>CAWUFW010006714.1:600000-1108771 GCA_963921515.1 Calotriton arnoldi
GAAGGCAGAACCCAGAGAGTCCGCCTCCCACCCTTCCGATCCGAAGCCTCCGAGATCATCTGCGGCGTACCCCAGGGATCGTCCCTCAGCCCAACACTGTTCAACATCTACATGGCCCCGCTCGCACGCATCGCCAGACAACACGACCTTAACATTATCTCCTACGCCGACGACACTCAACTGATCCTCTCCCTCACCAAGGACCCCTCGCCGCCAAAGCCAAACTCCATGAAGGAATGAAGGCCGTCGCCGATTGGATGAAGATCAGCCGACTAAAGCTGAACACGGACAAAACGGAGGTCCTCATCCTCGGCTCCAACACCTCAGCCTGGGACGACTCCTGGTGGCCAACGACGCTGGGAGCAGCCCCGACACCCACCGACCACGCACGCAACCTGGGAGTCATCCTCGACTCAACGCTCTCCATGACCAAGCAAGTCAACGCAGTCTCCTCCTCCTGCTTCAACACCCTCCGCATGCTTCGCAAGATCTACAGGTGGATCCCGACAGACACAAGAAGAACAGTCACCCAGGCCCTCGTCAGTAGCAGACTGGACTATGGGAACGCCCTCTACGCGGGAGCCCCGGCCAAGCTCATCAAGCGACTGCAACGCATACAAAACGCCTCTGCATGACTGATCCTCGACGTACCACGCCACAGCCACATCACCCCCCACTTGAGGAACCTGCACTGGCTCCCCGTCGACAGGAGGATCACCTTCAAACTCCTCACCCACGCACACAAGGCACTCCACAAAACTGGCCCAGCCTACCTCAACAGACGGCTCTTCTTCTACGTCCCCAACCGCCAGCTCCGCTCCGCCGACCTCTCCCTCGCCACCGTCCCCCGCATTCGAAGAACAACCACCGGCGGCAGATCCTTCTCACACCTCGCCGCCAAGACCTGGAACACCCTTCCACTAAGCCTACGAAAGACCCAAGACCTGCTGACCTTCAGGAGGCTACTCAAGACCTGGCTGTTCGACCAGTAGCAGCATCCCCCCCTTCCCTCTCCCCAGCGCCTTGAGACCCTCGCGGGTAAGTAGTGCGCTCTACAAATTCTGTGATTGATTGATTGATTGCGCACATGAACATATGCACCGGTCAGTGCACACTAATCTGTCAGCTGTATCACGTGAGAACTGTCAGCTCACCTTTGTCTGTACTTCCGTGCCAGGACTTTTGCATGGACAACAAATGCATCCCCCAACAACATGACCCCAGTCAATGTGACATGTTCAGTAGCCACCACATTGCAACAACTAGTGACACGCTGCTGCATGCACGTAGGCTCATGCTCTGATGTCACCCCTCACGCACGTGTGTCGTAGTAACTACTGTAGTAAACCTGTACCATGGAACTGAGATGTACTGTACCTATGATGTCAAGCTGTCTCGTAGGCAAAATGATTACTGTCTGTGTCAAACTCGAGAGCTCCTCAGTAACTAACAAATGTACATTAGCATAGCAAGGGCAAGGCAGTTGTAACTCTGAAGCCCTCATTCCACAGTCAACAACTAATCACATCTACCCCTAACCGCTTTTGTATGTGTAATCATGCTAAGTAGATCCTCCACATGCATTTCGCTGCCAGTAGTGTCCACTATACTGCATCACAGAGGACGTAAGTCCAAATACATGGCTTGAAGCAAAAATGTGACTCCGCTGAATCATTTCACAAACACAAGTACGAATGAGAGAGGATGAGAGTGTGTGAAGTACACGACAGTCGTGAGATGACCATGTGGTCCACTGTCACTGGATGTCAACGCAAATGAGTAGCCGCAACAGTGGCCACAGTGCAATACCACAGCTCCTGGAGCAGGACATGTCAGACTCTGAAGGTGCCCGATAGATCATCACATCAACACTGATGGCCTGGTCAATACAAAGCACAGTCCTACACATGTCTACAATTTCCCACACAGTCTGACCACACACTCAGCAACAAAAAGTAGGAGCCACGCAAAAGCATGCCACAGCAATGCCTGTCAAAACACACACACGACATCAGTTTGGGTGGGCAGCAGTGCACAATGAGTAAGAACTGCAGAAAATCTGACATGCACAATTGAACTAGGCACAATCTTGACAGTGACACACCCTGCACACACACAACGTCTGAACCATAACAAGTAGGAGTCATCCTGAACTGCAAGGACACACCCACACACTGCATTCCGTGCAACATACAACACACACATCTCATCATATACACAGACCTCAACACGGTTACAAACATCCACCATGGGCCTGGGAAACATATGTGTGTAGTCGACATGGCCACAACACACACACACACCAACGCCACCCCAAACTCACACCACCCACACCACCCACCACCACCTCCCAAATGCACACATTGAGAGTAGGCCATGTGCCCAGGCACAATGCACATCACAAGACCAACATACACCTACACCGCTGGCCACACAGCAAGTAAGCTCACACATGCCCGCATACTCAGCGCATGCTGCCAGTCCACCTGTGGCTAGACTCACACCCTGTGCATTGCATGCACGCAAACATGACACGGATACATTTACCCAGAAATAACACCAAATACATGCAGTCAATCCGTTGCACAGAAAAGCAGATTCATCACACACACAAGTAGCAGAGTCTGAAAGAAGTGAAGTCCCTGCCACGTGTACAACACATTGGAATGTGAGACCAGACATTGCAATTGCTGAGGTCACATACACGGCATGTGCCCCACTTAACCAAGCACACACTGCAACAACTGCAATCATCAACTACACAGATACAACCGACTACAGGAACAACAGCATCCAGTCACAGATTACATCGACAGGCGGCATAACTCATCTACCCCAGGGACAGTGCCCAGTTCGATGTGCCAAGTAGTGACACGTAGTGCCGCGGATGCAATGTGTGTTAGTGTGCCCTGCCATGGCCAGCCAACACTGCCATGGCAGTCACAATATCCATCACAGCCACCACTGTGTCAGAAGGAGATGTGTGAGTGTGCCTACCAATCTAACAGGATGCCAGTACGACTCGGTGCTGTGTGTGTGCTACGGGACAGTTGCAAGTCCGGCCCTGAGAGAGTAGCACAACTGTGGAAGACACACATGTGTCATGTGAAGCGGGAGTTACGCTTGGCCCAGGTGGGTGGGTGTGACGGGTAGGTGCGCACATGCAATGTTGAAACACACTGTGTTGGGAGGATTCGGGAGCACTAGATTACCGCTGTCTTGGGCATTTGTAAAGACCACCTGTCTGGGGATGAATGTGAACACGTGTGTGCACAACAGGCGGCCACACGAAAGATGCTGCATCAGGTGTAGACGTCAGCCCACCCTCTGGGGACATGCTGGATACTGCTGTGCGTCCGCCAGGCCCTTGCCAAGGCACGCACATCCCCTGTTGCCCAGGTGTACCCCCAACATTGTCCACCTGCACGGGTTATCCAGGGCACGGGATGGCAGTGGAGCATGGTGGGTGAGAGGTCATGGCGCGCTCCTCCTGGTCACATCACGCAGGCAACACATCCTCATTGTGCAGCATGGCACAAGTCAAATATAAGTAGTGGGGGGACGCACACATCGCGCCCGGGAGTGATGTCACGGAAGGTGGCTCGCACCATCGCACTCATTGCCTATTTCCCCACACACGTTACATGCCATTGCAACAGAGAAGCCAGCGCGTGCACAAGCAGCTCCAAGCTCGCCCCAGAGAGGTCAAAGAGTGAATGTGTGGGGCCATTAGCTCCAGTTGGACGCGGCCTGGGCCGCTAGGGCAGCTACAGCCTCTGTGTGTTGCAGGTGGTGTATCCGGACTGCGGAGCCTGTCATGCATTGTCAATGTTGTCCAGGTCTCGAGTCGGGGTACCACGCAGGTGGACGGCGTCCCGCCACTGATTATACCGCGAGACAGACAACTCGTTCAAATGGACCCACACATACACTCTTTGGCCTCTCTGGTGCGAGCTCGGAGCTGCCTGTGCACGCGCTGGCTTCTCAGATGCAAACGCAAATTGGGGTGAGGGAGGGGAGGCCATTAAGTCTGATGGTGCAAGCCACCTTCCAACATGTCACATCCGGTCGGGACGTCAACGTCCCCCCACTACTCCGATTTAGGACTTGTGCACTGCTGCCGTCAGATGTGCCACTCCCCAGGGGGGTGGGGAAAGGGTCAGGAATGTCAGTCTGAGATTGGCGCAGTTGAAGGCACACCTTCACTGGGGGTGACAACCATTGGACGGTCTGGTGTAGTCCACCCACGCGTACATGTGGGCCCTCCATCATCCATGTCTCCTGCGGCTAAGTGATGTCATGGGCAATGACGTAAGTGAGGAGAGCTGTCTGCCCCACGCACAGATGGCGCATCAGCTCAACAGACCCAGCACTGAGGGCAGCAGGGGTCTCATGTGCAGGGGCAGCTGTGCCTGGTGTGAAGGACACCCTATCCTTCATCCCTGTGCCGACACGTGTTGCACCAGTGGAAGTGGATGGGAGGGCGGTCATTGGCCTCCGCGTGGCTGAAGAAGACCCAGAGTCCACGTCCCTTGTGTCATACAACATGGATGTATCACCTCAGTCCTCAGATGACGCCGAAATTGCCCACTGGGCCTGTGATTCATCCAGCACACGTCTAGCCCCTCCGAGGCGCAGGTCACAACTGTCTCACTCAGCAGCTGTGCAGCTGCTACATCCGAAGCCACCCCACTGTTGAGCGTCCCCTGTCCCTCAGCACCCAGGGGAGATGCCACATGAGAGAGAGCGAGGTGGTCCCACTCATCTGGCATCAATGACACAGACATGTGCAAGGGAAGCAGCACAGAACATACCCAAATCCACATGTTGCACAATACCTGTGCAATAGTATACAGCCACCACAATCAACACCCAATGGCTGATGTACAGGAAAGGAATCCGCTAATTAGTGCCACGAATGTAGTGCACATCGCACTACACACAGCCTGTGTCACCCTGCGACCATTGCCCCAACTCGCGTTGTGCACAACCACTATCCTGATGGTGGCAAGGATGACCACTATGTAATTAGGCCAAACACATACCTGCATGGAGCCAAATGGGAAACTACTCACACAGACTGCAACCTGACAGCCCACAATGGCCATGAGCCCATGCCATCCACCTGTCGTTCACACGAGCACAACTGTTGTTGCACGGTGTGCCGGATGTGCAAGTACCAGAGACATGAGGTGAGGCATCGCACACATATGTCTGACCGAAATCAGAGTAGGCACAGTGCCCCTAACATACATGTGAATAGCCACTCCAGCCTACTACAGGTTGTACCTGAGGGCTACGACTCCGAGTGCATTGGGAATGCAGAGTGCCCTAATTGCATCTTAAGCCCCAGGACTAGCATATGCATGTCAGATGCACACAGCACAGACTACAGTTACTACACACTGCATCACAAAACGAACATCACATTACCCAGATCATGGGTAGGCTGTGGACACATGCTGCCTCTCACAGCAAAAGACACCATCACACAAGACTGTAAACTTGCTTGCTGCTGATGCCCCAACAAACGTGCATCCGGCACAGGCCGTGTGACTGTCAAGATGCAGACCATTACTGGTGTAATGCAGCGCCGTGCTAACCTGACAATACGAGAGGGCATCCCCCGATCCGTCAACGCCACGTAGTGGCCCATCCGGCAGATGCCGTCACACCCTTTGGGCAATTGGCTGCACTGGCGGTCACACACACACAAAGGCATCAACTTGGTAGCAATGGCTCCTCACAAGTCCTTGGGCTGGAGGAATTCCAACTGCAGGGATGGTGTGCATGAGGCTTGGAATGTCACTAATGCACTTCTCAACATCACCCACATCCACCAATCACAGTGGCATGCTGCTGACCCATCCCAAATACTCCGAGACATGCAACAGAGCCAGGAAGTAATCGGACATGGCCTAACAGCATGTGTACACCACAACGTATATGCATGCTGCTGGGAGTGTGTACACAGTACCTGACCAACCCATTCACATGCAGGTTGACAGCACATCGAGCAATGTGTAGCCTGTCCACATCTACTGTCCATTGTCAGGTGGACCAACACAAAGATCACAAGGCAACACATCTGTGTGGGTGTACCCACTGTGTCCAACACTGCGCAACCATCAACATACTCGCCCTGTGCATGGCCCACCCCGCAATGGAGGTCACATTCTGTGCCACTATCTCTCACACACATCCCTATCACGAGGCATGGTGTGTCCAATCGACAGTGCTGAGTTAGCGCTTTTCCGGAGGGTCCTGAACAGGAGACACATGTAACCCACTGGGCAGTCTGTGTTGTCACCTACTGGCATTGTGCAGTCAATGTGCAGCCCAGGCCTGCTGGGACTGAGAAGGGCAGCATGGCCCCAGCCTGCCATTCTCACGAGCAACAAGTGCTCTGAGACCTGCATTGCCAATTGGCTGTGTCACTGGATGTCTGACATGAAGTTGCCATGTACCACCACTCGGGAGGGACAGACATGGCAAAGCGCCCGAGAGCTCACATACCCCTGCCACCTGCAGTAAGCATGGTGAGCAGTGCATGTTGGAACCCCACAGGCTCTGACTCATGGTGCTGCGGATCAACGACATGTGTCCCCCCCACATGCACTCCCACACACACTGTGGTTGTCTCACACACACAACTTTTGCAAGGGATAGCCATGTGCAGTGTGCGTGGAGCTCGGAATTCAGGATCTCCAGCTCCTCGCTGATGAGTGGACATGGACACATCTTCAGCGTCATCGACGTTAAGGTGGACAGGTGGCAGCAGCAGGTATTGTTGAGGGATGCCAGGCTGCAGTCCCTGGTAGCTGTGGTAATGCCGGTCTCACTCCCACACTCATATAGCCCCCTGGGGCAGTTTCAGTGGGTCCAAGCCGCTGCAATTGGTGTACCGTGTCTGCCTGCTTAAATTGCAGATGATGGCCTTCTTCCAGCTGGCCCGTGACGCTTTCCTCCATTGCGGGACACGCAGGGTGCAACCGCGAGGGCCATTGGAGTTGGCCGTAAGGGCCTGTCCCATGGCGGGTACAGTCCGCTGATGCCATGTGCACTACACAGTATGATGTGCGCAATGCATCTGCAGGTGTGGCCATGACTTGTGTGTGGGAGCAGGTCCACACTGGACAGGGCCACAACATGCTGTGCGCATGGGCAGGGACGGCCAGCGCTCAGCCTCCACATGTCTGTTGGCACATCATCATGTACACATTGGCATGGGAGCATGGGACATGCATATGCACACACATGCCATCTTTCACTATGCACATCTCCCACTTGGCACGTGCTACATTACGTGTCACTTGTGATGTGTATTTGCAATCACACAGCTGTGTTGTCATGGAGCTGTCAATGTGTACACCTGTCAATGTGTTTTGGAGGTGTGATCCGTACAGTGCTGTACATAGGGTGAAGTAGGGACATCAATGACTGTCTCATATCCCCTCGTGCAACAGGACCCACTTGTTTTTGCCGCTCAGCCTGTGTCCATTGCGTTGTTGGTGTGTGCCATACTCATCCAGCCTCGGAAGCTGTGTCAGGCACAGCAGCTAGTTATATTGCCGCTTCCCAAATATGCAGTCTGATATCATCGTCATGCCTTACAAGTTATTAAGGCCTAAATCCCCATGTGCATGCTCATAGCAATGGTTTGTGTCACTGCTCATTGCTATTGGTAAGGGGACCTGTGTAAGTGTATTGTGGCTGTGCTGTCCCTACTTGTCAGCTGTTCTGTGATTCAATTGCTTGGTCAGTCATTTTTGTTTTGTGTTTGTGGAAATGCCATGTGGCGTGTTGCTTTGACATGTGTCCACTTCCATCTTTCCTAGGAGGAGACCAAACATACATCGCCCCTACCAATTGCTGTCAGACATGGAGGACGTGGAGGTAATCCGGAAATTCCGACTGGACCGACCCACCCTGCATCGCCTATGTGCCTTGTTGGAACCCCACCTCCGTCCTCGCAGGGTGTATCCGACTGCATTTACCCCCACGGCTAAGGTGATGGCTGCACTACATTTCTTCGCCACTGGGTCATTCCAACACACAGTGGGCAGTGGAAGTGGGATGTCCCAGCCCATGTTCAGCATGGTGCTACGTGATGTACTGTCAGCTATGATGCTCTACAGGAACTGGTACATACGATTCCCCAGGGCTCGTGAATTGGCGGCAGTGAAGGGTGATTTCTATGCCCTTGGACGGATCCCCCACGTTGTTGGTGCAATAGATTGCACCCATATTGGCCTTGTAGCACCACAGGCCATGGAGCACATATATAGGAATCGGAAGCACTTCCACTCCCTGAATGTGCAAGTGGTGTGCCTTGCGGACATGGTCATTACACACGTGTGTGCGAAGTTTCCAGGATCGGCCCATGACTCGCACATCATGCGCAACAGCATCCTACCACGTCTGATGACCAATCTGCAACCGGACCGTGCTTGGATTGTTGGTGAGTATGTGTACTCGTGTAGCGTGCCTGGTGTGCGATGCTGTCTTGGGGACAGTTGGAATTGCAACTAATCTCGGTATTCCTCACACCCAGGGGACTCTGCTTATCCGAATGGGCCTTGGCTGCTCAGCCCATTACGTAATCCTCGGACACCAGCTGATGTCCGCTACAATGAGGCATATGGCAGGGCCAGACGTGTGGTGGAGCGGACTTTTGGCCTCCTGAAGTCCAGATTCAGATGCCTGGACAGCACCGGGGGTGCACTGGCGTACTCCCCTCAGAAGGTGTGCCAGATAGTTGTGGCATGCTGCATGCTGCACAATCTGGCTATTCGCAAGCAGATCCCCCTAATAGTGGATGACGGTGATCAGCCCGGGCCCCCGCCTGCAGACCAGGACGGGTCCAGTGAAGAGGACAGTGGAGAGGAGGAAGCTGTGAATGTGCGTCAGCAGCTCATTGCCCGCTACTTCACTTGAAGGTGAGTGACCATGTACGACAGCTGATGTAGCTGTAGTTGTGCAGGTGTATGTGTGCATTGTGACGGAGGCCTTTTGTTCACTGAGTGCTGTGTGGCAATGGTCCATGTCCAGGGTAGTATGCCACTGACAGTGGCTGTGGCATTGTGCCCCGTTGCTCTGTGAGATGTGTGTACATTGCATGTAGTTGGTGACAAGTACTGTGTGATGGGTGTGTGACACACTAATTGAATGGACTCTTGTTCTGATTTTCACCCCTAGGTCCCTACAACATCTCCTGGCCTATCTACATGCTACACAGCAGAGGCATTCCTGCTCATGTTGGCGGTTGCACATCGTTGATTAAACCCAGGGCACATGAAGCAGATTGTGATCAAGGTGTATTTATTTACAGCGGTGAAATGTGATTGTGTGCAAGGTGATGACAGAAGTGGTGCATGCTGTACAATGAGTTGACGGACATGGCTGCGTGATGGTCAAGGTGTACCCATGAAGTTCTATGTCCACAGTCCAACAGACACATGCCATTCACATGGCAGTGTGGGGTAGGATCGTAGTCAAAGTCAGTGCAGTAGGTGGTCAGGGTGGCTGGCTGACTCACTGGCGTTTGGAGCGTGCGTAGTCCTCTCTGGACACCTGTTTCTTCTTCGGACGGCCCCTTCCATGTTTGGTAGGGGGGGTTGTGTTGCTGGGCTGCTGGTGGTGGCTGAGGACTGCTCACTCACTGTGGACGCAGGGGAACTAGATGTTGCACGACCCTGCACCACAGCACGTGGTGGCGGCGGTGGTGTGGCTGGCCTTGCTTGGGCCCTCCCCCCCAAAACCTGCTGGGCCATGAGGTCCACAAGTTTGTCCATACGGGTCACGAATTGGCCCATATGGGCGTCCATGGACCTCAACACCCCAAGGACCTCCCGCGTGTCGGCAGCCGACCTGGCCCATTGTCCTTGGGCCTCTTCATAGGCCCCAAGGACTCTTGAGATTTGCGGCAGGGCTTGGCTCCCAGGCTCAGATGGCGTTGGCCTGACCCTGCTCCTCCCACCGGTACTGCTGCCACCGACCTGCCCACTCGCCACATTGGTCACCACGGTCCTCTGTCTGGCTCCCAGGGTCGAGCACGACGGGCGTGCCACCCCTTGCGCAGGTGCTGTGGCCAGGGATGGCGTGGTGGTGGTGGTGGTGGTTGTTGCGGCGGTGGTGGTGGCCGCAACGACCGTGGCAGCAGGGGTCTGTGACTGGTCAGCAGCCCTGGGTGATGTGTTGGTGGGTAGGAGGGGCCCTGGGGAGCAGTTGGACCCTGCCACTCCAGACGGGCCTGCTAGGTGGTCCTCGTCCGAAGAGGTGTCCAGGTCTTCTACATCCGTGAGTCCGGGTCGGGGGCTTGCGGACTGGCTGTGCTGGCTGCTGTCTCCCTCTCCAGCATCCAGCTGTTCGGCACCTGTGGGGAGAATGAGATAGGTTATTGTGTTGCACCTTGCAAAGTTTGTATTGGTTGTCTGACATTCACAGTTCGTGCACTGTCGTGCACAGGTTTCCCAGTGGCGTGTGTGTGGATGTACGATGTGTGTATGCGTGAGCAAGGCAATGGAACTGTGTGTTGTGTTCATGTGGCATGGGGCGGATTAGCGATGACAATCAGTGTGTGTTGCTGTACTCCTACATTTTGTGGCTTGGGTGTATGCGGGCTCCAGACCCATCGACGCTTTTGAGGTGAAATATGGTTTTGGGGTTCAAATGGAACGCTTAGAAACGCAGATGACAAAAGGGGGTACAGCCCCTCAACGCTTTTGAGCTGAAATATGGTTTTGGGGTTCAAATGGAACGCTTAGAAACGCAGATGGCAAAAGGGGTACAGCCCCTCAACGCTTTTGAGGTGAAATATGATTTTGGGGTTCAAATGGAACGCTTAGAAACGCAGATGGCAAAAGGGGTACAGCCCCTCAATGCTTTTGAGGTGAAATATGGTTTTGGGGTTCAAATGGAACGCTTAGAAACGCAGATGGCAAAAGGGGTACAGCCCCTCAACGCTTTTGAGGTGAAATATGGTTTTGGGGTTCAAATGGAACGCTTAGAAACGCAGATGGCAAAAGAGGGTACAGCCCCCTCAACGCTTTTGAGGTGAAATATGGTTTTGGGGTACATACTGTGACATATGTGTGCACAATGGGACATGTGTTTTGGCAACATGACAGTGCAGAGACAAAGGTGTGTGTATGTCTGACATCCCCAGCATATCTGCTCACTGTTATCATTTATGGACATTACACTGCAAGCATTGTAGTGAGTGAGTGATGGTTGTGTGCCACACGACGTATTGCAGATGGGCCAATTCCTTGGTGTGCGTGCTACCCTCGGCCATGTGCAGCAATGCAGTGCTCTTGGGGTGTTGACTATATTATGTATGTTGTAAATCAGTGTGATGTGCGCTTCAGTCACTGCAGACACATTATTTGTGATGGGCAGGTATCTTTGCAGAACTACTGTGTGAGGGCCAGCTGTTCCAATGACATACCTTTCATGACACTGGGGCTGACAGATGAGATGGATGGTATGTTGGATGTGCATTGTGTGGCTGTGTGTTTCATGGGTCCAGTGGTGTTTATGTGCATTACTGGGGTCCCACACTGTTAGTTCTAGACAGGTTAGACTTACATGGGCGAAGTTGTACGTTTTGTGGGGAACAGGCAGTAACGACTACATGGACAGGACTTCGATGGTGTTGCTGATGTGTGTGATGAGTGGCACAGTGCCCGCCGTGTGGGTCAGTACTCCAGTGGGTCTTGTGCATGCAGACGTGGCTCCATGGGTGTTGCTGTATTTGTGATGGCTCATGTGGGCTATGACTCTGTAATACATGTCCGTGTGCACATTGGTCACATGATTATGACAGGGAGCAGTGCTGCGTGTTCCTCTGCTACGTGACATTTCCCAAATGTTAGTCGTAATACTGTCCTCATGCCTACAGACACCCCGCCCTGTACAGTACTCTACCTACTTGTTGGTTTGGAGGGCGCAATGCAATGGATGCCATATGGTACTGGGAGGGAGGGGTGCTCCATCTTGCTGGTCTGTGGGAGTGGGGGCGGTGTTGTGTGTTGTGGTGATGGCTTACCACCCACAGAAACCCCTCCATGTACGGTAAGATTTCTACCTGTCGGCTGAAGGTGTGCACTGCAGTGGCTGACACATGGGTGTGGGCTGTGCTCCACCTTGCTGTGCTGTAGGACTGGGGGCCTGGTGGGTGTTGTACTTCAGCTGTCCCCCCTCCGACCCACTGACTTTGTGTTCCGGCTACTTACCTGTTACTTGTCGGTTAGTGCAGCTATGGCTGACACATGAGTGTGGGTGTGGGGAGTGATCCTTCTGGCGCATCTGGAGTACAAGGGGACCTGGTGGGAGTTGCGGTGCTGGCTGACTGTACACATGCCCCCATGGTTTTGTTAGTTAGTCTGTTGCATGTGTGAGTGATGTCTTGTGTATTGTGTACTGGACATGGGGGTGTTTGTCCCTCGGAGCTATGGCATAGTGGTAGTGCATGTGAGTACATAGCGGTGTGCTGGTATACATTTGTTTGTACTTACCAGCCTCCACTGCCCCTGGTATTCCGGTGAGACTCTCCGGATGTAGGATGCCTCGCACCTTCTCCTCCCATGCCTTGAAGGTCTTAAATAGCGCAGGATTTCCTCCGCCAGTCCTGTCAGCCAGCTGCCGATTCTTGGCCTCCTTCTTTTTGACCACTCTTTTCATGTCGTGCCACCTCTTGGTGATTTCGGCTCTGTTGCGTGGCACGTTCCCGACTGCATTGACCTGGTCTACGATCCTGCTCCACATTCTGTTTCTGGTGGCTAGTGGTGTCTGTTGGACCTGGTTCCCATAGATTTGTGGGTGCACCTTGATGATCTCGTCGACCATGACCGTCAGCTCAGTGGACGTGAACTTGGGCATTCTCTGTGCTGCCATGGTGTGGTTTGGTGTTTGGTGTTTGTGGTGCTGGTGCGGTGTGTGTGTGTGGTGTGTGATGTGCAGGGGGTTTGTGGGGCCGGTGTTTGGTGGTGGTGGTGGTGGTGGTGGTGGTGATGGGTGCGTGTCTGTGCTGTGCTGCTGTCCTTTCTGTCTCGCTGTGTTCTGTGCTATCGTCCTCAGTTTGTAGTGTTGCAAGGGATTGTGGTCTGTGAAGGGGCTGCATTTCTCCTTACCTATGTGGGTGTGTCATGATGTGCTGTTGTTTTCAGGTGTGTTGTGGCTGGTGTTCTGGGATTTGTAGTTTATTTGTTTGTCCAGGGGGGATGTGTTTTCGGGATGTGTACTGTGTTTGGGTATTTGGGCGTTGCTTGCTGTGTGGACTTGTTGGCCATGTTGTGTGTGTTTCTTTGGTCCGCGGATGGTTTCTGTGCAGGGATGTGGCCGCCAGGGCTTCCGCCGTGTCCATTTTCATCACTGTTGTTTACGATGGCGGGCGGTGTATTAGTGGATTTGCCGCGCTCATGTCGGGAAGATCCTAATTTCACGGCCGGTGTCTCGGTAGTCAGGGCTGGCGGTTTTGGGTTGTCGTGCGGGTTTGCGTCCGTGTCGGACGGATGGACTTCGACTCGGACATAGACGGGCGGTATTTTGTGTGTTTTTTCCGCCGCGGGCGGTGTTCGCTTCGCGACATCCTGATTGCTCGGTCGGTATTCAGAGGGTGTAGGCGGGCGGTTTTTTACCGCTATGGTGGATGGCGGATTTTTTACCGCCCGGTATCGTAATGGACACCCAAGTTGGTAAAGGTTTCTTGGAAAAGTTTCTAAGTGTCAAATTTGCTGAATTTTCTAATGTTTGTTCACGTTTAAGTGAAGGGTCCTGATTTATTGTTTCTTGTAAAATCTATATCTCTGAAACCCTCTGTTGGATCCTTTTCATTTTGGAGTCCATAAATCAATAAAAATATACTCTGTTTTTATAATTTGGTGTAGGATTTCTTGAGTGTTGAGTTTATTTCTTCTTCAATAGTTTTTGGTGCTTTTTAAATGCTTTACACTGTGGGGCAGATTTACAAGAAACTGACACATCTGTAGGGATGCGTCAGTTTCCCTGCGCCTGCGTGAAAAACCCTTGCGCCACTTTAGATGCGCCGTATTTACAATACGGCGCACTATGGCGCAAGGATTGACAGATGCGTCAGAAATTCTGACGCATCTGTTGGCGGAAAAGCCACGCATTGTTGGAGTCATGTCGCAAGCGCAACGCAACTCCAGCAATGCGTGTTGCGGCCTATTCCCAATACACTGCGTCACTCCTTACGCCTGCTTCAAGAAGGCGTAAGGTTTTGATGCAGTGGCGTCCTAAAAGTCACGCAGTGAAATCTTGTAGATTTCACTGCGTCACTTTTACGAGGCTTTCCTGCGTGGGAACGCCCACCCTGCATACATTATACCTGACGCAGGTATAATGTCACGCAGGGCTTCACAATGTGACGCATCTCCCTAGATGCGTCACATTGTAAATTTGCCGCATTTTTTACGCTGCCGTTGCATCACAAAAGTGACGCAACGGCAGCGTTAAAGTGACGCAAGGGGCTTGTAAATCTGCCCCTTGGTCCTTTGTGTACGCCTGACTGCTCAGAGCCACAGATACCCAGGGCTGAGCTAAGGTTTAGCAACAAAACCTGACAGGTCCTAAAGGGGTTGGTAGTGTGGTAGCACCTGGATACCCTCACAGGTGACAAGAAGCGCTCTACAAATCTAGTGATTGATTGTTTGATTGATTGCTTGAATGTATTACACGGTACGGTCATACAACCACACCATATACTACACCCTCACAATTGGCCATCGCGCCAGTATGGGTGGGGGGGAGCTGTTCCCTGCCCCACTTACATTTTAAAGGGCTGCCTCCAGCAACCTCACAAAGGAACTTGACACCAGCCTATTGCCACCATAGACAACTTGCAGCCTGGGCTGGGGAAGGAAGGACATTTCCAGAACCAGAAGTGGGGGTAGCCTAGAAGTTTCCCCCACTTCAAAAAATGGCACCAGGTATAAATATTGGACAGCCTGAGCCCCTCTTCAGTTCACTCCTGGACCTGCAGAGAAACCCCAAAAGAACTGTCTTTTATTTCAGAAGACTGCCCTGCTGCTTTGTACCCTCAGAGGACTGCCCTGCTGCTTGAGACCTGCCTTGCTGCTTGATCCCAGGACTACCAGAGTGACTCCAAGGGCTAGTTGCCTGACCTCCTGTGTGAGCTATAGGGACATAACAAGCTCTAGAGTCCTTGAACCCTGAACCTGGCCTCTGCCTGGCTTGAGCACTGACCCCTCAAGTAATGCACAAGAAAAAGGTGCCCCTCCAGGCAAAATCTGAAACTTGAGACTGACAGATGCATCGCCTGTCATCCTGACTTTTCAGTAGCTCACGTCACATTATTCTCCACAGCAGAAAATCCTGTTCAGCGGGACCTCTCAGAAAAGTAATTGGACCTTGTGGAGCCCTCGGCGGCTATAGTCTGAAGCTTCGTCGCCCTGGAGATTTTCGACTTCCAAAAAGTGACAACGTTCGAATGTAGAAATCTTCACCGTGACTCTGTCCAGCGGCTCCCTGACTATGGTGCCTCCTTCTCGGACTCCTAGCCCCACTAAACGTTACCTTCTCAGGAAATTTTCTTCAAAATGTCTTTTGTATCCGAAGGTAAGCCGAGACAGGGCCCATTCCCCTTCATATATTCGAACAGCAGTCCATTGCGGTCGGCCATAACTTTTGACTTTGCCCCTGTCTCCCGTGACTAGATGCCCATGGTTGGCGCTTTGATCTTTTAGGCGCTATTTCTTACTTAAAACTTTAATAATTTATTGGATTTAATTTGTTTCGGTGTAATTGTATTTATTACATTTTACTCTATTTCTCTATACTTGTGTGGGACTTTGCTTGGGTTGTGTTTTCACTGTATTGCTGTTTGTGTGCTGCATTAAATACTTAGCACAGTGCCTCTAACTTAAGCCTGACAGCCTTTGTGCCAAGCTATCAGAGAGTTAATCACAGGTAAATTTAGTGGCTTTTGTAGTGCACCCTGACAAGGGATGTGGTTGTTGCTTGACAAAGGTTTCAACCCCCTCAACCAATAACCACAATTTTTACTGTCATGCTGGACCTGTCTTTTGAATTCAACAGGCTGTCTGCGTCCTTTCTGTACCTGGTCTCTGATTTAGTTAAAGTCCTTTCTTACAGTTAAGTCTCCAGATATTGCTATTAGACTGTTTTCTCTCCAACAAAGCATTAACCTCTTATGGTGTCCCAAAGCGTCCTCCACGGTTCCTTGTTTTTTCCAGCACCTATTAGCAACTTTAAACAGGATCTTTAACAATTCTCTGGTGCACATTATATGTTAATAACAGGCACATGTACATGCAATGGGCTCAAGACAGATCACTTCTACTTGACCACAAAGATTGGAATATAGATGCTAAATCATACGCGCGGGATAGCTTTCTGTGGTGTTCTCAAGTATTCCTAAGCTGAGCATGGCAAATGCTTTGTAAGTTGCAGCTAGTTCCAAAATGAGAAAGTGGGCCTCGTAGAAATGAGTAGAAAGAGGCGCTTGAGGGGAAGATGAAGTTTATTGCAGGTTAGACATAAGTAGACCCCATCCAGCATCGAGTCAGGAGCAACTGCCGCAACACATTCGAGCAGTGCTTGGTAACCATCACCACGTTCCAAGTTCTGGAACTAGCTGCAGCTTACAAAGCATTTGCCATGCTCAGCTTAGGAATACTTGAGAACACCACATCACCTCCACCTTTATAAACAAAACTGAACATTGTACATCACAGAAAACTTGGCACGTCGTCTTGGTAGACCTTCACACCACCTAGGCCTCTGAGAATGCCCTCCATTACCCTCTGAAACACGGACGCTGCAGAGATAAGGCCAAAAGGCATCCTCAGGAACCTAAAGGTGCCAAACGGTGTGACAAACGCCGTGTAGTCTTGGGAAGAAGAGTGCAGCTTCACCTGGTGATATGCGGAGCTCAGATCTAGCGAGGAGAAGTGCCTGGCCCCTTCCAGGGAACACAACATCTCAGCAATGTTGGGCAATGGGAAATGATCCACAACTACTGATCTGTTGAGCTCTCTCAAGTCCACACAGAGGCGCGCCTCTCTGTTGGCCTTCCGTGCCATGACACACTTTCTGGAGCATGGAAATCATCCTTTTTGGTTTTAAAGGCCACTCTTTCTTCCTATTTCTGAGATCCATTCAATTTTTCAATTTAAAATTCTTTATTTACAAGAAATAAATTCCTACAGAAAAATTGGACATTTCCCAATTCATTGACATATACAAATATAATAAAATGGGCACTACACAGCACTTTATTAAATCAATTCAATCAAAACATGTCATCGGCCTATTATGAATACAAAACAGTATAATAATGCAAACTTCCTGAGCTCCATAGAGGGTCCTACTAGTGGCCGGTATGGCTAAACCCTAGGCCTCCGCCTAGGGTCGGATAGGGCTGGATGCTAGCTGTTTCTATCTCCTGGCAGGACCATAAGGACCTAGGTCCTACTTCCTTAGGGGTTCCTCAGCCTGGTATTGTCTGACACAGGCTTTAGGAGAGTCTGCATCCCTGAAGGCTTTCAAGAAAGGTCTAAAACATGTTTTTTGGGTGATGGAAGATGGCTGATGCCAAGAGGCCCCATGGGAACGGTGCATGGTACATGTGTTACTCGTTCATATAGGGTTGCACCCTGACCTCCATGCATTCGATGTGGGGCGTGTCCAACAACTTACGCAGCATCAGGCAAGTGTTCAGTACTCGCACAGAGACACAGCCACAGGCACAGCACAGGCAACAGCGGTGCAAGCATTCACTACTCTCACATAGACACATGCACAGCACAGGCAGCAGCGGTGCAAGCATTCAGTACTCTCACACAGCCACATGCACAGCACAGGCAGCAGCGGTGCAAGCGTTCAGTACTCTCACACAGCCACAGGCACAGCACAGGCAGCAGCGGTGCAAGCGTTCAGTACTCTCACACAGACACATGCACAGCACAGGCAGCAGCGTTGCAAGCATTCAGTACTCTCACACAGCCACAGGCACAGCACAGGCAGCAGCCGTGCAAGCATTCACTACTCTCACACAGCCGTAGGCACATCACAGGCAGCAGCGGTGCAAGCATTCAGTACTCTCACACAGCCGTAGGCACATCACAGGCAGCAGCGGTGCAAGCATTCACTACTCTCACACAGCCACAGGCACAGCACAGGCAGCAGCGGTGCAAGCATTCAGTACTCTCACACAGGCACAGCTCAGGCAGCAGCGGTGCAAGCATTCAGTACTCTCACACAGCCACAGGCACATCACAGGCAGCAGCGGTGCAAGCATTCACTACTCTCACACAGCCACAGGCACATCACAGGCAGCAGTGGTGCAAGCATTCAGTACTCTCACACAGCCGCAGGCACATCACAGGCAGCAGTGGTGTAGGCTAGGCTGGTGCTGCCAGTGCAGCAAGAGATGTCACTGGGACAAGAGGTTTGAGGGGCCTTCTGCTCAGAACTAGGGCTGTGTTGGTCTTGGAGTCACAGTTCCCTTGTCTGAAAGGCCCATGGCATCCTTGCAACAAGACTGAGTGCAGGCTTTCTCCCAGCTAGAGGACAGGTCCTACAGTGGGAGTTAAGGTATATTGTGCTCATAGCGTGAAGGGGTAACGTCACCAACGAAAGAGGCACAGGCTAAGAAAGATGCACGGGCTAGGAAAGATGAATGATATAGGAAAGATGCATGAGATAAGGAAGAGGCATGGGACAGGAAAGATGCATGGAATAGGAATGATTCAAGGGATAGGAAAGATGCAAGGGATATGAAAATGTGTGGGATAGAAAAGATGCATGGGAATGGAAAAATGCATGGGATAGGAAATATGCAGGGGCAAGGAAAGATGCAGGATACGAAAGATGCATGGGATCGGAAAGATGCACGGATATAGGAAAGATTCATGGGCTATGAAAGATGCATGGGATAGGAAAGATGCATGGGATAGGAAGGATGCAGATGATATGAAACATGCATTGGATAGGAAAGATGCAGGATAGGAAAGATGCACGGGTAGGAAAGATGCATGAGATAGGAAAGAGGCATGGGATAAGAAAGATGCATGGGATAGGAAAGATACATGGGATAGGAAATATGCAGGATAGGAAAGATGCATGGGATAGGAAAGATGCATGGGATAAGAAAGATGCATTGGATAGGAAAGATACATGGGATAGGAAAGATGCAGGATAGGAAAGATGCATGGGATAGGAAAGATGCATGGGATAAGAAAGATGCAGGATAGGAAAGATGCATGGGATAGGAAAGATGCATGGGATAAGAAAGATGCATGGGATAGAAAGATACATTGGATAGGAAATATACATGGGCTACGAAAGATACCTGTGATAGGACAGATGCATGGGCTAGGAAATATGCATGGGATAGGAAAGATGCATGGGCTAGGAAAGATGCATGGGGTAAGGAAAAGGCCTGGGATAGGAAAGAAGCATGGAATATTAATGATGCAAGGGATAGGAAAGATGCATGGGATAGGAAAGATGCATGATATGACAGATGCATGTGACAGGAAAGATGCATGGGATATGAAAGATGCATGAGATAGGAAAAATGTGTGGGATACGAAATATGCAGGGGATAGGAAAGATGCATGGGATAGGAAAGATGCATTGACTAGGAATGATGCATGGGATAGGAAAGATGCATGGGATAGGAAAGATGCATAGGATAGAAAAGATGCATGATAGGAAAGATGCATGATAGGAAAGATGCACAGGATATGAAAGATGCATGGGATATGAAAGATGCATGGGATGGGAAATATGCAGAGGATATGAAACATGCATTGGATAGGAAAGATGCAGGATAGGAAAGATGCATGAGATAGGAAAGAGGCATGGGATAGGAAAGATGCAGGATAGGAAAGATGCATAGGATAGGAAAGATGCATGGCATGGAAAGATGCATGGGATACAAAAGATGCAGGGGTTAGGAAAGATGCTTGAGATAGGAACAATGCAGGATAGGAAAGATGCATGGGGTAGGAAAGATGCAGGATTGGAAAGATGTACGGGCTAGGAAAAATACACAGGCTATGAAAGAGGCACAGACTAGGAAAGATGCACGGGCTAGGAAAGATGAATGATATAGGAAAGATGCATGAGATAAGGAAGAGGCATGGGACAGGAAAGATGCATGGAATAGGAATGATTCAAGGGATAGGAGAGATGCAAGGGATAGGAAAGATGCAAGGGATATGAAAATGTGTGGGATAGAAAAGATGCATGGGAACGGAAAAATGCATGGGATAGGAAATATGCAGGGGCAAGGAAAGATGCAGGATACGAAAGATGCATGGGATCGGAAAGATGCACGGATATAGGAAAGATTCATTGGCTATGAAAGATGCATGGGATAGGAAAGATGCATGGGATAGGAAAGATGCAGAGGATATGAAACATGCATTGGATAGGAAAGATGCAGGATAGGAAAGATGCACGGGTAGGAAAGATGCATGAGATAGGAAAGAGGCATGGGATAAGGAAGATGCATGGGATAGGAAAGATACATGGGATAGGAAATATGCAGGATAGGAAAGATGCATGGGATAGGAAAGATGCATGGGATAAGAAAGATGCATTGGATAGGAAAGATACATGGGATAGGAAAGATGCAGGATAGGAAAGATGCATGGGATAGGAAAGATGCATGGGATAAGAAAGATGCAGGATAGGAAAGATGCATGGGATAGGAAAGATGCATGGGAGAAGAAAGATGCATGGGATAGGAAAGATACATGGAATAGGAAATATACATGGGCTACGAAAGATACCTGTGATAGGAAAGATGCATGGGCTAGGAAATATGAATGGGATAGGAAAGATGCATGGGCTAGGAAAGATGCATGGGGTAAGGAAAAGGCCTGGGATAGGAAAGAAGCATGGAATATTAATGATGCAAGGGATAGGAAAGATGCATGGGATAGGAAAGATGCATGATATGACAGATGCATGTGACAGGAAAGATGCATGGGATATGAAAGATGCATGAGATAGGAAAAATGTGTGGGATAGGAAATATTCAGGGGATAGGAAAGATGCATGGGATAGGAAAGATGCATTGACTAGGAATGATGCATGGGATAGGAAAGATGAATGGGATAGGAAAGATGCATAGGATAGAAAAGATGCATGATAGGAAATATGCATGATAGTAAAGATGCACAGGATATGAAAGATGCATGGGATATGAAAGATGCATGGGATGGGAAATATGCAGAGGATTTGAAACATGCATTGGATAGGAAAGATGCAGGATAGGAAAGATGCATGAGATAGGAAAGAGGCATGGGATAGGAAAGATGCAGGATAGGAAAGATGCATAGGATAGGAAAGATGCATGGCATGGAAAGATGCATGGGATACAAAAGATGCAGGGGTTAGGAAAGATGCTTGAGATAGGAACAATGCAGGATAGGAAAGATGCATGGGGTAGGAAAGATGCAGGATTGGAAAGATGTACGGGCTAGGAAAGATACACAGGCTATGAAAGAGGCACAGGCTAGGAAAGATGCATGGGCTAGGAAAGATGAATGATATAGGAAAGATGCATGAGATAAGGAAGAGGCATGGGACAGAAAAGATGCATGGAATAGGAATGATTCAAGGGATAGGAGAGATGCAAGGGATAGGAAAGATGCAAGGGATATGAAAATGTGTGGGATAGAAAAGATGCATGGGAAAGGAAAAATGCATGGGATAGGAAATATGCAGGGGCAAGGAAAGATGCAGGATACGAAAGATGCATGGGATCGGAAAGATGCATGGATATAGGAAAGATTCATGGGCTATGAAAGATGCATGGGATAGGAAAGATGCATGGGATAGGAGAGATGCATGGGCTAGGAAAGATGCAGGATAGGAAAGAAGCATGGGTTAGGAAAGATGCATGGGATAGGAAAGATGCATGGGATAGAAAAGATGCATGGGATAGGAAAGATGCATGGGCTAGGAAAGATGCATGGGATAGGAAAGATGCATGGGATAGGAAAGATGCATGGGATAGAAAAGATGCATGGATAAGAAAGATGCGTGGGCTAGGAAAGATGCATGGGATAGGAAAGATGCATGGGCTAGGACAGATGCAGGATAGGAAAGAAGCATGGGGTAGGAAAGATGCATGGGATAGGAAAGATGCATGGTATAGAAACGATGCATGGGCTAGGAAAGATGCAGGATAGGAAAGAAGCATGGGGTAGGAAAGATGCATGGGATAGGAAAGATGCATGGGCTAGGAAAGATGCATGGGCTAGGAAAGATGCATGATATGAAAGATGCATGTGACAAGAAAGATGCATGGGATATGAAAGATGCATGAGATAGGAAAGATGCGTGACATAGGAAAAATGTGTGGGATAGGAAATATGCAGGGGATAGGAAAGATGCATGGGATAGGAAAGATGCATTGAATAGGAAAGATGCATGGGATAGGAAAGATGCATGGGATAGGAAAGATGCATAGGATAGAAAAGATGCATGATAGGAAAGATGCATGATAGTAAAGATGCACAGGATATGAAAGATGCATGGGATAGGAAATATGCAGGGGCAAGGAAAGATGCATTGAATAGGAAAGATGCATGGGATAGGAAAGATGCATGGGATAGGAAAGATGCATAGGATAGAAAAGATGCATGATAGGAAAGATGCATGATAGTAAAGATGCACAGGATATGAAAGATGCATGGGATATGAAAGATTCATGGGCTATGAAAGATGCATGGGATAGGAAAGATGCATGGGATAGGAAAGATGCAGAGGATATGAAACATGCATTGGATAGGAAAGATGCAGGATAGGAAAGATGCACGGGTAGGAAAGATGCATGAGATAGGAAAGAGGCATGGGATAAGAAAGATGCATGGGATAGGAAAGATACATGGGATAGGAAATATGCAGGATAGGAAAGATGCATGGGATAGGAAAGATGCATTGAATAGGAAAGATGCATGGGATAGGAAAGATGCATGGGATAGGAAAGATGCATAGGATAGAAAAGATGCATGATAGGAAAGATGCATGATAGTAAAGATGCACAGGATATGAAAGATGCATGGGATATGAAAGATGCATGGGCTAGGAAATATGCATGGGATAGGAAAGATGCATGGGCTAGGAAAGATGCATGGGGTAAGGAAAAGGCCTGGGATAGCAAAGATGCATGTGATATTAATGATGCAAGGGATAGGAAAGGTGCATGGGATAGGAAAGATGCATGATATGACAGATGCATGTGACAGGAAAGATGCATGGGATATGAAAGATGCATGAGATAGGAAAGATGCGTGAGATAGGAAAAATGTGTGGGATAGGAAATATGCAGGGGATAGGAAAGATGCATGGGATAGGAAAGATGCATTGACTAGGAAAGATGCATGGGATAGGAAAGATGCATGGGATAGTAAAGATGCATGGGATAGGAAAGATGCATAGGATAGAAAAGATGCATGATAGGAAAGATGCATGATAGTAAAGATGCACAGGATATACAAGACGCATGGGATATGAAAGATGCATGGGATGGGAAATATGCAGAGGATATGAAACATGCATTGGATAGGAAAGATGCAGGATAGGAAAGATGCATGAGATAGGAAAGAGGCATGAGATAGGAAAGATGCAGGATAGGAAAGATGCATAGGATAGGAAAGATGCAGGGCATGGAAAGATGCATGGGATACAAAAGATGCAGGGGTTAGGAAAGATGCTTGAGATAGGAACAATGCAGGATAGGAAAGATGCATGGGGTAGGAAAGATGCATGATTGGAAAGATGTACGGGCTAGGAAAGATACACAGGCTATGAAAGAGGCACAGGCTAGGAAAGATGCACAGGCTAGGAAAGATGAATGATATAGGAAAGATGCATGAGATAAGGAAGAGGCATGGGACAGGAAAGATGCATGGAATAGGAATGATTCAAGGGATAGGAGAGATGCAAGGGATAGGAAAGATGCAAGGGATATGAAAATGTGTGGGATAGAAAAGATGCATGGGAATGGAAAAATGCATGGGATAGGAAATATGCAGGGGCAAGGAAAGATGCAGGATACGAAAGATGCATGGGATCGGAAAGATGCACGGATATAGGAAAGATTCATGGGCTATGAAAGATGCATGGGATAGGAAAGATGCATGGGATAGGAAAGATGCAGAGGATATGAAACATGCATTGGATAGGAAAGATGCAGGATAGGAAAGATGCACAGGTAGGAAAGATGCATGAGATAGGAAAGAGGCATGGGATAAGAAAGATGCATGGGATAGGAAAGATACATGGGATAGGAAATATGCAGGATAGGAAAGATGCATGGGATAGGAAAGATGCATGGGATAAGAAAGATGCATTGGATAGGAAAGATACATGGGATAGGAAAGATGCAGGATAGGAAAGATGCATGGGATAGGAAAGATGCATGGGATAAGAAAGATGCAGGATAGGAAAGATGCATGGGATAGGAAAGATGCATGGGATAAGAAAGATGCATGGGATAGGAAAGATACATGGGATAGGAAATATACATGGGCTACGAAAGATACCTGTGATAGGAAAGATGCATGGGCTAGGAAATATGCATGGGATAGGAAAGATGCATGGGCTAGGAAAGATGCATGGGGTAAGGAAAAGGCCTGGGATAGGAAAGAAGCATGGAATATTAATGATGCAAGGGATAGGAAAGATGCATGGGATAGGAAAGATGCATGATATGACAGATGCATGTGACAGGAAAGATGCATGGGATATGAAAGATGCATGAGACAGGAAAAATGTGTGGGATAGGAAATATGCAGGGGATAGGAAAGATGCATGGGATAGGAAAGATGCATTGACTAGGAATGATGCATGGGATAGGAAAGATGCATGGGATAGGAAAGATGCATAGGATAGGAAAGATGCATGATAGGAAAGATGCATGATAGTAAAGATGCACAGGATATGAAAGATGCATGGGATATGAAAGATGCATGGGATGGGAAATATGCAGAGGATATGAAACATGCATTGGATAGGAAAGATGCAGGATAGGAAAGATGCATGAGATAGGAAAGAGGCATGGGATAGGAAAGATGCAGGATAGGAAAGATGCATAGGATAGGAAAGATGCATGGCATGGAAAGATGCATGGGATACAAAAGATGCAGGGGTTAGGAAAGATGCTTGAGATAGGAACAATGCAGGATAGGAAAGATGCATGGGGTAGGAAAGATGCAGGATTGGAAAGATGTACGGGCTAGGAAAGATACACAGGCTATGAAAGAGGCACAGGCTAGGAAAGATGCATGGGCTAGGAAAGATGAATGATATAGGAAAGATGCATGAGATAAGGAAGAGGCATGGGACAGGAAAGATGCATGGAATAGGAATGATTCAAGGGATAGGAGAGATGCAAGGGATAGGAAAGATGCAAGGGATATGAAAATGTGTGGGATAGAAAAGATGCATGGGAAAGGAAAAATGCATGGGATAGGAAATATGCAGGGGCAAGGAAAGATGCAGGATACGAAAGATGCATGGGATCGGAAAGATGCATGGATATAGGAAAGATTCATGGGCTATGAAAGATGCATGGGATATGAAAGATGCATGGGATAGGAGACATGCATGGGCTAGGAAAGATGCAGGACAGGAAAGAAGCATGGGTTAGGAAAGATGCATGGGATAGGAAAGAAGCATGGGATTGAAAAGATGCATGGGATAGGAAAGATGCATGGGCTAGGAAAGATGCATGGGATAGGAAAGATGCATGGGATAGGAAAGATGCAGGATAGGAAAGAAGCATGGGGTAGGAAAGATGCATGGGATAGGAAAGATGCATGGGATAGAAAAGATGCATGGATAGGAAAGATGCATGGGCTAGGAAAGATGCATGGGATAGGAAAGATGCATGGGCTAGGAAAGATGCAGGATAGGAAAGAAGCATGGGGTAGGAAAGATGCATGGGATAGGAAAGATGCATGGTATAGAAAAGATGCATGGGCTAGGAAAGATGCAGGATAGGAAAGAAGCATGGGGTAGGAAAGATGCATGGGATAGGAAAGATGCATGGGCTAGGAAAGATGCATGGGCTAGGAAAGATGCATGGGCTAGGAAAGGTGCATGGGATAGGAAAGATGCATGGGATAGGAAAGATGCATGGGCTAGGAAAGATGCAGGATAGGAAAGAAGCATGGGGTAGGAAAGATGCATGGGATAGGAAAGATGCATGGGATAGAAAAGATGCATGGGATAGGAAAGATGCAGGATAGGAAAGAAGCATGGGGTAGGAAAGATGCATGGGATAGGAAAGATGCATCGGGTAGGAAAGATTCATGGGCTAGGAAAGATGCATGGGATAGGAAAGATGCATGGGATAGGAAAGATGCATGGGATAGGAAAGATGCATGGGATAGGAAAGATGCATGGGCTAGGAAAGATGCAGGTTAGGAAAGAAGCATGGGGTAGGAAAGATGCATGGGATAGGAAAGATGCATGGGATAGAAAAGATGCATGGGATAGGAAAGATGCATGGAATAGAAAAATGGATGGGATAAGAATGTTCCCCTTGCTTGTGATGTCATTATGGGGAACAGGTGTTGGTATTTCTCTTGGGGTGTTTGATCCATGGAAGGATGCTGGTGCGGATGGTGGAAGGGTAAGTGGATGTCAAGCTAGCTAGATGCCCCCAGGCTCCCTTGCTGGGTCCCCCATTGGAAGAGGTATCTGCGACCAAGGAAGGGAAGGGCAATAGCACAAGCTGCGAACAGAGAAACAACTGACATGTAAGCAAGACACTTTCAATCATAAATTAAGTACATCTAAATAAATATGCTGATAGGACAGCAGAAAAAAAAGTGATAACCAAATAAAGAAATAAATAAACCTGAGGCAGAAACAACTGAGCAGCCTCTAATTCTGATCCGATACCAAAGGCACACCAATAGTCATGTTATTAATTTGATGTGTTTTTTTACAGCAGTTATTTTTGTGCATCCCAATGCTTTGGAGAGACTGTTGGGAGCACACTTCAGCATAAAAGGTATTGCATGCATTGAATGAATGAGTTAGTAGGAAAGGTTTTCTCAAAGTAATGTAGATGCTCATCCTTGTGTTTGATGGGGTTTTATGAGTCATTTCTGCCTCTAGCAGAGGGTATCACTAATTAAAGGTCACTTGTGGGGTAAAACATTGGGCACTGTCAGGCCCATTTAATGCAGGGTAGTGCCATGTGTCCCAGTAAGGCCTAGTAGAAAATGTTGCTATTTCTACATGTACACAGAGCTTTCCTAAAGTTGCCTTCACTTTTTCACATCGTCTTTTGACACACATTTGCATTAGTGACACTTGGGTTAGTTTCTTGGAAACATTGACCTTCCTTACATGAATAAACTTTGCGAGAACACTATCATACTGCCTTGGAATTGTGTACAAGCCTACACATACGTTGTGCAAATGTGTTTGTTATTTACTTCCATATGGCGACACAGCTATCTGTACAATATGAACAATGGCAGCCTGTAGGAAAGTGGGTTTCTGTTGCAGTAAACCCCCCACTTTTTGCCAGACTACTGATGCACTTTGACTGGATGTGCCCTGGGTCCCTGCCAATCAGGTTCCCAGGGCCTGTGTTCTTTCCCCAAAATTAACCCAATTGACATCTCTAGCCACAGGTCAGCCCCTGGTAAATGGTACCACAGGTACCCAGGGCACTGTGACCAGGGAAGACCTCTAACGGCTACAGCACTTATTGTGCCACCCTTAGAGGCCCTGCACCTTTTCACACACACACTGCCTTTGCAGGCTGCGTGTTTTGGTGCAGAACAAAGTGACGACTCGACATGGCACACATCCCTGTGTGCCATGCCTACAACCCACTGCCCTGGCATAGATCAGTCACCCCTCTAGCTGGGTGCCCTCTGCCAGTGGTGAGGTTACAGGTGCATGAGCCCTGAAACCCTACAGTGCCTAAGTCCATTCTTAGACATTGTAAGTGCAGTGCTGCCATTAAGAGTATATGGTGCTGGGAGCTTGTCATTACGAACTCCACAGCACCATAATGGCTACACTGAAAACTGAGAAGTTTGGTATCAAACTTCTCAGCACATTAAACCCACACATGCCAGTGTGGGATTTAATGAAAAATGCACACAGAGGGCATCTTAGAGATGCCCCCTGAAAAACGACCAGCCTCTGGTGGGTTCCCTGACTGGTACACACCAGCCTGCCACCACGAGACATGTTTCTGGACCCCTAGGGTGGGAGCCTACGCTCCCTGAGCCCAGAAACCATGCCTTTCCTGGGCGGAGGTGTTCACACCTCCCCCAGGCCAGGAAGAGCCATCTGTGGCAGGGGAGCTTCAAAGGCCTGGCAGCCTTTGTAATGCGACCCCCAGCCTCTCCTGCTATCAGGAGCAGGCCCCCTTCCTGTCTCCCCTCCCTTTCGGCGGGAAGATAGGCGGGAAAAACTAGCCAGCGCAGGAGGTGTGCCCACCTCTGCCAACTCCACCCCTCAGGTGGGGGAAACGAGATGAAGCCCACTCTCCAGTGCTCGCCATCTTGCAGATGGCAGGCACTCCCCAATCAGGACTAGGGATTGTGCTCACTCCCCCACGTGGGGTGAGCACCACTGGCGTAGCAAGGGGGGGGCGGAGGGGGCGGTACGCCCCGGGCGGCACGAGATTTCGGGGCGGCAGGTAAATTTATCGCCAGCACCCCCCCCCTCCCCCGCTCTTAGGCGCTCGGCGGCGGCGGCAAAAGGCAGGGACCGCCACGGGCGGCAGAGTGCCTAGCTACGCCACTGGTGAGCACACCAAGGGTGTAGTCACCCTAAGGTCAGTAGCGCATTGGCTACTGACCTCAAGACCCCTAAAACGCCCCCTAAATACATTATTTAGGGGGCAGCCCTGAACCAAGAACTCAGATCCAGCAATAACAAGAAAAGAAGAAAAGAAGAAGGACTGAAGAGCCGTGCAGAGCTAACAAGAGGACGACGCCCACTGACTTAGCCCCAGCCCTACAGGCCTGTCTCCCCTCGAACCTGCACTTGCGAAATCCTGGTGTGTCCTGCAGCCAGCAACCTCACAAACCCCGGAGGACCTGCCTGCCTTCACTTCCAAAGACTGGTTCTCCCATGGACACCGGATTTGTTCAACAGCAACCTCTGGCTCCACCCAGAGACCGCGAATTCGCCCCACTCTGCACCCGCCTTCCACGGCCCGAGCTGGAGTGGGCAAACACCACGAGGAGGTCACCCCGGCGATCCTGACCCGAGATCCGGCGATCTCTGACCTGCCTCAAGCCCCCAGTCGACGCCTGCAGTCTAAATCCGGAAGGCCCCCCCAACCGCGACCAGGAGCTGGTAAGAAGATCCGACCCCAAAAGGCACCCCTGCACCCGACGCCCCACGACCTTGTGTGCCCAAACCGACGGTGCCTAGCCAACCTCTAACTTCCCAACTTACCTCTCCACGTGGTGGTCGCACCCAGAGATCCCTCGTCTCCCTGCCTGCAGTGCTTTACCAAACCGGAGGCTCTCCATAGAAAACAACAGGGCACCCGACGTCAAAACAGCACTCTGCACCCGGCCGCCCTAGTGCCGCTGAGCGTGCACTTTTTGTGCCAACTTGTTTCCCCATTTGCCCTGACCTAAACCTTAGGAGCTTTGCTCCCAAAGCCGTGTGGCCTGCTAGCCAGCAGCCAGCAACCGGAGGCCCCCTATCCTCCATAGGATAATATTGGGCCTCAGCACTCTGCACCCGGCCGCCCTAGTGCCGCTGAGGGTGAAACAAAAGTGCATCACTGACCCTGGGGGACCCCTGAGTCTAACCCCAGAACCTTAACTCCCACAGTTGATTACTTACCTGTGAACCGATAACCTGTTTTTCCTCCATAGGATAACATTGACACTTTTTCTCCAAAAGTGTGGAGTTTTGAAATCTAAAAATATTCTTTAAAAATCGCACAAATAACCAAAACGTGTTTACCTACCTGTTTGCAGGAAATGTCCCAGTGCTGAATCTAGGTATCCAGCACTGAGTTAGAAAAAGTAACGTAAAAGTAACTTACCTGCAATTTATTGACAAAGCCTATTCATTTCAAGGTACTGCTCCAAAAAGTTTCTAAGGGTGGAGTTTTGAAATCTGAAAATATTCTTTAAAAATCGCACGAATAACCAAAACGTACTTACTTTACTTACTTGTTTGCAGGAAATATCCCAGTGCTGAATCTAGGTATCCAGCACTGAGTTAGAAAAGTAATGTCAAAAGTAACTTACCTGTAATTTACTGAAAAAGCCTATTCATTTCAATGTACTGTATTTGCTAAGTGTTGCATACTACTGCTCCCCTGTAAATCAAACAAAGTACAATTTATATTGCATTTTCAAACTGTTCTACATCCAGTAACTTATTACTGAAAAGTATTTAATGCTTACCTGTGCCAGGCTTGCTTGGTTCTAAAAATAAACAACAGTATATTTTTATACAAAAACAATTGGCCTAGAGTTCAGTTCTTGTGTGTGAATTCATTTGCTGAGTGTGTACATCAAATGCTTAACACTGTCCTCTGATACTGCCTTACTGCTCGACCACTCTACCACAAATAGAGAGTAAGGTTCTATCTAACTTTAACCTCTGCCTACCTCTGGGGTCACTTGGGGGGATATTATCAAGAAACGGCGTTAAAATTATCTGCCCACTAAAGCGGCGATAATGGGCTTGATAATATGCCCTTGAGAATTCCAATAGAAGTCCATGTTCTGGTGTCAACCTGGGCTTCTATTGGAATTCTCCAGGGCATATTATCAAGCCCATTATCGCCGCTTTAGCAGCAGTTTTCTGCCGCTAAAGCGGCGATAATTTTAACGCCGTTCTTGATAATATGCCCCTTGGACTCTATACACACTATACCTCATTTTGGTGTAGTATATATAGAGCCAGTTTCTTACACAGCCTGATCACAATCTCGGCCCAAGGCAAGTATGCCTTTTTGTATATATAAACATCTGTTTCCAAGTATAGTCGGAGGAGGCACTTCTGCTGACTTAGAGAGGTCACTACGTGCTGAAGCTTTCGCTCAGCAACTGAATGACATCTCCGTGAGGAGTGTCCAGTTCGTGACCAAGATGGGGTCCTACATTCTTATCCACCATGTAATGGGGTTGGATCATCAAGTGGGTGGTTATTGGCAGAACATACACATACACTTCAGAAACATAGGTTAAAGTTTTGCATAGTAGGAGTATGCAGAATTGTTATGCCATATTTTTGCATATATACCTTGTTTCAGCACAATGGTGGAACTTTTCATTCTGTTCACTGTCCTGACACTTATTATAACTTTCATCTGTTTCTGTCTATTGATTATTGCAGCTCATATTTTCTATGCAAGAATGACTTCAATTCAATAAACATTGAAAACTTTCCCTTGTGTATTCTTTGTATATTTCTCTGAGCAAACGAGAGCACAAGTGTATGAGCGAAAGGTTCCTGAGGGAACAGGTTGTCATGTTCAGTAGTTGCCAGAACAGTTTTCCCCTATCTAGGTTTAGGTGGGCTGACAGTGGCGCTGTGAGCTAGCTATATCCTAGAGGGGTGCATGGAATCAGTCTGGCACCATCCTAATTTTATGTCGTCTACAAATGCACAGTTCCTACTGATTAGTGGAAACTACACAACAGTAGCACACAGGTCTTGGAGCTGGAAGTACACACAATGTGTCCAACTGGTATTCTACTGTCAGACCTGAATGTGAGGGTGCCCTCCTAGTAAATGACAGCGCTATCTGACTCGACTCACAAAAGGTAAACAGATGGTGAACCCAAACTACTCAACAGAAAATCAAGGAGAGGGAGGGAGGGACAGAGGCACATAAGTGTTACGACGAGAACCCTCACTCACCCTAAGGTGACATGCTTCATCGTTTGGTTCCCTCTTGCACACTGGGACCGCAAGGTACCCAGTGTGGGCTACAACTCCTCCGTAGGAGAGGAGCGTGAGGTGTTTTATATCATCCAATGTAGGGCAGAGTGAGGGGGCAGAGTGCAGGGATTACAATAAAATGTGAGTTAAAACTATCTCCTGGTGGACAAGATTAATCTATTATTAGTGTCCCCAGTGGATAGATTAAAATAAGCTCAGTGAAAATAGGGAAATGGATGTTCCCTATTAGGATCAGGTCAACATGTTTCTGCCTTAATAGACCAAAAAGGTTCTTGGCATTCTTCAGGACCGGTCACTATGTCACTCTGCTTGGTTAGTGTAAAAATAATAATAATATTGAAAAGTTACCATACTTTTACTGGTATGGGATAGTCAGTGGTACCAGCATGAGTCAGGTCCACATTCCATTGGAGACTACTAGTCAACATCCACCTTCATAAGTCCTTACGTAGCAGGTCTCAGGACTCTAATGTCCTGTCTCCTGCAGCATGCACAAAAGGCTGAAGGGGCTATCCGACTAACAGAAAATTAACAGGTCTGACAGAGACTGCAAAGTAAAACTCTTCACTAAGGTCGCCTTTCCCTGGCATTAAGTTGGCTTCTCCATGGGAAGGTGGTGCCTCAGTACGTGACAAATTGAACAAGGTCAGAATCTCCCACAATCTTATTAGAGGGTGGAACTTCTAAAAAGAAAGACTTGCATATTTAGACAAGGCCAGTTTTTGCAAAATGTACAGAACCGGTAGCATAGCCTACCCTTGTTCTAACACAGTCCTTTGAAAATAGATTTCTTCTTTGGGTGCCAGGTTAGTCTAACTTGTTAAGAGTGGTTACTATGGTTAATGTACCCCCAAATTCTAACTTACAATCTTTTTGCGGCCAGTGAAAACCTTAAGGTGGCATTGAGGCCAGTGAAGGATGAAGAGGCTAACTTCTCTCTGGCCATCCTGGTAGGGTTCAGGATGTAATGATAGCTGGGGACAGAGTTATTCATGAAAGGATGGATGAGGCTCATAAAAAGTTTCCAGGTGGAAACTGGAAATCCCCAAAGCAGAGAACAGAATGAAGTATTAGGCAGAGCAATAGATGGGGACATAGGCGCCATTTGAAGACCTACTTACCCTTTTTACCCAAAGTAAACTTTCACTTTGGGGCAATGGAAGTGAAACCCTAGTGGGGGTTTCTGTAATGGTAGATCGTGATTGGAACTTTTCAAATTAGGTATTCATTCATCTGTATTTAAACCCTTCCAACAGTGGAATGTATATTGTAAATTGAAGCAATTAAAAAATGATCTCATTAAATTCAGAAAGAACTTTCCTTCTTTTTGCCGGGTTTTGGAAAGAGACTTTAAGGTCAAGACTATTTTCAATTTTTTTTAATAAAAAAAACTATTCCCTTCAACCTTTGTCCAATTCCACCTCTCTCTGACTCGTCCCAAACCTTTGGACTACTTTGAACTCTCAAACATCCTCTTCATTCTTACAACCTTCTTTTTATCCAATAAACCCAACTGACCGGTGCACACGTCCCATACTCTCAACACCAACTCACAACTTCCCTTTTCTAATCCACTCCCATCATTCTATCCTTACTCATACACTACTAAACACACAACTCAACAGCACAAACTCGACACAACTAATACTCAAGAAAAAAGAAAAAAGAAAGCAGATATTACTAATTGGGTAGCTACCTAACTCTAGTCTCGGGTTCCGGAGAGCATGCTACTTGTTGCATAGTGCTTCAACACCTCATCAGGAGTAGTAAGCGCTATTACAAGAAGCACTACAGGAGCACACTTTTACATACTTTTAGATGCCTTCATCTCAGCCTTGAAACATCAAATACCACCTAGTAAAAGTGCAACAGGGGCAGAGTATCAGTACTATTTAAACGGATATGAATACTACCGGAATAATTCCACGGTAGTGTTTTTGAGGTAAATTCACAAACGCATGTAAGAGTCCGTAAAAAAGTACTACAGGAGATGGCATTACATACTCCAAAATGTCCTTGTGACTTGGCCCCAATATATTTATCTGGGAAAGCGCACAACTAATATTGTATATCTGTGTTTTACCTCACTTGCCTTTTATCAAGCAATGCGCTTCATGCCTGGTGCACGTTACCCCCATATGTAATTTGTTTTTGCCACCATTTTTAACAGAAAAGTCTTAACAGTCTAATAAAATTGTTTCAAAAATTCACAATATTCCCGATTTAAATTGTAGAAGTAATTGATGATTGACTAATTGACTTTGAATGATATAGTTTCTATCACCCTAGATCTGAAAGCGGGAGCCACAAGATACGTGACACTCACTTAGCACGTGCTTAGAAGCCCGGTCTTGTGGACTTTAGTGGAATCCGTTGTGTTTCAACACTGCCCCTCCCCCATCCTTTCCTGTATGTTTACCCTGGTCTGTCTCCTTCTAGCGTGGACACCCCTGAAAAACAGCACCATATTGATGTGCAACACACATGATAAATGTACTGAAATAAGGGGTGTTGTTACACGTTTAATTCCCTATCCCCTGAAAAAGATTTATCACTTTCAGAGCTATCTAATGCCCTTTCTTCACATAAAAAAAGTAAATCACCAGGTTCTGATGGCTTTACTGTGAAATTGTATCTACATTCTCTACTTTGCTTTTACCTAAATTGTTACATCTTTTTAAATTCTTTTATCTTGCCGCTAAGTCCGGAGGTACTTTTCTGTATGCTTCAAGTTGCCTGATTCATAAGGATGGTCGGGACACTGTTCAGTGTAAGACTTATCATCCTATTTCTCTTGTAAATGTTCACTACAACATTTTCACCAAATTACTTGCTCTGCAACTTGTGCCTTTTTATCCAAATTAATTGGTACGGAACAATGTGGGTTTGTTAAGGGTCATTTGACCTCAGACAATGCAAGACTCTTCTTTAATGTATTAAATAAAGTTTTTCTTTCTCTTATCTTTTAGTTTCAGTGTCTATAGATGCTGAAAAAGCGTTTGATAGAGTGGATTGGTCTTTTTTATTTAAATCCCTTGCTTGGCACGGTTTTGGTCCTAAGTTTATTCCGTCTTTCCCATGATTTCCCATTGCCACGAGGGGTTTATCAAGGATGTCCTTTATCTCTGCTTTTATTTGTTTTGGCTCTTGAACCTTTTCTATCTCGTATTTGTAAGAATACTCTAATCTCAGGTTTTCACTATGGTGAAAATCACTTAAAACTATCTGCTTATGGAGATGATTTTCTTCTCTTTCTTTCCAATCCAGATATTTCAATTCTTTCCCTCCTTCATGAAATTTCTGGTTTCTCTATAGTTTAAGGATATAAAGTTAATTCTGATAAAACTCAGGTTTTACTCATTACAAAATTTTGCATTAAGGACTCCTTTGATCCCACACGTTTTCATTGGAATAATTTTAAGAGTAAATACTGGGGTATTTGGTTTATTAATTCTTTTATAGACTCAGTCAAACTCAATATGAAAGAAGGTTTAGATAGAATTGATACGCTTTTGTCTTCTTGGAATCCCCTTTTCTTCTCATGGTGGGGCTGTCTTGATTCCATTAAAACAATGAATACTCCGATTTTATTATATATTTTATCCATGATCCCAATTTGCATACCATCTATATATTATAAAACAATTGACTCTCTTCTCTCCCAGTTTCTATGGAACAACAGAAAATCTAGAATCTCTCTTTCTCATCTCAAGAAGCTTGAGGCTGATGATTGTGCATATTTTCTAGATTTTCGGACATATCATAAAGAGTTTTGTTTAAGACAGGCCTCCGAGCGGCTTCTCCCTCTTTCTTCTCCTTTATGGTCCTAGTGGTTTGATGTTGAGCTTTCCGTCCTTTTGCCAGTTACTCCTGCAGAAGTCCTAGCCTTTTCTTCCAAAAACAGGATTACATTTTCACCACTATTCAGTCATACGTGTTCTTTGTTCAAGCCTCATTACCAGTCTCAGATTCTATCTCGTGATTCTTTCTTGCGCTCTCCACTTTGGCATAATCGTCTTATTACTTTCAATAATCGGCCCATTTATTGGCAGTCGTGGAGACAAAAGGGGATTATTTGGGTTCAGGACTTATTTGGCAGTTTGAATTCTTGTTCTTTTCCACAATTTCAGGTAGATTTTAATTGTCCTCGGTTATTTTGGTTTAAGTTTTCAATTCTTATGGAACTCATTTTAGATATTCTTTATTCCTTTATAACTCCCATGACTCCAGTATTTCCAGGCTTGCTTCTAGCTTTACTTAATCTTACTCTTAAAGCTTCCCCTATTTATAGATACTTTTTAGCCCAAGCTCATCCCGTGCTAAACCTAAGGTAGAATTGACTTGGGAAGCAAACTTTGGATGTGACTGGACTATTAAATTATGGAATACAATTTGGTCCAGAATATGTAAAATCTCGAGAACCGCTTCAACCACCCGTACCCTATTCTTTTTGTATCTTAGACTATATCACACACCGGCCTCTGTAGCTAATTTATCAGTGGGCTCCAATAAGGCCTGTTGGTCCTGTCGACATTCGAATGGTGACTTGTTACATCTTCTTTTTTCTGTCCTTCTCCAGCTACCTTTTGGGTTAAGATTTGGTCTCAACTTAAACATTTTTAATTTACATTGTCCTATGCACCTCTTTGCTTTTCCTGGGTAGTTTATCAGAGATGATTATCTTAAAGTCCCATGACAAAGGTTTATGTGATCTTATGCTGGCCTTAGATTTTCAGCAAATTACTACTAAATGGAAGTGTTCTACTAATATTTCATGCTCGGCCTGGTGGAATAAAGTTTGTCTTTATCATAGGGTAGGTGTTGTATTTTCTGCTTCATGTAGGCCGCAGGTTAATAGAGACTTATTTTGGAGAAGTGTGGCTCAATGGTTAGAGCGGCAGACCCTGATGCAGAGATCTGGCCTGGGACCAGGGTTCAATTCCCGCCTCGGCGGGTCTTGGGCTCAACTTCCTCGGACCTGATAATTCTCGCCTCGGTGCCTATTCTAATCATGGGTCCCACTCTGCAACTCTGGGCAATAGCTTGCTTAATCTCCACAACGGCCCCACCAGCGCTGGGATGCCTGGCTTCACCTTGGGGGTGCCCAGGAGTGGACATTTCACAGGGAAAAGCCAGGAAGGGTTCCACAGCGGTATGCGTTCAGCGCCAGGAAGCCTCAGGGTAGCAGTGCGCTTTACAAGTACAAATTCATTCATTCATTTTGGATATCGTTAACTAATTGCTTGAATATTCTTGCTAAACAGCATGACATTGTCACTTGTTCTGAAAACTTTAAACCTCTGTAAACTGTAATTACCTCTGCTTTTTGCAGCATATATTTTGTATTATCTTACTAGTTGTACCTTTAATTACTTATCTTTTTTATTGTGAAACATGCTACTATTCGATCTTCAATTGTGTATTGATATCACCCTCTCCCCCCTCCCTTCTTCTTTTTGTACCTCCCCCTCTTTCCCTACATTTATTATTATATAAATGTTACTTTTAATAAAGCTGTTTAAACTAAAAAAAATAAAGAAATAAGGGGTGTTGTTACCCCCCTAACTCTTTTCATTGGCATTGGCAGGGTGAATAGCTGAGTTGGCCCTACTGGGATCTGAACAGTGAAGCGAGGGCGGAGCCATGTGTGTGGGACACACCAAGGCACAGCGCCGTTTGTTAGTGTGTGGTGTACACACACCCTGCATGGGGGCCCTATAAGAGGAAGCCGCACTGCGGGGTACACCTCACAGAAGAGGGGGAGAGACATGCCCTAGTTCAGTTTTATAAAACAAATATATATATATATATTTCACACGAAAGATCCTCACTCTTGAAATGAAACACGAGCCTCTCCAATAGTTTTTACAAGGTATTTAATCTTCAGGCAGAAAAATACGCGTTTCAACCGCACAAGCGGTCTTGATCACATATATATACGTATATATATATATACGTACGTACGTATGTATGTATGTATATATATATAAAAACTTTCAATGCAGCCATATACATTAAAATATATATAAAATATAATAATTTAAACACGCGTAAAGGAAATAACCTTTTTTTTTAAAACAAAATATTTATGGAATTTCTAAGTGCCTTTGGCACGTGGCATGTGACTTCCATGCGGGATGTGTTGGTGTCTCGGCTCCTGCTGTGGCACCCGGGGCCAAGACTCTGGATTGGGTGTGTCCAGCTGCCAATCTTCATGCCGCTCCGCCAGTCTCAGCTATGCCAGGCTACGTCACACCTATGATTGCCTGCCAAATTGCCGTGACCAGTTGCTGGCACACCTGTTACACCATTCATGCATTTCTGCATCAAGTTATTTTAATTTTTAATTTATGTATTAGATGTTTCTGGCTTGAAAAAAACCCACCATTAATCATCCATTATCATCCATACAAACAGTAAAAAAAAAAAAAACAGCAGTCCTGAAAAGCAAGGTCCTTCACGATTACATATGATTCTTAAAACGAATCAATATCCGTGAAAAAATACGCAAACTCTTCATAGAGTGGGCAGTGGGCAGTGGGCAGGGGGCAGTGGGCAGGGTTCAGGGGGCACTCACACATTTTAAGAGAAGCCGTAAGCCTGGAGCTGTAGCGCTTTAAACCAAGCGTCACTGGTGTGGACACTGACGTGAGTAGGGAGGAGAGTCACTTGAAATGTAGTGTCCTTCTTGAGAGCTGTCCTATGACGTGTGACTGAGTCCAACTCATGCCTTCTCATCGGTGTAAAGAGTCTGGCGCGTGGACCCACCACTCCCAGCAGCCTATAGCTGCTGGGAGTGGTGGACCGGGTTATCTGAGGCTAAGACTTCGGAAATACCAGCAGAACAGGACCTTGCGCTCGAACTCTCAGCTTCTTCTCTGCTCTCCTTCCTACCGTAAAGCTAGTATGGGAGGGCGCGCCTTTGCAGTAAGAACAGCCGCTCTATGGAATGCGATGCCTCTCTACTTGCGCAAAGCAGAATCTGAAACCACCTTTAGGAGTGCTTTGAAAACTTGGCTTTTTGATCTCCCTTAGTTTGTCTTCTTTTTCTTTCTTCTTTTTTTCCTTGTCTCTTTGTAGCGCCGGGACACCGCCGTTGGTGGTAGCCGAGCGCTTTATAAATGTCTTGGTATGGTATGGTATAGTGACTGGAAGCGCCCTCACGACAACTTCGGGGTCCTGAAAAAAAAATCTATCAAATTTATTTTGCTGTGAAAAACCCACAGTTTGCAAAGTCACAGAGTTTGCAACCTGGTCGCACCATTTTGTTATACATTTCATAGACTTTCTGTTTCAGGCACCCCCTTTTGATCTATACTTGTTTATTTATTTCAATATATGTTTAAAGCATAAATGCATAATTAATAACGCTGTTATTCAGTGAAACGTGCTGATTCAGCTTGCTCGAATATGTTCGTGTTCAGTCTTGCACGGTTTTAATTTCTTTTCCGGTTCTTGGTTTAAATAATAAAGAGGAGACAAGGACATTGATATTTCTCAGTTATTGTTTTTGAATAATAAGGAATGTTTCACAGAATAAGAGGGGGTTAAAGGCCGGAGGGGCTTTACCATTAAGGGTTTATTTCGAAAATGTTCAATAATATTTAGACAGAGTATATGAACTAGAACAAAGCAGAATCAGGGAGGTATTTCACCCCTGGGATCTGAGACTGAGAGTCATCCAGTATCCCTAGCAGAGACGTTTTAAGGCCCAGGGCCCCAGCCTTTCAAGGGGCCCCTGATAGAGCCAACTCTGTTCTACAGAGTCTTGCACTGATAATTCTTAACACAAATGTTTTTAAATACCATTTTCCTTTGATTTATTTTTAATGTGGATGATATGTGAGAGTCTATTACAGACATTTTGCAGAGAAATATATTTATGTTTCATGTAACATCCATAAAAAGTTACTTTTTGATCAAAACAGTACCTCACATATGAGAAATGCGACGGTGTCAGAGGGATCATTTGAAGCAATATTACTGCACACATTTAGAATTCGGAGGAGTGTGCCTGGGCACTGTTAGTGACCTGGCCAAAGAGAGTGTAAAAGAACTGAAATTGGATCATAAATTCAAACAGGAACCCCAAAATACCTTTGGCCCAGGGCACCCAAAATCCTTACGATGTCTCTGAGCTGTAAACACCTTTCCTTGGTTAAGGCTACAGTGATCGCATGTCGAGTCCTCCACTCGGCTTATCTGCCTATTTTGAGGACATAGGACCTTATTTAGAGGTTGGCGGAAGGGATACTCCATCAAAATGTGACGTATACCCCGTCGGCCATATTGGAAGTACCATAGGTTATAATACACTTGTAATACTGAGGACAGGACACCTGTTACATTTGAGATGGAGTTTCCCAACACCACACTCTAAATAAGTGCCATAGACACTAGGGGTGGGCGGCAAACACCGCTCCGCTGGCGGAGTTCATGGAGGTTTTGCTGCTCTGCTTGGAGCACGGAGTTCGGCAAAAACTCCCCTGACCATCGTGTAGCAGAGTTTACCACTGCTCACCCACCACCCTTTTGCCAGCGGATCATGTATTGATATGAAAAGCAGATTAACAATTCTTTTCAGGCTGGCTAAATCTAATTGATGTGATGTAGGTGTCCAGTAGGTGATGTAGGTGCCCTTCCGTTTCTACTACGTAATACTCAGGACCCGCTGGCCTTCAAGAAACTCTTGAAAACTCATTTATTTCCATAGTTTTCAGTGTGTTGTTTAGGGACTCCTCTAGGACCCGCGCCGGGACACTCTTCGGAGTAGCTGTTGCGCGTTATAAGAGTACTTAACATAACATAACATAACAGTGGCCATTAAACATGTTCTCTGAGGTCTCGTGAAACCCATCAATCAGCACCAAGATCACAGGCTTCGGTACTCTCGCAAGCAAGTGAACAAGTTCTGGCTTTCATCTTAGATGATACTCTTCTCTTCTCTCCTCTCCAAGCCCAATCCAGCCCTAGGGAGGTGAGCGGGGTGACATCAGAGACATCCACCCGCTGCTGCACCGCCAATCACAGGACTGACAGAGAAAACCCCATTATAGCTAAAAACTAAAGTTAAAGATTTGCAGTGGGTTGTGCAGCGAGGGTGATTCCACCATCCTCCTCAGGTGGATCCTGCCCCTTCGTGTGAGGGAGTAGAGTGCATTCCCAGCTTTCTGAGGGACAGGTGCTCTGAGGCCTCTCGGCTCCAGTGCGGGAGTTTGTGTGGCAGTCCCTTAAGCAGGGGATAAGCAGGGGATGTGCGGATGGCCCTGCCCGTCACACTGGTAAGTGGTTATACCCTTAGCACAAGGTATGCATGCCATTACTCCCCACCCCCCACACACACACACCACTCCACTCTTTTATTCTAAGGTACAAATGAAGCCTGAAATGACTTCCGGTTCCGTTCTGCAAAATAGATCTTTCTGTTTAATCAATCTTGTTTCCTAAATGATAACAGGCCTTTTATAAAGCAAGCATAGCCATATGCCAACAGCTACTTTTCATCAGGTAGTAGTGAAATCGATGAGTTCATTTATAAGCCGTCAATTGACTGTGAGTGCTGGCGTTGGAAAATATGGTGAGGTTTGGGCATTTTTGAATGCTTCTAAACCAGCTGCGTTTTGGAAATAGTGAAAAATGATAATACGATCTCGCAAAGAGGATACTTTTATTAGTGTGGCACATCGTTGCTTGCACTCGAGTCCTGTATCCGCTGCAGGGGAAGTGTAGGGACATAACACACACACATTTCTGTGTGCACAGACCCACCACACCAGGCGAGGCATGTCCCTGTCTCTGTGATCTTCTGTTTATCCCAGCAACCAGTTTGAGTGGTATCTTGTCTGCAACCTTAAAAGGCAATTACAGGCTACCTCGCCGCCACACAGTGTTTTAAAGCAGATTAGACAGAGTGCAGTATCAGCTTTGGGGCTCTCTTAAAGCTTCGAAGGCACCTGCAGATTTCCTTCTCCAAGAAGAGATTAACTTATTTAGCGGCAGGAAAAAGATACTGAGCATTCGGAGAGCTGGCCTGGAAGTAATTAACGTGTAACGTGGAGCCAACCCTCACTAACGACAGCCGAGGCATCTTTGTGAGGATGCACAGCGTTCTGGCGTCTATGCAGCCTGACGCCAGGATTGACATGAGATGTATTAATGTACTAAGACCTCCTGAATTATCACCAGGGGCCCCTGCAGTGACCATCAAACATTGCTGTACTGTTTTTTTAGACTAGGACTGGGTGGCATTCTACCACAGGCGGAACTCCGCAGAATCTGATGGAGTTTTTAGATAACTCAGTGTAATTCCGTAGAGTAGAACTCCATGAGTTCTGCCCACCCCACACTAAGACACATACAGCAACAGCAGCTGCTGTTCTTCATTGACTTTGCATCCATTGTTCAGAAAAAGCATGTGTGAGAAGTTGGCCTGGCATATGCTGTCCACTAATTATAGTGGGCACCTTGCACCAGTCCAAACAACCCCTTATTGGAGATAGGTTAAAGACAACCTTATTGAAAGCTATCCTAGTGGTAGCTATGGAGAGCAGCCTTCAGGCTAAGTCTTGAAGGAATGTAAAGCAGCTTGTTTTACCAGTCTATAATCTCTTGAGTGATCAAATGAATGAGCACCACACCAGGTATATATTCAAAATATATGTATTTATTGCTAAACACACCCCTCTAGTCTCTTTATGAGGCTAGAGTTCGAAGTACATAAGTTATAAGTTATTTAAACACAGTAATAGCACAAATACACGTTTGGGCCCTAGGGGCGTACAAAACCATATACCAATAAAGTGGTATAAGAACCACGACTGAGCTAGACACTAGGCCTAGAGCCTCTAGAAGTGCTTGGACCACAAGGAACCACCCAAGGTAGTGACACAGGGGACCAACGGGGGACGCGTGCAGTGTAAATACACAGCCGCGAAACGCCGTTAACTTCTATGGAGAAAGTCGCGGTTTGGAAATTAAAGAAAAGGGACACTTAAAGAAGGACTTGGAGCAAACCCTTTGAGAACTAGGGGGCATATTAGCAAGACCGGCGATAAAATTATCGCCGTTTTAGCGGCAGGAAACTGCCGCTAAAATGGCGATAATGGGCTTGCTAATATGTGTTATAGAATTCCAATAGAAGCCCAGGTTAGATGTCCTGCACATCTAACCTGGGCTTCTATTGGAATTCTATAACGCTTATTAGCAAGCCCATTATCGCCGTTTTAGCGGCAGTTTCCTGCCGCTAAAACGGCGATAATTTTATCGCCAGTCTTGCTAATATGCCCCTAGGTCTTTCTAGAGTCTCTACCCACGGGAGCACCGGAGTACTCTTGTTACCTCACCCAGGGAAGCCGGGTGCATAGGTGCCTTTCGGGGTTGGGTTTCGTCGTCGATTTGAATGGCGATCTGCTGCAAAGTGCTGCTGGCGACCAAGTGGAAAGTGTCCGGGTGGATCCAAGAGTGGATCGGAGATCTGAAGAACCTGAAAGCAGAGGGGACAGAGTCTGGCTCACTAGCCAGTGACCAGGAAGGCGATGAGCAGATGCCCACCGATGTCGAGTGCTTCAGGTAGGTTGACGGACGTCTTGACTCTTCAGCCACGAGGTCCAGGAGGCGTTGTCGGCAAGCAGGAGCAGGATTCGGGCTGGTACACAATGTCTGTCGAGTGCTGAGGTGTCGGCGACCAGATTGGACCCAACAAGCCTTGGCAACGGCAAGTCTTGCTGTAGATGAAGATTGACGATGATGCAGACCAGCAAGGTCTGAGGAACTCACCCAGCAAGGGTAAGTGAGGGCAAGCCTGGAGCAACCAGAGAGCCCAAGAAGAAAAGGATTGGCCTTCGTGAAGGGCTACTAGCCAACGGGCTAGCGACCGCGAAGGAGCCTCAAGACGGTGCACGTGGAGCTGGCTCACAGGACACTCGTGGAGTGGAGGCCAGTGATCTTCGGTGCAGTTGGTGCTGGAGGTTAGGGCTACTAGGAGCCCAAAGCATGACTTTGTGGGAGACCCAGAAGAGGATGCACTAGCAAATGCGTGCAGTGTCCAGGGGTCACGGTTCCACGTTACCCACAACAGCTACGGGCCTCAGCTTTGCTGGGGACTCTAGCAGCCTCGGGGAAGTCTGGAAATCCACCTCTGGTGATGCAAAGACTTCGGCGTCCGACGGGAGCTTAGGCGATGCAGACCGGACAATTGCTTCTTTGGTGCCTGCCAAGCAGGGGAGTCACTCCTTGACCCCAAGGGAGATTCTTCTGTCCTCTAGTCTTGAGTAGAGCGTCGAAGGTCCAGGATTCTGTGTCAGAGTTTCGTCCAGGGATAATCTAAAGTCCTAAGGACTGGGTTCCTATACTTATACTAAGTTTAGGGGTTGGACTTACTCTGTGGCCCCACCTATGGGTGGGTCAGGGCAGAGGGGTGGCTACACCCCTTTCCCTTTGTCCAGTTCGCACCAAAGCAGGGGCTGCAAGCCCCTGAACCGGTTTGAACTGGGGTATGCACAGGGACACCAAGTGTGCCCCCAGTGCAGGACTTCAAAGCACCCGAAAGTGCTCCCGCCCAGCCCCAATACACACTATCCTGTCTGGGGAGGTGGTCACACCTCCCTGGGACAGGAAACCTATTGTCCAGGCCTCCCTGCCGGAGTTTCGTCCAGCAGCAGGAGGCCAGACTTGTGTCTGTGGCAGCAGCATCCATTTTGTGATGCCAGGGCTTTAGAAAGAAGTTACCGGCCAGGCCAGGGTTAACATGTCTCTCCCTCTAGGCGGGGGGGGGGTAGTATTCCAAGATGTTTGACACCAAACACGACATGTTTCGGTGCAGCCATTCCAAAGTTAGCATTTAACGCGAGGTTATAATGCGCTTAAGAGTATATGGTCAGGCTGCACTACAAACAGCATCAGAGAAGGGTCTCCGAATGCTGCAGAGGGGCCCTGCTCATGCAGGGGCACCCTCTCACATAGGAACCACGCACTCTGCCTTCAGGATTGATAAGGCCTGCCATAGGAGTGACTTATAGGTTTATATGTGTGTATGTATAGAGTGATATAGGTAACCTATATCACAGTAAGGGGTGCATGCACCACCTTACCCAGGCTGCAGTAGCAGACCTGTGGTGTCAGTTTGGATGGCCTTCCAGGGGTGGCACAATACATGCTGCAGCCCCTGGTAGGCCTCTGAGGTACCTATGCCCTGGGTACATAGTATACCATATACTAGGGACTTATAAGGGCACTCCAGATTCCAATCAGTGAGGTGCCTAAGGCACATGGAAACCATTTTAGAGAGGAAGCAGCTAGGCTGGGGTTTTGATTAGCAGGGCCCCAGCCAGACTAAGGTCGAAAAACAGTGAAGCATCAGCAAAAAGTGGGGGTACCCATGTGAAGCAGATCCTACTCTCCTACACAACCCCCCCAAACGTAGGGACATTAAACTAACCTTGCCCAGTTAAGTCTTCATGTTCTAAGTGGAAGTACCTAGAGAGTCCATCTGCATTGGCATGGTTACTCCCAGGTCTATGTTCCACTGTGAAGTCCATCCCCTGTAGGGAAATGGACCACCTAAGCAGTTTGGGGTTTTCACCCTTCATTTGTTTTAGCCATAAGAGGGGCTTATGGTCTGTTTGAACAAGGAAGTGAGTACCAAACAAGTATGGCCTCAACTTCTTCAGAGCCCAGACCACAGCAAAGGCCTCCCTCTCAATGGCTGACCAACGTTTCTCTCTAGGGGTCAGCCTTCTGCTAATGAAAGCTACTGGCTGATCCTGACCTTCTTCATTCAATTGTGACAGTACAGCCCCTACCCCCAATTCAGATGCATCAGTTTGAACAATGAACTTCTTGGAGTAATCAGGACTCTGTAGAATGGGAGCAGTGCACATGGCCTGCTTCAGGTCATCAAATGCCTTTTGACAGCTAACTGTCCACTGAACCTTTTTGGGCATTTTCTTGGAAGTTAAGTCATTCAGGGGTGTCACTATTGATCCATACCCCTTGACAAACCTCCTATAGTACCCAGTCAGGCCTAAGAAGTCTCTCACCTGAGTCTGGGTAGTTGGAGCAGTCCAGTCCATGATGGTCTGGATCTTGCTCTGCAAAGGTTGAACCTGGCCTCCACCCACAAGGTGGCCCAGGTACACAACCTGACTCTGCCCTATCTGGCACTTAGTGGCCTTGATAGTCAGGCCTGCCTTTTGCAGGGCCTGTAAAACATTCCTGAGGTGGACCAGGTGATCCTCCCAGGTGGAGCTAACGACAGCAATATCATCTAGATATGCTGCACTATAGGCTTCCAGACCTGTGAGGACTGTATTCACCAACCTCTGGAAAGTGGCAGGTGCATTCTTCAGACCAAAGGGCATCACCACAAATTGATAATGCCCACTAGGGGTTGAGAATGCTGTTTTTGGCTTTGCAGCATCAGCTAGTCTGATCTGCCGGTAGCCAGCTGTCAAGTCAAATGTGCTTAGATACTTGGCTGAGGCCAAAGTGTCTATCAGCTCATCTGCCCTTGGTATTGGATGGGCATCAGTCCTAGTGACTGCATTGAGACCCCTGTAGTCCACACAAAACCTCATCTCTCTTTTTCCACCACTGGTGTGAGGTTTTGGCACAAGGACCACTGGACTAGCCCAAGGGCTATCTGAGGGTTCAATAACTCCCAAATCCAACATTTTCTGGACTTCAGTCCTGATACAGTCCCTGACATGGTCAGGTTGCCTATAAATCTTATTTTTAATAGGCAGACTGTCCCCAGTGTCCACTTCATGAGTGCACCAGGTGGTCTGACTGGGTGTCAGTGAAAACATGTGTCTAAACTGATTGAGCACCTGTCTACAATCAGTTTGCTGCTGGGCAGTGAGGCTGCCTGCCAAGGCTACACCATCTACTGACCCATCGTCAGGGTTCTGTGAGAGCAGGTCAGGGAGTGGGTCACTCTCTTCCTCCTGCCCTTCATCAGTAGCCATGAGCAAGCCCATGTCTGCCCTGTCCACATATGGTTTTAACCTGTTGACATGGAGAACCCTGTGGGAACTCCTGGGTGTTCCTAGGTCTACTAAGTAGGTAACCTCACCCTTCTGCTCAACAATAGTGTGGGGTCCACTCCATTTGTCTTGGAGAGCTGCTGGGGCCACTGGCTCCAACACCCACACCTTCTGTCCTGGCTGGTAAACAGTCAGAACAGCCTTTTGGTCATGCCAGGCCTTTTGAAGTTCCTGGCTAGCCTCAAGGTTTTTAGTTGCCTTTTTCATATACTCAGCCATCCGGGAGCGGAGACCAAGTACATAGTCCACTATGTCTTGCTTTGGGGGCTTGAGAGGTAACTCCCATCCTTCCTTCACCAAGCACAGTGGACCCCTGACAGGGTGGCCAAACAAAAGTTCAAAAGGGCTGTAACCAACCCCTTCTGAGGCACCTCCCTATATGCAAATAAAAGGCAGGGTAAGAGTATGTCCCATCTTCGCCTAAGCTTTTCTGGGAGCCCTTTAATCATGCCCTTCAAGGTTTTGTTGAATCTCTCAACTAAACCATTGCATTGTGGGTGATAGGGTGTGGTGAACTTGTAAGTCACTCCACACTCCTTCCACATTGCTTTTAAGTATCCAGACATAAAGTTAGCACCCCTGTCTGATACAACCTCCTTAGGAAAGCCCACTCTTGAGAAAATTCCCAGGAGGGCCCTTGCCACCACAGGTGCTGTAGTGGTCCTAAGGGGAATAGCCTCTGGGTACCTGGTGGCATGATCCACTACCACCAGGATAAACCTGTGCCCAGATGCTGTTTGGGGATCCATGGGACCAACAATGTCAATCCCCACCCTTTCAAAGGGCACCCCCACCACAGGTAGTGGTATCAGGGGGCCTTTGTAGTGCCACCTGCCTTGCCACTGGCCTGGCAGGTTACACAGGAGCGACAAAACTCCTTGGTGTCTTCAGACATGTGGGGCCAGTGAAAGTGAGGGACAATTCTGTCCCAAGTCTTGTTCTGGCCCAGGTGACCTGCCAAGGGAATATCATGGGCTAGGGTCAATAGGAAGCCCCTGAACTTCAGAGGTATAACCAACCTCCTGGTAGCACCAGGCTTGGGGTCTCTACACTCTGAGTACAAGAGTCCATCATCCCAATACACAGTATGGGGACCACTAGCTTTCCCAGCAGCCTCAGCAGCAGCTTGCTGTCTGAGGGGTTCAAGATAGGGGCAGCTCTGCTGCTCCTGGCTCAGATCTGCCCTGGAAGGTCCCCCTGTCCCCAAGAACTCAACCTGGTCAGGTTCAAGCTCCTCTGGGACAGTTCCTTCCTCAGGACTGAGATTATCCCCCTCAAGGGACTGATCTTCCTTCTGAGCCAAGGGGGAAGGCACTGCATTTACCCTACTACTCCTCCTCTTGGAAGGCACTTGGTCCATTATTCCAGAATCCAAGGCCTGTTCAGTGCTAGACATTTTGGCTTGTGACCTGGTCACAGCAAACACATCTGCAGGGATTCCCAGCATTTCTGCATGGGTCCTGAGCTCCACTTCTGCCCAAGCTGAAGTTTCTAAGTCATTGCCAAGCAAGCATTCGACTGGTAGGTTTGCACTCACCACAACCTTCTTAAGGCCAGTTACCCCTCCCCAGGAGAAGTTAACAACTGCCAGAGTATGGTCTGTTCTGACATTGCTAGCATTGGTCACTTGGTACATCTCACCAAGTATAACTTGCCCAGGATTCACAAGGTCTTGTGTCACCATGGTGACACTTGCCCCTGTGTCCCTAAATGCCAAAGCCTCTCGTCCATTGATTAAAGGCTGTTGTCTGTACTTGCCCAGATTACTGGAACTCACAGAGGAGGTCACATCCATGCCTCCATCACAGACTAACACAGCCTGAGTGAGTTCTCTGACTAGGTCAGAGCCCAACTCAGTACCCAGGGTCAACCCTACTAAACCCTTGGCTGTAGTACTCCCACCACCAACTGTAACTGTACTAGGGGGAACAGGTGCCTTAGGGGCATTGGTGGGGGCTGGACTTGAGTCTTTGGACTTGGTGCAATCACTGGTCCAGTGGGTCTTTTGCTTACAGACCTTGCACCATGGTTTTCTTGGGCCTTTCCCTTTTGTAGACTGTGAATCCCCACCTGAAGAAGATTTTTGGGGGCCTGGTGAAGACTTTTGATCTTTACCCTTCTCCCCACCCTTATCAGAGTTCTTAGAATCTTGCTTCTTAGGGTCACCACCTTGGTTCTGTACCTTCTGCCTCACCCTGGTTCTGACCCATTTGTCTGCCTTCTTTCCCAATTCTTGGGGAGAGGTCAGATCAGAGTCCACCAGGTACTGATGCAACAGCTGATTTTGACCGTTATTAAGAATCTGCTCCCTCATTATCAGATTGTACAATCCTGTGAAGTCACACACCTTACTGCCCATCAACCAGCCTTCCAGAGCCTTAGCAGAACAATCCACATAGTCTACCCAGTCTTGAGTCTGTGCTTTTTGGGTATTTCTGAACTTTAACCTGTATTGTTCAGTTGTTAGGCCAAACCCATCAATAAGAGCACTCTTCAAGACCTTGTAATTATCAGCATCCTCTTCTCTTACAGTGAGGAGCTTGTCTCTACCTTTGTCTGCAAAGGAGAGCCACAAGATTGCTGCCCACTGCTCATGAGGGACCTTCTGTACTTTACAGGCCCTCTCTAGAGCAGTTATCCATTTGTGGATGTCATCCCCACTCTGGTAGGGAGGGACAATCTTGCTCAGGTTTCTATGGTCATAAGACCTTTCCCTATCTCTAGGGACATGGCTGCCACCATGGGACTCTAGTCCCAACTTTCTTCTCTCTCTGTAGAGCTCTAGGGACTCCCTGTCTATAGCCAGTTGCTGTTTTCTGAGTTCAAGCTGAGCTTCCTCATATTGAATCAGCCTCTTTCTTCTCTCATGAGAGGATTCCCTCCTATGCGAGGAGACAGAGGTCCCTATTGAGGTGCCAGAGTGGTTAGACTCCTGAGAAGGAGACCTAGACCTTCTGGGCACACTCACAATCCTTCCTGGGGGACAAAGTGGAGGTCATCTTGAGCCTCCTCCTCATCCACAGGAGGAATTGGGTTATCCAGGTCAGGGTCATTGTCACCCTCCTGGTCAGTTCCAGAGGGGGGCTGGGGGTGTTGCTACCCCTGGCCCCATCCTCATCTTCTGCCCCACCCTCTGCTCCTACCCCTTCAGTCCCTAAGGGCCTGCTGAGATCATAAGCCTCTAACATCTCTCTCAGATGTTGGGTGGTGGGGCTTTGGCCTGTCTTCAGTTTCCTCAAATTGCATAATGCTCTCAATTCCAAGAATGGGAGTGTATCATACCTGGAGGGAAGAAGCCCAGGGGCTTCTGGCAAGGACTCACTGGGTCCTGGCTTTGAAGACATCACTAGTGAGGTGTGGTGTATGCACTACCTACTCTAGTGTGGCCTACTAAACTCTCTTGAGTTGTAGAAAGGGTGTGCTATCCCTTAACACACAACTCTAAGTTCAGTAGAACTTACTGTATTCTAAGCTTAATTTATATGTACCTTAGGTACCTTTAGTGGTTTTCAGTTGATCAATTCAATTGAGATTATCTGGTAAAACAATAGCAAGCTGGAATCCCACCGCTGCCACCAATGTGAGAAGTTGGCCTGGCATATGCTGTCCACTAATTATAGTGGGCACCTTGCACCAGTCCAAACAACCCCTTATTGGAGATAGGTTAAAGACAACCTTATTGAAAGCTATCCTAGTGGTAGCTATGGAGAGCAGCCTTCAGGCTAAGTCTTGAAGGAATGTAAAGCAGCTTGTTTTACCAGTCTATAATCTCTTGAGTGATCAAATGAAAGAGCACCACACCAGGTATATATTCAAAATATATGTATTTATTGCTAAACACACCCCTCTAGTCTCTTTATGAGGCTAGAGTTCGAAGTACATAAGTTATAAGTTATTTAAACACAGTAATAGCACAAATACACGTTTGGGCCCTAGGGGCGTACCAAACCATATACCAATAAAGTGGTATAAGAACCACGACTGAGCTAGACACTAGGCCTAGAGCCTCTAGAAGTGCTTGGACCACAAGGAACCACCCAAGGTAGTGACACAGGGGACCCACGGGGGACGCGTGCAGTGTAAATACACAGCCGCGAAACGCCGTTAACTTCTATGGAGAAAGTCGCGGTTTGGAAATGAAAGAAAAGGGACACTTAAAGGAGGACTTGGAGCAAACCCTTTGAGAACTAGGTCGTTCTAGAGTCTCTACCCACGGGAGCACCGGAGTACTCTTGTTACCTCACCCAGGGAAGCCGGGTGCATAGGTGCCTTTCGGGGTCGGGTTTCGTCGTCGATTTGAATGGCGATCTGCTGCAAAGTGCTGCTGGCGACCAAGTGGAAAGTGTCCGGGTGGATCCAAGAGTGGATCGGAGATCTGAAGAACCTGAAAGCAGAGGGGACAGAGTCTGGCTCACTAGCCAGTGACCAGGAAGGCGATGAGCAGATGCCCACCGATGTTGAGTGCTTCAGGTAGGTTGACGGTTGTCTTGACTCTTCAGCCATGAGGTACAGGAGGCGTGGTCAGCAACCAGGAGCAGGATTCGGGCTGGTACACGATGTCTGTCGAGTGCTGATGTGTCGGCGACCAGATTGGACCTAACAAGCCTTGGCAACAGCAAGACTCGCTGTAGATGAAGATTGACGATGATACAGACCAGCAAGGTCTGAGGAACTCACCCAGCAAGGGTAAGTGAGGGCAAGTCTGGAGCAACTAGGGAGCCCAAGAAGAAAAGGATTGGCTTTCGTGAAGGGCTACTAGCCAACGGGCTAGCGACCGCAAAGGAGCCTCAAGACGGTGCACGTGGAGCTGGCTCACAGGACACTCATGGAGTGGAGTCCAGTGATCTTCGGTGCAGTTTGTGCTGGAGGCTAGGGCTACTCGGAGCCCAAAGCACGACTTTGTGGGAGACCCAGAAGAGGATGCACTAGCAAATGCGTGCGGTGTCCAGGGTTCACGGTTCCACGTTACCCACGACAGCTACGGGCCTCAGCTTTGCTGGGGACTCAGGGCAGCCTCGGCGAAGTCTGGAAATCCACCTCTGGTGATGTAAAGACTTCGGCGTCCGACGGGAGCTTAGGCGATGCAGACCGGACAATTGCTTCTTTGGTGCCTGCCAAGCAGGGGAGTCACTCCTTGACCCCAAGGGAGATTCTTCTGTCCTCTAGTCTTGAGTAGAGCGTCGAAGGTCCAGGATTCTGTGTCAGAGTTTCGTCCAGGGATAATCTAAAGTCCTAAGGACCGGGTTCCTATACTTATACTAAGTTTAGGGGTTGGACTTACTCTGTGGCCCCACCTATGGGTGGGTCAGGGCAGAGGGGTGGCTACACCCTTTCCTTTGTCCAGTTCACACCAAAGCAGGGGCTGCAAGCCCCTGATCCGGTTTGAACTGGGGTATGCACAGGGACACCAAGTGTGCCCCCAGTGCTGGACTACAAAGCACCCGAAAGTGCTCCCGCCCAGCCCCAATACACACTATCCTGTCTGGGGAGGTGGTCACACCTCCCTGGGACAGGAAACCTATTGTCCAGGCCTCCCCTGCCGGAGTTTCGTCCAGCAGCAGGAGGCCAGACTTGTGTCTGTGGCAGCAGCATCCATTTTGTGATGCCAGGGTGTAGTATCGAAGAAAGGACGCTCCAAGCCAGGTAGTTTACCACGTAGATTTATTGAGGTGGTAAGTTAGATACAGAGAGGTAAAGTCAGAGTCTAAGTAGGAGCCCCACCAGGAGCAGCTTCCCTGCTGCTCAGCCCTTCATCCAACTGATTCACGCACGCACACATTCCAAACACTAACATTCCATCAGGCAGTCATTCTGGCTGAGCAGCAGGATACTACATATCTCCCCCCTTTACAACGCAAAGGAAGGAAGTTTTAAAAGGTATCGAAAAGAGGCAAGAAAATAAGAGAATGAAATATAGTGAATGGTACACTGAAAAAAGGCATGAAAATGAAATATGGAAAGAGCAAGCAGAGGAAGTAAAGTGGATAGGTAGTGAGAGAAAAGACAAGTACAAGCGACTATTACACCATCTTCCTTTCCACAGAAACACAAAAATAAATACAAACCCGTACAACAGACTAAAGAGAAAACCAAGTACTAAAATCATGTATGCTGGCCACGCAAACAGAAAAGTACAGGGTGTTAGAAAAAAGATAAAAGTGAAGAAGTAAGTAAAGTGGTGTAGAATACGCAGAAATAGGAAGGTAGCAGAAATGGAAAAACACCAGAGAACTTTCCCAAAAATAAGATAGGTGGAAGGTATAGAATACAAGAAATGCAGAATTACCCCAAAGGAGATGGGTAGAAGGTATAGAATACAAGAAATGCAGAATTACCCCAAAGGAGATGGGTAAGAGGTATAGAATACAAGAAATGCAGAATTACCCCAAAGGAGATGGGTAAGAGGTGTGGGAGGGACCCACACAGCACAACGTAAGTGTAATATGCAGAAAAAAAAAATAGAACTACCCCAAAGAGAGATTGGGGTGGAATGTGTGGAGAAAGACCACAGTGTGGAGCAAGACCACACGGCATATACACGTAGAACATGCAGTACTTCCCCCAGCGCTAGCAGGGGTGGAACGTGTGGGATAAAACACACGGCACAAAATGTTTGGAGAAAGACCACAGTGTGGAGAAAGACCACACGGCATATACACGTAGAAAATGCAGTACTTCCCCCAGCGCTAGCAGGTTGAAAAATACTAAAATAAAATAAATAAGGTAGTCACCGTTGTCCTTCAGCGTAAATATGTAGAAAGAGAACATAAAAGGCTGTGCGAATCAGCGCAGAGGATTCGCAGCAGGAACACATCAGAATATTATAAATGCGAAGAAGAAGTTGTGCGAATCAACTCAGAAGGACTCGCAGCAGGGATTCAAGAAAACGACATAAACTGCAATTTGTAGACAATAAAGGTGTAAATAAAGTACTGACAAACTTCGTGCCCTTTGGATGAAGGAGGTGCTCTCACCAACTGGTAAGACTATTAAACACCATGGGAAAGAGACACAACTGAGGAAATGGAAAGAAAACGATCCAACGACGTTCAATATGCAGTGAAGGACGATGATCTTTTAAGGTGCTCCCATGTATTTTATCTATATTTAATGTTCAGGTGCGTTAGTGCTGGAAAACCACAAGATGGCACTGTTGTATTAATTCTGCCCTTGAAATAAATCCATGCGTTGGAAATCATAGTAGTGCAATATCAATTAAAATCAGCAGTAAAATATTGTTTCAATCTGGTGCGTTTTAAAATTGAAACAGCAAAAGGACAAGAACGTAAAATAAAGTCCTTCAGCACACTTAAACTTAGTTTTGGTGGTTTTTGCCCGCAGTGGTAGGACAAATCGGACAGCAATGCTCCGGAATGAGCTGTCAATCCACTTGGGTAACTTTAATGAACGGCACAAGACGTGGTTGGCATGGCGAGCGCTGAAGTACATAGTAAAGGTAGTGCCTGTGATCAAAGATGGCGGTACGTACATCACGCCGCACTGGAAGGCTCAAGGCGCGTTGCTGAATGCAGGCGTCAGTCGGCAGCAAGGAAGAATGAAGATGAAGGACGTCATCCGGGATTCCACAGTTGTCGCGCGCAGCATCACAAAGACGGTAAGGAGCGCGAGCAGAAATTCAAGTGAAATCAAAGCGCAACTGTCACCATGGCTTCTTCAGGCTGAAGAAATTCAGCACTCCTGGTACCAAAATGTAGTATCGAAGAAAGGACGCTCCAAGCCAGGTAGTTTACCACGTAGATTTATTGAGGTGGTAAGTTAGATACAGAGAGGTAAAGTCAGAGTCTAAGTAGGAGCCCCACCAGGAGCAGCTTCCCTGCTGCTCAGCCCTTCATCCAACTGATTCACGCACGCACACATTCCAAACACTAACATTCCATCAGGCAGTCATTCTGGCTGAGCAGCAGGATACTACATAGGGCTTTAGAAAGAAGTTACCGGCCAGGCCAGGGTTAACATGCCTCTCCCTCTAGAAGGGTGGAATGCTACCTCCTGGTACCCCCGACACCAGAATTGGCGGCGGGGGTAGTATTCCAAGATGTTTGACACCAAACACGACATGTTTCGGTGCAGCCATTCCAAAGTTAGCATTTAACGCGAGGTTATAATGCGCTTAAGAGTATATGGTCAGGCTGCACTACAAACAGCATCAGAGAAGGGTCTCCGAACACTGCAGAGGGGCCCTGCTCATGCAGGGGCATCCTCTCACATAGGAACCACGCACTCTGCCTTCAGGATTGATAAGGCCTGCCATAGGAGTGACTTATAGGTTTATATGTGTGTATGTATAGAGTGATATAGGTAACCTATATCACAGTAAGGGGTGCATGCACCACCTTACCCAGGCTGCAGTAGCAGACCTGTGGTGTCAGTTTGGATGGCCTTCCAGGGGTGGCACAATACATGCTGCAGCCCCTGGTAGGCCTCTGAGGTACCTATGCCCTGGGTACATAGTATACCATATACTAGGGACTTATAAGGGCACTCCAGATTCCAATCAGTGAGGTGCCTAAGGCACATGGAAACCATTTTAGAGAGGAAGCAGCTAGGCTGGGGTTCTGATTAGCAGGGCCCCAGCCAGACTAAGGTCGAAAAACAGTGAAGCATCAGCAAAAAGTGGGGGTACCCATGTGAAGCAGATCCTACTCTCCTACAGCATGCAGTTGCGAACCATCCATGAAACTTGAGTAGGCCTATTTTGGTGCTAAGTTTAGCTTAGTTTGCCAAGGGAAAGGAGAGGTTGGGGATATTGTTGAAAAAAGCCCTTTAATATTGTCATACCGTTACAGCATTTACCATTGTTCTGAATTCTAACAAGAATCATTGCCACCATCGTGTTTATTTTTACAGCAGTTACTATTCATAATGTGTGCACTAGGATAGTATTTGGATTTTAATAAATCTTGAAAATATATTCCTAGCTTGGTAGTGTTCTTGAATGTGTCAATTCATAATGAAAGAGGGTTTGGGTTACACTTACTATTCCTGTGAAGCCTTACAGAGGGGATTGTTACCTAAAACGCACTTCACTCGAGAAATGCTGAGTGGGTTGTGAGGTGGTTGTAGTCCACCAGGTTCTTTGTCTCATATAGATACACCGACTAAGTCCTTACTGCCAAATGGTCTAGAGCACCCAATTCTGGGCTGGGTTGTAGAAAGAAGTCCAGAAAACACATCAATTGCACAATATACAGCAGCCCATTTGCTAGTTAGAAAAGTCACTGCAACTCACCGAAGGCCTTTTGCCACTACTTAGGAATCACAAAAAGGAAGGAGCAGGAAACAGGCCTCTCCATTTACTTGCAGGCCATAATGTTATCAATGAAATTGTGGCTTCCTTATTGGATTGGAACCATAATGGTTGTACTTGGTGGGAGCAGACGGTGGTCCTAGTAAACCTCTGCATACTCCTCCTGATGTCATTTCTTCAATGTGAACTTTCTTTAAGCATCTCGTGTTTTGATGGAAGGAATGCATGCAGCAAGACAGAGGTGTGCCTTTCCTTGAACGCCCCATCACAGCATTCACCGGCGTCACAAAATCCTTCCTGCCTTATTAAAATTCACAAGACAGGAGGTTTTCCAACCTCGGGTGAATACCCATTTTTCAATGCAACTGATTAGTACATCTCACATTTCACTTAAGAGCAAACTAATCTGAAGCAGTTTACACAGGCGTGTTTGTGATCTGCCCAGTGATACATCAGCTCCTAAGACTGCACCACTCCAAACTGGCAGAAAGACATGGCAGGATTTCCACCATCTTGAACAGTATTTCCTTAAATCACTGGCGTCAAAGGCCTGCTCATGAGCGCTTCCATCCTTTGGCTGTACCTGGCCACCTCCAATGAGGATAAAGTATCCCTGGTACTCAGACCAAAGAATGTTCCCTTGTCCCAGTGGAAGGTCACGTGAGATGGTATCCGTCATTCGCTGGATTGAAGGACCTCACCACAAGATCCCTACTTCCACTTGAGACAAGTCACGATCTCTTTGGAGTGCTTTTTGCGTAACATAACAATTAGACTTTGAGATCTATTCTTCAATGATGACTGAGATTACTGTACAACCTGCTGTACGACATGCAGTATTGGCCTCCAGGTGGACACTGAGTGAGCTCCGGGAGCTGTCGCAGCGTCTCCTCTGGTTTTAGCTTCATCGTCCAGCTGTGGAGACGTCACATTAGAATTATATCCAGACACTGCCCCATCTCCCCCAGTAGAGAGCTCATTCTTCATATCATCCTGGTGGGTCAACTCTCCCTGATGGAAAGGCTTCCCATAACCTTCTTTGGCCGCATCAAAAAGGCTTTTACTCGAGCTGTTGCATGCATGGGGCTGGAGGATGGAACGTTCACCCTTGGGACAGACTCTCACCGCATTGACCTGTTTCTAAACGTTGGGCCCGATTCACAAAGGTAAACTTAGACCAAAAGTCCAAGTTTAGACCAAAAGTCCAAGTTTAGACCAAAAGTCCAAGTTTAGACCTGAAGTCTAAGTTTAGACCTAAAGTCCAAGTTTAGAGCTAAAGTCTAAGTTTACTAGCAGTAAAGTTAGACTTTTGATTTAAGTTTAGACTTTTGGTATAAACTTAGACCAAAAGTCGATCTTTACTGCTAGTAAAGTCTAAATTGAACCAATAGTCGAACTTTACTGCTAGTAAAGTTAGACTTCAGCTCTAATCTTATGGTATAAACTTAGGCTTTTGTTCTAAGTTTACCTATGTGAATCGAGCCCGTTGTAAGGTGGTTGATCCATTGCAGGCACACAAGAGTTCTCGGTTGACACAAGCACTATCACTTACTGAGCAGTTCACGCGCTGGAGTGGAACGAACCACCCCAGGATGCCACCATTTTACTTTCGCACTGATTTCCACAAACTATTTAAACGATCTACTCAAAAACTCTATAGTTAGACTAACTACACACAAGCAAACACCAACAACATGCACACTAGCAAACAATGGTTCGCAACTTTGACTCATGGATTTCCCAGATCAATACGAAATGACACCAGATAGAGAAAGCGCCCTGAAGCCATAATAGAGATAGCTAGCGCTACATACATGCAGCTTAACGTAACATAGGAGCCAGGTGACTTCCAAGCAGCATTCCATAGCAGACAATCCATGTCCGTACAGTTCCCGCCACAAAGGCCCTGTCTGGTTCTCACTTATCGATCACCTGGCTCATTTCCACCGTCTGTTTGCAGAGTTTAACATTGGTCTATTTATTGAAGGAGTGCCGGCTAAGTACAGCATTGCCACCATACCAACCTGTCAATGTGTTCATAATCCTGTGTGTAAAATCATGCAAAACGTAGGTTTTGTGAGAATGTGCCACTAAAAACATACTTTACGCAATAAAGTATTAGTGTGAAAAATATGGTGCCGCCCTCTTTTAAAGAAAATGTCACCTGCAGGCAGAGCAGTCCCACAGTGTCAATATTCACAAGTTCAGAAAGTTGGGAAGTTTGTAAAACTTTACTGGTGAGACAATAACTATGCACACCTTTGGTTTCTTGCACAGATCTTGTCAGGCAGAAAGGGCAGCTGCCTTTGAAAACTTTCTTCAATAGATTTGTTGGAGATGTAAAAACAACAGCCACAAAGATTGTGTCACAATCTGTTACAGAACAACATCATCTGTCCAAGCACCTTCACCAGATACTTTACATAGATTAACTCCATGGGCGATGCTTCCTCTTAAATTAGCATACATTAGGCTACCGTAAAATTCAACACTTACAGTTGTCAAGTTTTTCAGCTTCTCAAAAGCCTCCCTGTGCGCAATGTCTTCAACTTTCGATTTGTACTTTTCACGACTTTGCAAGAACAGTTTCTTAAATAGAGCCAAAGGTCTTCTATTGCCACGTATGGAGCTGGGGTTTGGGGCTACGCTACAAGCCAACAGCTCGTAGTAATCGAAAATACATTTATGAAAAGGCTTCTGATGCTCCTGAAAAGTGTTCCTACCCTATTTTGCTACACGGAAGTGGGCTTAGAATGTATAGAAGACCATATAGGCAGTTCCCCTTTGCTCCTATGGGCCAAGATATGGACCTCTGAGGATTTAACGTTCTCACACGATGTTATTAAAGATTGTTTAAAATTAGACAATGTTTTAAAGATTGCATTGGTTTCAATATTTAAGGGAAGAGGTGTGGAGCAGCGGCCAGGGCGCCTGACTCCAGACCACGGGGTCCGCGGTGCCGGCGGCAGGTTAGACCAGCACCATGTGACTCTGGGCAATAGCTCGCTTAATCTTCCCGACGGCCCCCAGCCCCTTGACACCTTCGGGTAATTGTGCGCTTTACAAATACTGGATTTCATTTCATTTCAAGGAGGACATACCATGAGATTGGTCTTGAATTCTTTTTTGAAAACCCTGAAGGAATTCCCTTGAATGCTAAAGGTGTTATCAAGGAGGCGAACCGCTCCAGGGGCAATAGGCTTATTATTATTATTATTTGCATTTATAGAGCGCACGGCTACCTCCAACGGAGGTGTCCCGGCGCTAGAGAAACAGCAAAAAGTTCAAGGCATGGTGTAAGTCGGGGGATTAAGGGCGGTTAAATAACCACGTCTTGAGTGCTTTCCTAAACAATTTTTCTGACTTAGCCTTCCTAATATGTATAGGCATTGTATTCCAAAGGACAGCTGCTTTCACTGAAAAGGAACAGCCTCCAGTTCTGGATTTTTTAAAACGGGGGGTGACCAGCAGTTCATGTTGATTAGACCTAAGGACTCTGGTCTGGGAATATTTTTGTATTCTCTGTTTTTAAGTATTAGTAACCAACATGAAGATTATGGGAGACCCCCGCTTGCCTCCTGCCCCTGCACAATTTTATTTATCTTTTTCTATTAAGACCCAGTTTCGATTTTATTTAAGTTCCGTTTATGCGCAGTGCACTTTTTGTTGGCATTCCCTCACCAAGGAGGGTGGTCAAACAAGCCTATACCCTGCCCATGTGATAAAGTCTCCGTTCAAAGCACTATGCATTTTATATTTTTTTGCACATTGTATAAATCAGAGAGAACCAGATTTTTGCTCCCAATATTATTAAGGAATATTAAGGAATGTTCGCTCTTGCTCGTATATTGATGGTTTTAATCATTTACTGTCTTTGGCTACGGCTGAAATCTGTATTGCAGTCGCTAACGACATAAGATGCTCTATAGCAATCAGGAAGCACTATGAGTAAAAATTGCACCGAGATTTTAACTTGTTATTGTGAATCTTATATGTACTGTTTTTAATCCTTTTAATCTGTAAATCTATTTATGGTTCTCTGAGCCGAAATAAAGTTGTTCTTGCCTTGAGTTTCTTAAATGTAGCTTTTTGCTGGGACTTCACCCACGCAAAACCTATGTTTAGGGGGCCGTCTATTCATCTTTTGTTCTTTTCCAATTTAAAAATGTTTTAAAGAAATGTTATGGAATTTGCAGCAGCAAGATCCCATATTTGATACCCGCCATTTATAAAATTCAATTATCCCTATTCTAAAAAGCTTTAAACTTCATCTGGCGACCAAGTATACTCCACCGGTTCTCAGCAGTTGCCCTCAGCCTCTTGGCAGCATCAACTGTTTCTTACTTGGTTTATTTGGTGGGGGTTGACATTTGCTGTCACATCTTTCACCGGATGGCCCCTTTAGATATATCTTACTCGCGTGCAGGTGTTGACGCTGTGACCTGTTCTTAACACCCCTTACTTTGTTAAAATCTGGGAACATATCCCGGCGCCCCTCTGCTTCTGTTAGTCTCAACGTCTGTGCCTGAAATGGAGCCTTAACTTTTAGGTTTGACTTGATTTTGCCTTAATGCCACTAGCACCATTGGTGGAACAGTGTTGGAATCTACAGCAGGAAGGACAAAGGTCATCCCCCTTCAGCCATTAGATGTAGCAGGAGTCAGTCCAATGGTAATCAGTCATCACTTATCAGACGCTGCTGATTGCAATAGTCAGTCCTAACATCTTGTACAGCTCTTCGTTAGCAGGAATTCACCGGAGGATCAGTCACGAGTCTGCCTAGCGAGAGGTCACTCTTCATTTTCCTTTTGTTCCATGAATGTATAGTGATTGGTTGAGCCAGTAAGGGCTGTGATGCTATCCTAAATGGGGCTCACGTCTAAGTGAGGCCATTAATAATACTGCCTGGGGTCATTGATGCTCTTTACTTGCTGGGTCTATAGATGACGATTATTACCGGCTGAAGCCAGTAATAATATTATCATTTGTGGCCACTGATGCACCTTACTGTCTAGGACAACACATGCTTCTTACTAGCTGGGGCAATTGGTTTATGTGTTGATGCTCATTCCTTTCTGAGGCCACTGAAGATGATTTCCATCTGGAGCCACTGAGATTAATCATTGCTTGGGGGGTTGAGGCTCATTACTGCCGGGTGGCATTTATGTCCCTTACTAGCCAGATCAACTGTTTTATGTACTACCTGAGGCCACATATGTTAGTTACTCTCCGAGGCCACTGATGTTAGTTACTCTCCGAGGCCACTGATGTTAGTTACTCTCCGAGGCCACTGATGTTAATTACTACCTTAAGTCATTGACATTACTCTCTAGGGTCACAATGCTTATTCCCTGCTTGTTGTCTTGACGATCCTTACTAACTGTGTCCATTGATAATCCTTACTGTCCAAAGTCATTGTAGTTCACTTCTGTCTGTGGTCAATGATGGCCACTGCTGCCTGAGGCATTGATGATCCTTACTGTCCAAAGTCATTGTAGTTCACTCCTGTCTGTGGTCAATGATGGCCACTGCTGCCTGGGGCATTGATGATCCTTACTGTCCAAGGTCATTATAATTCACTTCTGTCTGTGGTCAGTGATGGCCACTGCTGCCAGGGGCACTGATAATCATTACTGTCCAAGGCCATTGTAGTTCACTTCTGCCTGTGGTCAATGATGGCCACTGCTGCCTGGGGCATTGATGATCCTTACTGTCCAAGGTCATTGTAGTTCACTTCTGCCTGTGGTCAATGATGGCCACTGCTGCATAGGGCATCGATGGTCCTTACTGTCCAAGGTCATTGTAGTTCACTACTGTCTGTGGTCAATGATTGCCACTGCTGCCTGAAGCATTGATAATCATTACTGTCCAAGGCCATTGTAGTTCACTTCTGTCTGCGGTCAATGATGCCCACTGCTGCCTGGGGCATTGATGATCCTTACTGTCCAAGGTCATTGTAGTTCACTTCTGCCTGTGGTCAATGATGGCCACTGCTGCCTGGGGCATTGATGATCCTTACTGTCCAAGGTCATTATAATTCACTTCTGTCTGTGGTCAGTGATGGCCACTGCTGCCAGGGACATTGATAATCATTACTGTCCAAGGCCATTGTAGTTCACTTCTGCCTGTGGTCAATGATGGCCACTGCTGCCTGGGGCATTGATGGTCCTTACTGTACAAGGTCATTGTAGTTCACTTCTGCCTGTGGTCAATGATGGCCACTGCTGCCTGGGGCATTGATGGTCCTTACTGTCCAAGGTCATTGTAGTTCACTTCTGTCTGTGGTCAGTGATGGCCACTGCTGCCTGGGGCATTGATGATCCTTACTGTCCAAGGTCATTATAATTCACTTCTGTCTGTGGTCAGTGATGGCCACTGCTGCCTGGGGCATTGATGAGCCTTACTGTCCAAGGTCATTGTAGTTCACTTCTTCCTGTGGTCAATGATGGCCACTGCTGCCTGGGGCATTGATGATCCTTACTGTCCAAGGTCATTGTAGTTCACTTTTGTCTGCGGTCAATGATGGCCACTGCTGCCTGGGGCATTGATGATCCTTACTGTCCAAGTTCATTGTAGTTCACTTTTGTCTGCGGTCAATGATGGCCACTGCTGCCTGGGGCATTGATGATCCTTACTGTCCAAGGTCATTGTAATTCACTTCTGTCTGTGGTCAATGATGGCCACTGCTGTCTCGGGCAATGATGGTCATTACTGGTTGTGCCAACTGGGGATCGGTTTGTCACTGGAGAAAGGATGACCATTACTGCCTGGCAGCAAGACTGGTCATTAATGTTTGAGGTCTTACAGATCACTACTGCCTAGGGTAAGTACTGCTCATTATTGCCTGGGGATGTGGAAACTCCATTCTGCCTGGGGTCATTGATTCTTATTGCCACCTTCAGTCACTTATATTCATTCTTGCATGGGCCAGTATTGATTCTTCTTGCTGTCTGAAGCTATTGGTGCTCATTACTGCATAGGCAACTAATGTAAGTATCTGGGACCGCAGGGAATTTACTGATTGTGGCCTTTGAAACATATTACTGTTATAGATGCTTGGGCTCATTGCTGCCTGGGGCCATTGATGATCATTTACACCTGTGGCCATTGAAGCTTGTGAAAGCCTGAGATCACCAAGGCTCATTACTATCCAGGGCTGGGGGAATGTTTGCTGGTCGGTGTGTGAGTACCTGCTGGTCAGTGAAGGTGGGTGTGTGTAGGTGCTGATCTGTCTCTGCATGGATATCTGTGGGTATATTATTTTGTGACCATATATGGATAAATATTTGATCTACCTCAATCTCTACTGCATTTGCTGTGCCTAAGTTTCTGTTTTGTTGAACTATACAAATGTTAATCTTAATGACTTTATCAATGCTTATTTTTAGGTATATCTGTTATATTTAATTGTTGCTTTACTGCTTGGTGTTTTTTGGTGCTTAGCTGTATATAGCAGCGCCGAGACACCGCCGGGTAATAGTTTGCACTTTAAAAAACATTTAACATAACATAACATAACATAGTTGTATCTGGAAAGGAAGAGGTTTCAATGTGGAATATTTGCATAGAGAACTGTGTTTTAATGTCACTCTCTTTTATCCGGTATAGTGTTGAACATTTTATTTATTCCATCTGGAAGGGTCCTTTATTTGGAGTTTTTTCTCCGGTATAGTGTTGAACATTTAATTTATTCCATCTGGAAGGGTCCTTTATTTGGAGTTTTTTCTGCTCTGAAAACTTTCATTTACAGCGACAGCATACCAAAGGCTCTCTTACTTCGATTCACTGTGTTTGCTCTGGTGTCTTCTTGTTGGCTAGCTCTGCTGGAAGCATGTTTTGTTGCTAATGGGTTGCATGTGCAATTGTAAATTTTTTGATCAGTTGTAGCTGCAATAGTGTTGTGTGGTTATCAGTTGGTGTCACAGATGCTGATGTATGTCAACTATTGTATTTGGAATTAAGCTTTACAGTTGAGTAGTTGTGTGGGTCATATTGTTTTATTTTAAGAGTAGTATCAGGAATAGAACTTTATTGTTCACCCACGACTTTTGAATTACTGTTTACCTTTTTGTTCTTGCTTATGGAATGGTGTTTCACTGCTGCATTTGTGTATGGTTTTGTTTTATCAGTGATTGTTTATCTAGATTGGTTGTTGAACAGATATATGTTGAATTGTGTTCTACTGTTAATGTTTGCTTCGTAAATATTGTTTGATTCTTCATTGATTGTATCAGTCAGTCAGTCATAGTTTATTGTATATGATTAAATAAAATCTTTACAAATTTCGAAAAAATAGGAATAAAAAATATATCTTTACATACACGAGTAAAAGCATCCCGTAATGTTACCACCTTAAGGCATTTTTTATTTAATTTTTTTTAAATTTATTTTTTTATAAACTCCAAACAACATTGATGGTATCCCTAGGTTATTAGCTAAAGTGCAGGTGCTGAACCATCAGCATGTAATGTTATATTTGCGTTATAAATACATTTTCTAAATACATCTTTTTCATTGCAAATACCGTGATATTGCTTTCAACCTTACAATCAGTGTTTTAAAGACAACAAGCTGGAAAATTAGCAGGCCCTGATTAAAATAGCTAGTACCTGGAAAAGTGCAAAATTATACAGTAAAATTTAAAATATATGTTAAAAGCAAGCTTCTGAGGTCCTGCTGAATAAATTGTCTCTTAATGAATTTTGCATTGATTGTATCAGAAATTGTATTTTATAGTGAATGGCTTCTTAACAAACTGTGTATTTTTTTTTTTTGGTCTCGATATTTCAATTCTTTATTGAGTTTTTCTCATTACTATAACAAGAGTTGTACAATAAAAATTCACAAACCAGTCACCATGTAAGGCGAGAAAATCAACAGAGTTAAATGCTAATCCTAAGCCCAACTGTAGATCCTAACTTCTTTAAAGCAATTAATAATTGATAACTGAAATCAAATGAAACAAGGAAATAAGAATAACAATACCAACAAAGAAGAAAAGGAGAAGGAAAATGAAACACGCCCCCCCCCAGTGGGGAGGAAAGATGATATTGGTTAACACCCATATGGAAGTGCATTTTATTTGTATGTGATTGGATCTGGGATAGTATTTTCTGTTGATCAGTTATATCATGATTAGTGTTTTATTGGTGAACAATTGTATATTGAATGTTTTATTGTTGATTATTATTTTTAAAATATACTTTAGTCCTAATTGGCTGCATCTGGATTTTTTTTTTACTTTACTTTATGTTCTTCCGTAATGTCCTTTTATAGTTAATACATTTAAATGTGGTAGTAGTGGTCCCTACTGGGAAAATTACCGCACCTCAAAAAAACTTTTTTACTCCTTCTTGTTCAATCCAATTTGTGTGTGAGAAAGATTTTCTTAAGGCCAATTTTTGTAGTTTGGAGGTGCTATTACGGTTCTGTCACCCTATTACCATACATGACAATTAGTACAATAGAAATCTAATGTACAACCAAATATGTATCTAATAGAACCTTGTTCAGCATCCTCCTAAATTGGTAGACATACTCTTCAGTCATGAATATATTGGAATCACAAATAGAGTTAATCCGAAATCAACTTTAGCACAAAATGTCTACAGTCCTTGAGTTTCTTAACTCGGAAGTGAAGATAATACAAGAGTCCAATTGTTTTTTCAAATTAGTTCCACTGTTGGTTTATTCATTGATACTTCCAGCACAGTTTAGCCAACATGTGTTTTGTCTTTTATAGACTTTTTCAAGGCAGTTCTAAGTTCAATTATCTAGTCGTTAATCTCCATAGGTATCCATCGCCACGACGTCAAAATTCACGCCCAGGTAATTAAGCATAAATCAGAGTTTGTAGGTCATCAAAAGATCAGTCCACTCTCCGAGTGAACCGTCCACGTTCGAATAAAATACAAAGTTGCCGTAAGGTCAAAGTTAAGTCCTAAAGCATATAGAGGCTTGTCATTTGCAATCGAAAATAAGAGGAACTGAATCAAACGCGTGATGAGGAAGTCCCAGATAAGGTTCCTCGTCAAGTATCAGCGTTTTTGTTAATCCTGGACGCGGTCCCTGTTCACCGTAACAAGCTCATTGTGGTGAACAGGGACCCACGTCCAGTATTAACAAAAACGCTGATACTTGGCGAGGAAGCTTATCAAGGACTTCCTCATCACGCGTTCGATTCAGTTCTCCTTTTATAGTTGTTCGTTTGTATCTGGAAAGTTTTTCTTTTTAGTATTTTTGTTTCTGTTCCAAAATTGTATATTAGTTTTTATAAAAAGAGTACAGAAAGCAAAAGAAAAAATGCACATACATTATACATATATTATCTACTGGCGGTCGCCAGTAGATAGTTATAGTTAGGACCTTTATCCATAGGAAATCCGCAACATTCTATTTGAAATAACTCTTGCGCCGGTTGACGAATCTTCACGAAAGCTTCCAACTTGTTGGGGCGCTCCGCTCCGCTCCTACCCTGAAAGTCTCGGGTTGATTCGTCAAGCGGGGGCCGAGAAAAAAGGGGGGTCCCAAAATGCGTTTTCTTCGTTTTTTCCATGTTAATTCCCATAGGAAATTTTAGCCACGGCTACAGCCCGAACTGCTGAACAGAATTACACCAAATTTTGCAAAAAGGTAGCGCTTGGTTCAGAAAGCGACCTTTTTTTTAAATGGTGTAAATCCGTTCAGTAGTTGCAGAGAAATTAAAAAAATATGAGTGAAAAAATCGATTTCCCATAGGAAACTTTATGCAAGGCTACAGCAAAAACTGCTGAACGGAATTACACCAAATTTGGCAAAAAGGTAGTGCTTGGTTCAGAAAGCACCCTTTTTAAAAATGGTGTAAATCCGTTCAGTAGTTGCTGAGAAAATCCAAAATAAAAGTTTCGATATTTAGAGGCACGGAGGATCCGCGCACCCTCCCGACCACGAGCTGCATGCTAATTGGCTGTCAACACTCCAAACCAGGAAGTGTTGGCAGCCATCTTGTTCCTCGGTAGAACCGAGGAACAAGAAAGCAGTAAAAAAAAGTGCGCAATACGCAAAAAGGGGGCAGGGTAGAAACACCCTGACCCCCTAGGCCTGCTCAGGGGGTCCTACAAGGACCCCCAGGGCCCCAAAAATATATATATATTTTTTTTTTAAATCGGCAGGATGCGCTTAGGGTGCGCGGATCCTGCCGATTAAAAAAAAAAACGAAGCGCGGGCTCCCGCGCTTCTTTGGTAATTGGCCCCCGGGTGGGCCAAGTCCCGGGGGCATGCGGGGGTTAAGTTTTATGTGTGGGGGGCCTCTAGGGCCCCCCAAGCCCCGGGGACCGCCACCCCCCGGGGCTTTAATAAAAAAAATGGTGCGGGAGGGCTCTCTGCCCTCCCGCAGCCCCGGGGACCGCCACCCCCCGGGGCTTCTTTTTTTTTTTTATAAATTACCTGTGTGGGGGGGGCTCGAGCCCCCCCACACGCCCCGGGGACCGCCACCTCCCCGGGGCACTAACATGTAAATTAGGGGGTCCGTTAAGGACCCCCGAGCCCCGGGGACCACCACCTCCCCGGGGCTGTGCATTTGGATGGGAGGGGGGCCGCGCGGCCCCCCTCCTGGAGCCTGTGGTGGCCCTGGGGACCGCCACCCCCCAGGGCCGGCTCCTGCAGTGTCCCGGGGTGCCCACCCCCGGGACACTGTAGTTTGCAAACAGGTATGTAGTTATTGGTGTTGGAGTGTCTATGGTTTTGCAAATGGCAGTCTGTAATTTAGAGTGGGTGTATCAAAGGTTATATCAGGGTGTGAGGAGGTGCATCAGATTATCACGTGGATGATGTCATCAGTGATGTCATTTGAGATGTCATCAGTGATCTCATCAGTGATGTCACTGACCATGTCATGAGTGATGTAATATGTGACGTCATCAGCAGTGCATTGCGGGGCGTGAGTTATAGTTAGTTCAGCTAACTATAACGGGGGAATTTCACGGGTTTTGTACGAGTGCAATGTCCAACTAACTATAACTGTCCCTAAAACCTATGGTTTTTTCAGTGAATTTGTAAGGTTTTTTAAATGCTAATTTCTAACTATAACGTGTCTGAAACCTATGGTTTTTTCAGTGAATATATATATATATACAGCGTATATGAATTAAATTGAGACAGTATTGTTAATGCTACCCTCGTGTCGGTGTCCGTCTCGTTATTGGGATTCGGAAGTGGTGTTCATATATATATATATATTCACAGAAAAAAACATAGGTTTTAGGGACAGTTATAGTTAGTTGGACATTTCACTCGTACAAAACCATTGAAATTCCCCCGTTATAGTTAGTTCAGCTAACTATAACTCGCGCCCCCGCAATGCACTGCTGATGACGTCACATATTACATCACTCATGACATGGTCAGTGACATCACTGATGACATCTCAAATGACATCACTCATGACATCATCCAGTGACTGTGTGTTTCTGTAAAGTTTAAATATGTTTAATATATATAGGGAAAGGCGTATTGAAGAATGAGTGGGTGTATAAGTGTCTGAATGGATGATTTAGTACGTGAGTGACTGACTCTACAAGTGAGTGATTAAATGTATCTTACTGAATGCATGGGTTAGTGACTAAACTGTGTGAATGTCTGTATCCGTCTGTCTGTTGGTTTGTAAGCGGCTGCATGGCTTTCTGAATAGCTACATGAGTGTCTACATGGGTTATTGATTGATTGTCTGAGTATCTGTATGGGTGCCTGAGTGTTTGTGTGGGTGGGGTGTGTGTGACTCTGTGCATAGATGTGTGAGTTGGTGATTCACTGGGTGCATGGTTTCAAGAGTGCATCTGTGATGGACTGTATGGGTGGGTGAGTGTGTGTATGGGTGTGTTAGTGATTGAATGTATATCTCAGTGGTACATGTGTGAGTAACTACATATGTGAAAGGCAGTATATATGTGTGTTGGAGTATATAAATGGCTATAAGTGAGAGTGTGTGATTGTGAGAGTGGCTGTATGGATGAGTGTGTACTTGTATCAGTGATTGTATAAGAGTGTAAGAATGTGCTAGTATTTGTATGAGTAAGTGAGCTGGTGTGTGTATAACTGTATAGGTGAGTAAATGGGTGTGTGATTAAGTTTTTTGCATGACTGACTAGGTGTGTGAGTACCTCTATGGATGAGTGGCGGTGTGTGAGTGTTTATATAGGTGTATGAGTGCATATGATAGTCCTGTACTGAGTGACTAAGTATGAGTGACTGTACGGGTGAGTGAGTGGATGTGTGTGTAGACCTAAGAATCAGTGAGTGGGTATGTAGTTTTTGGTGTTGGAGTGTCTATGGTTTTGAGAATGGCAGTCTGTAATTTAGAGTGGGTGTATCAAAAGTTATATTAGGGTGTGAGAAGATGCATGAAATTATCACATGGATGATGTCATCAGTGATGTCATTTGAGATGTCATCAGTGATGTCATCAGTGATGTCACTGACCATGTCATGAGTGATGTAATATGTGACGTCATCAGCAGTGCATTGCAGGGGCGCGAGTTATAGTTAGCTGAACTAACTATAACGGGGGAATTTCTATGGTTTTGTACGAGTGAAATGTCCAACTGACTATAACTGTCCCTAAAACCTATGGTTTTTTCAGTGAATTTCAAAGGTTTTTTAAATGCTAATTTCTAACTATAACGTGTCTGAAACCTATGGTTTTTTCAGTGAATTTCAAAGGTTTTTTAAATGCTAATTTCTAACTATAACGTGCCTGAAACCTATGATTTTTTAAGTGAATTTCAAAGGTTTTTTTAAATGCTAGTTTCTAACTATGCCTACAGAGGTAGGACATGTGAAGAAAGAAGAAAAAACGCACAGAAAGAAGCAAAAGATGTGCAGAAAGAACCAACAGTGGAGCAGAAAGAGGCCTTGTTGCAAAATCATCCTGTGCCCACAACTTTTTCAGACGGGTACTGGTGGTAACTGACTCTGACTAACCAGAGCCAGTGCTATGCTAAAAGACACTTAGAATACAGTGAAAACACCTACATACACTAGGGAACACTATGCGTTGGGGTACCCCTGTGATTAGCATGACCTCCTCTGCAAGTCCCTAGTACATAATAGGGCAGGGGGATTAAAACTACCTCTTAAAACGCGCTACAGGTGTGAAGGGAGGGGGGGGCCTGAGGTGACCTGTGTGCAAACGCACCCCGTGGCGCGTTTTAAGTTGCGGGATTAAGTCCCCTTGAATTCTGAGGGTCCCTGGGGCCCAACTAGCCCCCCAGGTACCTACAGTTAGGACCACAGAGCTGAGTTGCAGAGAGGCGTTCCGAGGCCACGCACCTTTTTTCACCTCTCTGCAACGCAACTCTGTTGTGCTTACTGAAGGTACCTGGTGGGCTAGTTGGCCCCCAGGGTCCCTCAGGATTCAAAGGGAATTAATTCCCCAACTTAAAACGCACCACAGGGCGTGTTTGCGCACATGTCACCTGAGGCCCCGCCCCCTCCCTTCACCACTGTTCAAACGCGCCCCGTGGTGCGTTTTAAGTTGGGGGATTAGGTCACCTTGAATCCTGAGGGTCCCTGGGGCCCAACTAGCCCACTAGGTACTTCCAGTGAGCACCACAGGCCTGAGTTGCAACGCCTGTAACAAATTGTGCAGTTGTGTTTAGGTAGTGAAGAGGGTCGTGCTGGGGGTAGTGTTTTAGGGTTTAGGGTAGTGCAGTGGTGTTTGTGTAGTGTAGGGGGTCATGCTGGGGGTAGATTTAGGGTTTAGGGTAGTGCAGTGGTGTTTGGGTAGTGTAGGGAGTCGTGCTGGGGGAGTGTTTTAGGGTTTAGGGTAGTGCAGTGGTGTTTGGGTAGTGTAGGGGGTCGTGCTGGGGGTAGTGTTTTAGGGTTTAGGGTAGTGCAGTGGTGTTTGGGTAGTGTAGGGGGTCGTGCTGGTGGTAGTGATTTAGGGTAGTGCAGTGGTGTTTGGGTAGTGTAGGGGGTACTGCTGGGGGTAGTGTTTTAGGGCTTAGGTTAGTGCAGTGGTGTTTGGGTAGTGTAGGGGTACTGCTGGGGGTAGTGTTTTAGGGTTTAGGGTAGTGCAGTGGTGTTTGTGTAGTGTAGGGGGTAGTGTTTTAGGGTTTAGGGTAGTGCAGTGGTGTTTGTGTAGTGTAGGAGGTCGTGTTTTAGGGTTTAGGGTAGTGCAGTGGTCTTTGGGTAGTGTAGGGAGTCATGCGGGGGTAGTGTTTTAGGGTTTAGGGTAGTGTAGGGGGTCATGCGTGGGTAGTGTTTTAGGGATTAGGGTAGTGCATTGGTGTTTGGGTAGTGTAGGGGGTCATGCGGGGGGTAGTGTTTTAGAGTTTAGGGCAGTGCAGTGGTGTTCGGGTAGTGTAGGGGGTCATGCTGGGGGGAGTGTTTTAGGGTTTAGGGCAGTGCAGTGGTGTTCGGGTAGTGTAGGGGGTCGTGCTGGGGGGAGTGTTTGAGGGTTTAGGGCAGTGCAGTGGTGTTCGGGTAGTGTAGGGGGTTGTGCTGGGGGTAGTATTTTAGGGTTTAGGGTAGTGCAGTGGTGTTCGGGTAGTGTAGGGGGTCGTGCTGGGGGTGGTGTTTTAGGGTTTAGGGCAGTGCAGTGGTGTTCGGGCAGTGTAGGGGGTTGTGCTGGGGGTGGTGTTTCAGGGTTTAGGGCAGTGCAGTGGTGTTCGGGCAGTGTAGGGGGTCGTGCAGGGGGTGGTGTTTCAGGGTTTAGGGCAGTGGTGTTCGGGCAGTGTAGGGGGTCGTGCTGGGGGTGGTGTTTCAGGGTTTGGGGCAGTGCAGTGGTGTTCGAGCAGTAAAGGGGGTCGTGCTGGGGGTGGTGTTTCAGGGTTTAGGGCAGTGCAGTGGTGTTCGGGCAGTGTAGGGGGTCGTGCAGGGGGTGGTGTTTCAGGGTTTGGGGCAGTGCAGTGGTGTTCGAGCAGTAAAGGGGGTCGTGCTGGGGGTGGTGTTTCAGGGTTTAGGGCAGTGCAGTGGTGTTCGGGCAGTGTAGGGGCGGTGCAGGGGTGGTGTTTCAGGGTTTAGGGCAGTGCAGTGGTGTTTGGGCAGTGTAGGGGGTCATGCTGGGGCTAGTGTTTCAGGATTTAGGGCAGAGCAATGGTGTTCAGGCAGTGTAGGGGGTTTTGCTGGAGGTGGTGTTTCAGGGTTTAGGGCAGTACAGTGGTGTTCTTGCAGTGTAGGGGGTGGTGTTTCAGGGTTTAGGGCAGTGGTGTTCAGGCAGTGTAGGGGGGAGTGTTTTAGGGTTTAGGGCAGTGCAGTGGTGTTCGGGCAGTGTAGGGGGTCGTGCTGGGGGTAGTGTTTCAGGGTTTAGGGCAGTGCAGTGGTGTTCGGGCAGTGTAGGGGGTCGTGCTGGGGGTGGTGTTTCAGGGTTTAGGGCAGTGCAGTGGTGTTCGGGCAGTGTAGGGTGTCGTGCTGAGGGGTGGTGTTTCAGGGTTTAGGGCAGTGCAGTGGTGTTCGGGCAGTGTAGGGGGTCGTGCAGGGGGTGGTGTTTCAGGGTTTAGGGCAGTGCAGTGGTGTTTGGGCAGTGTAGGGGGTCGTGCAGGGGGTGGTGTTTCAGGGTTTAGGACAGTGCAGTGGTGTTCGGCCAGTGTAGGTGGTCTTGCTGGGGGTGGTGTTTCAGGCTTTAGTGCAGTGGTGTTCGGGCAGTGTAGGGGTCTTGCTGGGGGTGGTGTTTCAGGGTTTAGGGCAGTGCAGTGGTTTTCGGGCAGTGTAGGCGGTCGTGCTGGGGCTGGTGTTTCAGGGTTTAGGGCAGTGCAGTGGTGTTCGGCCAGTGTAGGTGGTCTTGCTGGGGGTGGTGTTTCAGGCTTTAGTGCAGTGGTGTTCGGGCAGTGTAGGGGGTCTTGCTGGGGCTGGTGTTTCAGGGTTTAGGGCAGTGCAGTGGTTTTTGGGCAGTGTAGGCGGTCGTGCTGGGGCTGGTGTTTCAGGGTTTAGGGCAGTGCAGTGGTGTTCGGGCAGTGTAGGGGGTCGTGCTGGGGGTGGTGTTTCAGGGTTTAGGGCAGTGCAGTGGTGTTCGGGCAGTGTAGGGGGTCGTGCTGGGGCTGGTGTTTCATGGTTTAGGGCAGTGCAGTGGTGTTCGGGCAGTGTAGGGGGTCATGCTGGGGGTGGTGTTTCAGGGTTTAGGGCAGTGCAGTGGTGTTCGGGCAGTGTAGGGGGTCATGCTGGGGGTGGTGTTTCAGGGTTTAGGGCAGTGCAGTGGTGTACGGGCAGTGTAGGGGGTCTTGCTGGGGGTGGTGTTTCAGGGTTTAGGGCAGTGGAGTTCGGGCAGTGTAGGGGGTCTTGCTGGGGGTAGTGTTTCGGGGTTTAGGACAGTGCAGTGGTGTTCGTGCAGTGTAGGGGGTCATGCTGGGGGTGGTGTTTCAGGGTTTAGGGCAGTGCAGTAGTGTTCGGGCAGTGTAGGGGATCGTGCAGGGGGTGGTGTTTCAGGGTTTAGGGCAGTGCAGTGGTGTTCGGGCAGTGTAGGGGGTCATGCTGGGGGTGGTGTTTCAGGGTTTAGGGCAGTGCAGTGGTGTTCGGGCAGTGTAGGGGGTCGTGCAGGGGGTGGTGTTTCAGGGTTTAGGGCAGTGCAGTGGTGTTCGGGCAGTGTAGGGGACGTGCTGGGGCTGGTGTTTCAGGGTTTAGGGCAGTGCAGTGGTGTTCGGGCAGTGTAGGGGGTCTTGCTGGGGGTGGTGTTTCAGGGTTTAGGGCAGTGGTGTTCGGGCAGTGTAGGGGGTCTTGCTGGGGGTGGTGTTTCAGGGTTTAGGGCAGTGCAGTGGTGTTCGGGCAGTGTAGGGGGTCTTGCTGGGGGTAGTTTTTCAGGGTTTAGGGCAGTGCAGTGGTGTTCGTGCAGTGTAGGGGGTCGTGCTGGGGATGGTGTTTCAGGGTTTAGGGCAGTGCAGTAGTGTTCGGGCAGTGTAGGGGGTCGTGCTGGGGGTGGTGTTTCAGGGTTTAGGGCAGTGGTGTTTGGTCAGTGTAGGGGGTCGTGCTGGGGGTGGTGTTTCAGGGTTTAGGGCAGTGGTGTTCGGGCAGTGTAGGGGGTCTTGCTGGGGGTGATGTTTCAGGGTTTAGGGCAGGGCAGTGGTGTTCGGGCAGTGTAGGAGGTCTTGCTGGGGGTAGTGTTTCAGGGTTTAGGGCAGTGCAGTGGTGTTCGGGCAGTGTAGGGGTCATGCTGGGGGTGGTGTTTCAGGGTTTAGGGCAGTGCAGTGGTGTGCGGGCAGTGTAGGGGGTCGTGAAGGGGGTGGTGTTTCAGGGTTTAGGGCAGTGCAGTGGTGTTCGGGCAGTGTAGGGGGTCGTGCTAGGGTATGTGTTTCAGGGTTTAGGGCAGTGCAGTGGTGTTCGGGCAGTGTAGGGGGTCGTGCTGGGGGTAGTGTTTTAGGGTTTAAGGTAGTGCAGTGGTGTTTGTGTAGTGTAGGGGGTCATGCTGGGGGCAGTGTTTTAGGGTTTAGGGTAGTGCAGTGGTGCTTGTGTAGGGTAGGGGGTCGTGCTGGGGGTAGTGTTTTAGGGTTTAGTGTAGTGCAGTGGTGTTTGTGTAGTGTAGGGGGTCATGTTTTAGGGTAGTGCAGTGGTGTTTGGGTAGTGTAGGGGGTCGTGCTGGGGGTAGTGTTTTAGGATTTAGGTTAGTGCAGTGGTGTTGGGGTAGTGTTTTAGGGTTTAGGATAGTGCAGTGGTGTTTGTGTAGTGTAGGGGGTCATGCTGGGGGTAGTGTTTTAGGGTTTAGGATAGTGCAGTGGTGCTTGTGTAGTGTAGGGGGTCGTGCTGGGCTAGTGTTTTAGGGTTTAGGGTAGTGCAGTGGTGTTTTTGTAGTGTAGGGGGGTCATGTTTTTAGATGCAACGCTCCAATACCTGACCAGTCTGCACTACATAAAACTGCAAAAAAACTAAAAATAAAAAGTGTTTTGCACACTTTTGTCATTGGGCTATATGTGGGCTACATCTGGGTAATATTTGTGCTACATTTGGGCTCTTTTTTCACTGGTGGCCATCTTGGAAGACTTCTTTGTTATGAAGTTTCCTAATTTCCTCATTTACTGCAGTCTCCTCAGTAGGAAATGCTTTCAGTTTTTTACTTTGATTCCATCAAGAAGGCATTCAGATGTGTCACACATTTGCCATAAATTCAGAATGTTATTACTCTAGTTGTTCATTAGATCACTGTAGTAAAGCTACTGCTCACCAAGGAGTTAACTGGAAGTCTACTGCTGGTATTGAAAGTGATTGTTTCAGTCTGCATGTCAGAATTTTCTAATGAAATAGAAGAGGATTTGAGATCTCACTTAAAACATGCACTACATTTTCTTTTTGCAGCACTAACCATAATTTCTATGGCAAAATGAACCCCCTCATTTTGTTCCTTTTTAAATTAAATGTTTTAACCCCTTGACCGCGATCGGAATTCCGCTCGTGTGCTGGACATTCCGATCGCGGGTGGGGTCGTGACGAGCTCAGCTCGTCATGCGCACTAGCGCTACCGCGCAGCATGACGAGCTGAGCTCGTCATGAGCACGGAAGGGGTTAAGTGTTACCAGTTTATTCCAATCAAGATGGCTTCAGGTGTGCCATACTTTTGTCATAAGTAAGGCTGCTAGCACTCTAGTTGTTCTTTAGAACACTCTGGGAAGCTGCAGTAGAACACAAAGGCATCAACTGACAGGCTGCTCCTGTTGAAATATAACAGGAAGATATTTGAGATCTCACTTAAAACATGTCCTAATTTTTCTTTCTACAGCACTAACCATAATTTCTATGGCAAAATGAACCCCCTCATTTTGTTCCTTTTTAAATTAAATGTTTTAAGTGTTACCAGTTTATTCCAATTAAGATGGCTTCAGGTGTGCCATACTTTTGTCATAAGTAAGACTGTTAGCGCTCTAGTTGTTCTTTAGAACACTCTGGGAAGCTGCAGTAGAACACAAAGGCATCAACTGACAGGCTGCTCCTGTTGAAATATAACAGGAAGATATTTGAGATCACACTTGAAACATGTCCTAATTTTTCTTTCTACAGCACTAACCATAATTTCTATGACAAAATGAACCCCATCATTTTGTTCCTTTTTAAATTAAATGTTTTAAGTGTTACCAGTTTATTCCAATCAAGATGGCTTCAGGTGTGCCATACTTTTGTCATAAGTAAGACTGTTAGCACTCTAGTTGTTCTTTAGAACACTCTGGGAAGCTGCAGTAGAACACAAAGGCATCAACTGACAAGCTGCTCCTGTTGAAATATAACAGGAAGATATTTGAGATCACACTTGAAACATGTCCTAATTTTTCTTTCTACAGCACTAACCATAATTTCTATGACAAAATGAACCCCATCATTTTGTTCCTTTTTAAATTAAATGTTTTAAGTGTTACCAGTTTATTCCAATCAAGATGGCTTCAGGTGTGCCATACTTTTGTCATAAGTAAGGCTGTTAGCACTCTAGTTGTTCTTTAGAACACTCTGGGAAGCTGCAGTAGAACACAAAGGAATCAACTGACAGTCTCTGCCCTTGTTGGATGTACATGTTTTACTGATAATGTCAGACTTCATTCTCACATGACTGAGAAAGATAATGTGAATTTACAGAAAATATGCTCTCATTTTAGCTTCTGGGGCACCTTCCAAAACTGTATGGGACAAGCATGTGAAAATAGTTTTCTCTCAAACATGATTCATGATATCCCAGCAGAAGGTTTTTCACAGGGTAAAATCACCTTAGAACACACCACAATTCCTGAAATTAGTATGGTACCATCAACAAATGAATTCTAATGTAACTAAAGTCTGTTATCACCTTTTATAGTTCTCCTTTTGGTAACCCTCAAAATCTTCGATTCACTACAATGCATTTCAATGGGGTACTATCATTTATATTGGTCCCAAGATGGCTGCCAGCAATTCCAGGATGAAGTGCTGACAGCCAATCAGATCTCACGATGTAGGACTGTGTGGTTAGGCTCCGCCCAGATATATATGTGTTTTTACTTTTGATTTTCTCAGCAACTACTGAACGGATAAAGTTTCCTATGGGAAATTGATTTTTTGACTCTTATTTTTTTAATTTCTCCGCAACTACTGAACGGATTTACACCATTTAACAAAAGGGTTCTTTCTGAACCAAGAACTACCTCTTTGCCAAATTTGGTGTAATTCCGTTCAGCAGTTCGGGCCGTAGCCGTGTCTAAAGTTTCCTATGGGAAAATGAATGGGGAAAACACGTTTTGGGACCCCCTTTTTTCTCGGCCCCTGCTTGACGAATCACCCTGAGACTTTCAGGGTAGGAGCGGACCGGAGCGGGCCATAAAGTTTGAAAATTTCGCAAAGATTCGTCAACCGACGCAAGAGTTATTTCAAATAGAATGTCGCGGATTTCCTATGGAAAATAGGTCCTAACTATAACTATCTACTGGCGACCGCAAAGCGCAAAAAGGGGGCAGGATAGAAACACCCTGACCCCCTAGGTCTGCTCAGGGGGTCCCACAAGGACCCCCTGGGCAGAAAAAACATTTTTTTTTTTTTTAAATCGGCAGGATGCGCTCAGGGTGCGCGGATCCTGCCGATTAGAAAAAAAAAACAGAAGAAAAAAGTGCGCAAAACGCACAAAGGGGGCAGGGTAGAAACACCCTGACCCCCTAGGTCTGCTCAGGGGGTCCCACAAGGACCCCCTGGGCAGAAAAAAGCATTTAAAAAAAAAAAAAATCGGCGGGATGCGCTCCGAGTGCGCGAATCCCGCCGAGAAAAAAAAAATTTGCCCCCGGGTGGCCCAAGTCCCGGGGGCATGCCGGTGGTGGGTTTTTTGTTTATATGGGGGGCCCCCCAAGCCCCGGGGACCACCACCCCCGGGGCTTAATAAAAAAATGGTGCGGGAGGGCTCTCCTGCCCTCCCGCAGCCCCGGGACCGCCACCCCCGGGGCTTCTTTTTAAAATTTTAAATAATGTGTGGGGGCTCCAGCCTCCCAGAGCCCCGGGACCACCACCTCCCGGGGCTGTGCAATTCAAGGGAGGGGGCCGCGCGGCCCCCCTCCTGGAGCCTTTGATGGCCCTGGGGACCGCCACCCCCCAGGGCCGACTTCTGCAGTGTCCCGGGGTGCCTACCCCCGGGACACTGTAGTTTGCTATGACAGGACGGGAGCCGCGAGCTCCCGTCCTGTCATAGCTAAGCTTGGTTTGCATTTTGAAAGAGAGAGCAGGAAACCTGCTCTCTCTTTCAAAATGCAAACTAATTGCTTTCCACATGGGGAGCAGCATGTTAGCTGCTCCCCATGTGGAAAAGCAATGCCGGCTCGCGCAGGAGGCGGGGAGCTGGCTGGGACTGTGGGGGATTGGGGACCCCCCACAGTCCCAACCAGAGGCCAGGCCCCGGGGATGGGGACCCCGGGGCCATAAGTGGCCAGGGAGGGGGCCACGCAGCCCCCTCCTCAAATAAAAAAAATGTTTAAAAAAAGAGCAAGGCCGGCCCCGGGGATGGGGTCCCCGGGGCCTTAAATGGCCTGAGGAGGGGGCCACGCAGCCCCCTCCAAAATAATAAAAAAAAATCGAGGGCATGCCCCGGGGATGGGGTCCCCGGGGCCAATACAGGCCCAGGGAAGGGGGCCACGCGGCCCCCTTCCCGTTTTTTTTTTTTTTATTTAAAAAAATAAATAAAATGCACAGGCCCCGGGGGATGGGGTCCCCGGGGCCAAAAGTGGCCAAGGGAAAGGGGGCCACGCAGCCCCCCTCCCATTAAAAAAATTAGAAAAAAAAAAAAAACGACCGGCATCGTGCCGGAGGCCCCGCCCTCCCTGCAGTACTCTGCAAACGCGCCCCCTGGCGCGTTTTAAGAAGGGAAGTAATTCCCCTTGAATACTGGGGGTCCCTGGGGCCAACTAGCCCACCAGGAACCTCCAGTATGCGCCAGGGGCTGCGTTGCAGAGAGGTGTACAGAGGCCACGCCCCTTTTACACCTCCCTGCAACGCAGCTGTGTGGCACTTTTAGAAGTACATGGTGGGCTAGTTGGACTCCAGGGACCCTCAGGATTCAAGGGGACTTAATCCCCCAACTTAAAACGCGCCACGGGGCGCGTTTGCACAGTGGTGAAGGGAGGGCGGGGCTTCAGGTGACATGTGTGCAAACAGGCCCCGTGGCGTGTTTTAAGATGGGGAATTAAATCCCCTTCAATCCTGAGGGTCCCTGGGGGCCAACTAGCCCAACAGGTACGTCCAGAAAGCGCCACATAGCTGCGTTGCAGAGAGGTGTAAAAGGGGTGTGGCCTCTGTACACGTCTCTGCAACGCAGCCCCTGGCGCATACTGGAGGTTCCTGGTGGGCTAGTTGGCCCCAGGGACCCTCATGATTCAAGGGACTTAATCCCCCAACTTAAAACGCGCCACGAGGCGCGTTTGCACAGATGTCACCTCAGGCCCCGCCCCTCCCTTCACCATTGTGCAAATATTCCTCTAAAATCAGCCGAACTACGAATTCCGATTTACTCACCTGTTATCAGGAGAGAACCCAGTGCTGCATCTTTTAGCCCAGCACTGATCCTGAAAAGTAATTTTAACCGTACTTACCAGTAACTTGAATTTCCTTCCATAGGATATCATTGCCTGCTTTTTGCTGAAAAAGTTTCTGTGTCTATTTTTGAAACATACAAATATTCCTCTAAAATCAACCGAACTATGAATTCCGATTTACTCACCTGTTATCAGGAGAGACCTCAGTGCTGCATCTTTCAGCCCAGTACTGATCCTGAAAAGTAATTTTAACCGTACTTACCAGTAACTTGAATTTCCTTCCATAGGATATCATTGCCTGCTTTTTGCTGAAAAAGTTTCTAAGTGTCGATTTTTGAAACATACAAATATTCCTCTAAAATCAGCCAAAATACGAATTCCGATTTAATCACCTGTTATCAGGAGAGACCTCAGTGCTGCATCTTTCAGCCCAGTACTGATCCTGAAAAGTAATTTTAACCGTACTTACCAGGAACTTGAATTTCCTTCCATAGGCTAACATTGACTGGTTTCACTTGGAAATTCTTCTAAGTGTGGAGTTTTGGAACTTTATAATATTCCTCTAAAATCAGCCGAACTACGAATTCCGATTTACTCACCTGTTATCAGGAGAGAACCCAGTGCTGCATCTTTTAGCCCAGCACTGACCCTGAAAAGTAATTCTAACCGTACTTACCAGTAACTTGTATTTCCTTCCATAGGAATCCATTGTCTGGTTTTCAGCAGAAAAGTTTCAAAGTGTCAATTTTCACAAACTACAAATATTCCTTAAAAATCGCCTGTATAACATAAACGCATTCTTTCAACTGTTTACAGGAGATGCACCAGTGCTGGATCCAGGATCCACCACTGAGTAAGAAAAAGTAACAATAACACTACTTACCTGCTAAGTGAATTTCCTGCCATAGGATAACATTGGTGATTCTATGCACTGTAAAAACCATAGGTTTCAGGCACGTTATAGTTAGAAATTAGCATTTAAAAAACCTTTGAAATTCACTGAAAAAACCATAGGTTTCAGACATGTTATAGTTAGAAATTAGCATTTAAAAAACCTTTGAAATTCACTGAAAAAACCATAGGTTTCAGGCACGTTATAGTTAGAAATTAGCATTTAAAAAACCTTTGAAATTCACTGAAAAAACCATAGGTTTCAGACACGTTATAGTTAGAAATTTGCATTTAAAAAACCTTTGAAATTCACTGAAAAAACCATAGGTTTTAGGGACAGTTATAGTTAGTTGGACATTGCACTCGTACAAAACCCGTGAAATTCCCCCGTTATAGTTATTTCAGCTAACTATAACTCACGCCCCCGCAATGCACTGCTGATGACGTCACATATTACATCACTCATGACATGGTCAGTGACATCACTGATGACATCACTGATGACATCTCAAATGACATCACTGATGACATCATCCATGTGATAATTTCATTCATCTTCTCACACCCTAATATAACTTTTGATACACCCACTGTAAATTACAGACTGCCATTCTCAAAACCATAGACACTCCAACACCAATAACTACAAACCCACTCACTGATTCTTAGGTCTACACACACATCCACTCACTCACCCGTACAGTCACTCATACTTACGGTCACTCAGTACAGGACTATCATATGCACTCATACACCTACATAGACACTCACACACCGCCACTCATCCATAGAGGTACTCACACACCTAGTCAGTCATGCAAATAATTAATCACACTGCCATTTACTCACCTATACAGTTATACACACACCAGCTCACTTACTCATACAAATACTAGCACATTCTTACGCTCTTATACAATCACTGATACAAGCACACACTCATCCATACAGTCACTCTCACAATCACAATCACACACTCTCGCTTATAGCTATTTATATACTCCAACACACATATATACTGCCTTTCACATATGTAGTTACTCACACATGTACCACTGAGATATACATTCACTCACTAACACACCCATACACACACTCACCCACCCATACAGTCCATCACAGATGCACTCTTGAAACCATGCACCCAGTGAATCACCCACTGATACATCTATGTGCAGCCACACACACCCCATCCACACAAACACTCAGGCACCCATACAGATACTCAGACAACCAATCAATAACACATAGACACTCATGTAGCTATTTACAAACCCATGCAGCCACTTACACACCAACAGACAGACGGATAAAGACATTCACACAGTTTAGTCACTAAACCATGCATTTAGTAAGATACGTTTAATCACTCACGTATAGAGTCAGTCACGCACCTACTAAATCATCCATCCAGACACTTATACACCCACTCATTATTCAATACACCTTGGCATATATATTAAACATATTTAAACTTTATAGAAACACACAGTCACTGCATGATGTCATCAGTGATGTCATTTGAGATGTCATCAGTGATGTCATCAGTGATGTCATCAGTGATGTCACTGACCATGTCATGAGTGATGTAATATGTGACGTCATCAGCAGTGCATTGCGGGGCGCGAGTTATAGTTAGCTGAACTAACTATAACGGGGGAATTTCACGGGTTTTGTACGAGTGCAATGTCCAACTAACTATAACTGTCCCTAAAACCTATGGTTTTTTCAGTGAATTTCAAAGGTTTTTTAAATGCAAATTTCTAACTATAACGTGTCTGAAACCTATGGTTTTTTCAGTGAATTTCAAAGGTTTTTTAAATGCTAATTTCTAACTATAACGTGCCTGAAACCTATGGTTTTTTCAGTGAATATATATATATATATATATATATATATATATATATATATATATATATATATATATATATATATATATATATATATATATATTATATATATATATGAGACAAAGGCTGTGTACAGCCGAAACGCGTCAGGACGGACATCGTGCCATGACTTGATGAATAAAGAATATGCTGCTTACCGGGAGTGCCTGCATTCGCTCTTCTTTGTGGGGGCTGTTGTAAAAACAATATATATATATATATATATATGGAAAAAAATAAAGGTTACAGGGACATTATAGTTAGGCTGGCATTTCACTCGTACAAAACTAGAGAAATTCATACGCTATAGTTAGCTGACTCGCGCCCCCACAATGCACTGCTTATGACCTCACATATTACATCACTCATGACATGGTCAGTAACATCACTCATGACATCACTGATGACATCTCAAATGACATCACTGATGACATCAGTAATGACATCATCCAGTGACTGTGAGTGTTTTTTAAAAGTTTATGAGTGTTAAATATATATACCAAGGTGTATTGTTGAATCAGTGGATGTATGAGTGAGTGTATGGATGGCTCAGTGGCTGTGTGACTGACTGTATAAGTGACTGATTAGGTGTCTCAGTGAATGTATCGGTGAGTGACTGGTTGTGTGAATGTGTGGATCTGTCTGTCAGTTGATGTCTAAGTGGGTGTATGAGTGTGTTAGTGAGTACATGAATGGCTATATGGGAGATTGATTGGTTGTCTGTATATGTCTATATTTGCCTGGGTGTCTGTGTTTGTGGGTGAGGAGGTGTGTGACTGCCTGTATGCATCAGTGAGTGGGTAAGTGAGTGGCTGTACGGGGTACTGTTGCGTGTGTGAGAAGTTGTATGGGTGAGTGAGTGTCTGTATGACTGGTTTGCAGAGTGGTGGAAAAAGAGGCATGGCCTCTGATCACCTCTCAGCAATCCTGCTGTGTGGGGCTTACTGGAGGTAACAGGCGGGCTAGTTGGCCCCTAAGGACCCTCAGCAACGAAGGGTAGTTCATTCCCTAACCAAAAGCGATCCAGGAGGCGCGTTTGCAGAGTAGGTGAGAAAGGGGCGGGCCTTGGTGAGTTCCGGCCTCCATTTTTTCTATTCTAAGAAGGGGGCTGTGTGGCCCACCTCCCCTTGATGCTTTTGGGCCCCGGAGTCCCCATCCCCGGGGCCTGACCATTTCTTTTGTTGTAATCAAATGGGAGGGCGCCCGCACGGCCCCCTCACGAGGCTGAATTCTGCCCTGGGGACACCATCCCCAGGTGGGCCTTTGCTACCTTTTTTTGGTTAAACAGGAGGGGGTCATGCGGCCCCCTCCCCAGGCCAGTTTCGGCCCCGGGGACCCTATCCCCCAGGGCCCGGCCTTTTTAAAAAAGTTGTATTTTTTAAGGGGGCTGGCCCCCCTTCCCTGTGCCAGTTTTGGCCCTGGGGACCCCAACACCCGGGGCCTGCCCTCTTTTTTTTTTTTTTTTGGAGGGGGCCATGCGGCCCCCCTCCTGAGGCCGATATTGCCCCGTGGACCCCATCCCCCGGGGCATGGCCACATCCTTTATTTTTATTTTTAATGAAAATGGGTAGGGAGGCCTACGCAGCCCCCCTCTCCGGGCCATTTTCAGCCCCGTGGACCCACCCCCAAGGGCATGGCCACATCCTTGGGGACCTCAGGGGGGAGCCTCAATGCCCCTGCGGTCCCAGCCAGCTCCCCGCCTCCTGCGGGATCCGGCATTGCTTTTGGGCAAAGGGAGCTGCTAACATGCAACTCCTTCTGCCCAAAAGCAATTCTGCTTCGCTTCATGGAAGCGAGAGCATTTTTCCTGCTTTTGCTTTCATAAAGTGAAGCTGAGTTTGCTGTGGCATATATATAGCAAGGGCCCAATCTAGCAAGAAAATATCAATCACAGTGAGAAACTTCCACAATAATGGATCGAATGTATACATATGAAATTAACCAAATGGTGTCATAAGACCTGTAACAAAAGTCATAACATATGAACATCAATACATGTTATGTATTTAAACATATAAACTAAAGTTGCACTCAATGGGGAAGAATGATATAAGAGCCTGATGGTAACAAAAATAGGATATAACTAATAGAGAGGAGGCACAGCAAATAAGAATTAGTGCAGAAAGATGATTGGGCAACAAAGTGAGATCTGCATTTCAGTGTAAAAAAGAAAATAAGACACTAGATGAGCGAAAGATGAGATAAAGAAAGAAAATAAATGATCAAAAGTCAGTGGGGAAGGAGAGGAATAGGAAAAAGGGAAAATGAGAAAGGGAAAAAGGGAAAAAAGGCCATGGGGAAATAGTCATTATGGCAAGATTGCGTACTCCCTTTGTGCGCAGTAGAAACATATGCTAAGAGAGGGGCCACTATGCCTTGGACATGAAGCTATCAAGTGTGAGCCATAGTGACTATGAAGAAACAGTAGGACGGGGAAAACTGGCAAGCTTTTATGTGTACGTCTAAGGTACCCTTGCCCACCATGTCTGAAAGGGGACACTATTGAGCTCTTTCCACTCTAACAAAATACCTTTAACTGCCACCGTCAAAAGTAAGTCCAATAATGCCGTATCATCATCAGATAAGTCCAGTGAGGGATTCAATAAATATGGACCCAGCATGATAAGAGGAACAGTTGGAGGAAAATAAATCTTAGAAACGCTGGTAAGTCGATCATGAACCTCCTTTCAATAGGTAGAGAGAAGTTTGCAAGTCAGGAACACATTTCTGTGGTTTTTCTGTTCTTGAAGCTTGTGAATTGTGTGGTTTCTCACTTGTATGTGTAGTATTGTATTGTTGTACATATTATTTGTATTATTATGTTACAGCCCTGAAGAAGTTCACATGTTGTGAACGAAACGCGTTGGCTTTTGTGCTGTAACTTCTGGAGTTTGTTTCCTTTTTTAGACAAGCATAGTAAAGAAGATGTGGAATATGTCAAGTCTTAAACTGGACTTCTTTACATGAACATTGGCTATTTGGTGCACCACCATTTGTGTGTTTTAAGTCAGGAACACATGTTAAGGGGTACCGATAGCTTTGTTACCGAACTAACAAAGATCAGAGTCAATTAGCTTTAGGTGAAACATTTTGTACAGTGTCCAATATAGGAAATGTACTATATAAAAACGTGTCTGAGACAGGGAAGGAATCCGTTTATTACTAAGAAGGTTGTTAGACATAAGTGTCCAATTAGAGTCCGGAATGGGGGTAACTTAGCAAGTGAAGATACCTAGACCAACGACTTTGGATGGGTGAAGACGGTTGAAATGTTGCACTGTGTAGAAATTTATACATTTTGGATGCTACATGACCACCTCTACCCATCCGTAGAATAACAGGGAGGAGACTTGATGGCGATAGGAAAGATTTGCTTTGGTTTTTAAAAAGCTATAGAAGTTCATGTTTGATAGAGAGTATTTCTCCTGGAGGGAAGCAAAGAATAAAGGAATACCATCCTCTAACAGGTCTGACGCCAGATTGACGCCTTTGGCGGCCCAAACGGGACCCACTTCGGCTGAGACCACGGTTGATGTTTTTTGTGTTAGTCCACAAAGAGATGGCCGAAGATTTAGATATAGTATGAGGTGAGAATTTGTCCATCTTCTTTTAATTATTTTTGCTTGTTTCTTTCTAGAATGTTTTTATTGATATAATATTGTGAATAGAAGTGTATTTTATAGATAAGGGATTTTTTTCTGGAATTAAGTGTTATGACTTCTTAGTTGTGTGCAGAAGATTGTTGATTCTTTGTGGCATTTTGGTTTATTCTGGAACAGTAGTACCTGGCGTGAGTTGTATTTTTCTTTGGCTAGATCTTTGGTGTTCATTAAATCTGGAAAGGTTATTGTTGTTTAAATCTAATTTTTTTAATTGTCAATGGATTCAAATGGAGTGGTGCTTTAGTACCACGGTAGATGGAATTCTGCACATTTTTTGTATGGTTTGTGTGGCTTTTGTGAATGATGTGAGGCTTTGAAATGCTGAAAAAGTCATCATTTTGCTTCATTTTTGTGGGACTGGCTTCCTCTTTCATATGACTTCATGCCCCACTGAGTCATAGCATTCCAGAGTTTAGTAGATTTTTTTACTCATTCATCACATCCCAAAGCTTCTATTTTGGTGCTGTCAATTTCAATAATTGACTTTGCAGAAAATCAGTGACTGAACTCTGTGCCAGCACTGAGAGCCACTCCCATAAATTTAGAGACAATGCGGGTGTGTCTGGGATGCCTGCCTGGTGTGTGTACATACATATATATGCATATATAAAGGTAGCATAAAACACACCATTTACTTGTGGAAACATTTCTGAAGCCGCTGGACCTGCTATTTGTGGAGTGTGGATTTTAGGGCAGCCAAGGAAGGGATATCAGGAGTCATGACCCGGGGAGGACAAGGATCAAAAGTCCCCGTAGCGGGCATCATCCTGCTGCTGGTTCTACGTCTTCACATGGCAGGTAAGAAGCTTAACTGGTTAACGCGCCTTCCAACTACAATAATGCATTACATGCCAGCAGCTACTTCGAATCCCGTAAATTACACGCAGCCTTTCATCCTGTTCAGGTTGATAAAATGAGTGCCATTGAGCTAGTTATAGTAAGACTTGTTATTTCAATTATTTTGGAGTTTGCTGATGGCAGCCCAATGGAAGAGTTCAGTTACTAGTATCTTTACTTACGTAACACACCATTGCTAGTCCAAATGATGGTTCAGGCTAAGGATTTGTCTAAGGTCCGAGTAGGGTCCAGGTGTGTGTAGAGTAGTGTGAGAATTCATTGTAACCTTGAGGTCACCGCACAGTATTCATTGTCACCTCGAGGTCACCGCACAGTATTCATTGTCACCTTGAGGTCAACGCACAGTATTCATTGTCACTACGAGGTCGTCGGAGAGTCTTCGTTGTCACCTTAAGGTTATTGCAGAGTATTCATTGTCACCTCAAGGTCACCGCAGCGTATTAATTGTCACCTTGAGATCACCATAGAGTATTCGTTGTCACCTCAAGGTCACTGCAGAGCATTCATTGTCACCTCGGGGTCACCGCAGAGTATTCGTTGTCACCTCAAGGTCACTGCAGAGCATTCATTGTCACCGTGAGGTCACCGCACAGTATTCATTGTCACCGCGAGGTCACCGCAGAGTATTCATTGTCACCGCGAGGTCACCGCAGAGTATTCATTGTCACCTTGGGGTCACCGTAGAGTATTTATTGTCACCTTGGGGTACCGTAGAGTATTTATTGTCACCTTGAGATCACCGCAGAGTGTTCATGGTCACTACAAGTTCATTGCAGAACTGTTGCCATTGTAGTCAGTGCCAACTGTGAGTGTTAGTTTGACGAGACTTGAAGGGATTGAATAGGGAATGAGTGCCTCACCCAGGGGTTACAACAGAACTACCAACCAGCAGGGAGTGTTACTGGTGGAGTCTTAGTTGTACACCAGCACGGGAAGTATACCGCAGGGGCCAGCTGAGCCCAAATGGGGCCGACTGTCACGATTGAAGGTTGTCCCTCTGGGCCAATTGGGCCGTTAGCAAAGAGTTGAAAGAACAGTCGAGAGCCCCAAAGATTGTCCACCAAGCGGAGTAACGGAAGGTTTACTTCGGTTCTCCTTATTGGACTTGTGAGTAATAATGCTGTAGTTTGTAGGGTGAGGGTGAGTCTTACGTCCTTTTGTGAAGGGTGGTAGGTGGAGATGTTTGTGAATTGTTTCCTTATCCAGAGGTGGCCAGAGTGCCCACCGGCATGGACCACCTGACAGGACCTGCCCACTTAAAGCGCTGCTGCTAACATGCTGGTGCCCGCAACAATCTCCAGGACCCCGTGGTCAGCATCACATGGTCAACTGATACAGGATGTCTGGCTGTGCTGCAGCACCCCTAAACCTGGGACTGTGGTGCTGTGGTCACTGCACCTGGTTGGACTCAAGCAGAGTAGGTGCAGTGAGCCCAGAGCAGCACACTCTCAGGTTCAAAGGCGCTGCACCACAACCAGTCGGCTAGTCGTGTCGCCGCTCTGGGGCTACTCCACCGACGTGCCCAGGACCCATGGTCCTCCCCCACGGACCTGACTGTGGGGGCTCTGTTGGTCGACTCCCCTAAGCATTGCACAAGCACCAACGAGTACTGACCATCTTCACTCTGGGATGGAACAGAGGGGCAGGTCACCTCTGCGCTGTACTCACTCCTTCGACTTCCAATCAGAGTTCAGGGCCCCCTGCGCTGTATTCACTCCTCTGGAACTCAAACAGAGTTCAGGGCCCCCTGCACTGTACTCACTCCTCTGGAACTCAAACAGAGATCAGGCCCCCTCTGCTGTACTCACTCCTCTGGACCTCAAACAGAGATCAGGGCCCCCTGCGCTGTACTCACTCCTCTGGACCTCAAACAGAGATCAGGCCCCTCTCCGCTGTACTCACTTCTCTGGACCTCAAACAGAGATCAGGGCCCCCTGCGCTGTACTCACTCCTCTGGACTTCAAACAGAGATCAGGCCTCCCTCCGCTGTACTCACTCCTCTGGACCTCAAACAGAGATCAGGCCTCCCTCCGCTGTACTCACTCCTCTGGACCTCAAACAGAGATCAGGCCCCCCTCCGCTGTACTCACTCCTCTGGACCTCAAACAGAGATCAGGGCCCCCTGCGCTGTACTCACTCCTTCAACTTCCAATCAGAGTTCAGGGCCCCCTGCGCTGTATTCACTCCTCTGGAACTCAAACAGAGTTCAGGGCCCCCTGCGCTGTACTCACTCCTCTGGACCTCAAACAGAGATCAGGCCCCCCTCCGCTGTACTCACTCCTCTGGACCTCAAACAGAGATCAGGGACCCTGCTCTGTATTCACTCCTTTGACTTCCAATCAGAGTTCAGGGCCCCCTGCGCTGTATTCACTCCTCTGAATCTCAAACAGAGTTCAGGGCCCGCTGTACTCACTCCTCTGGACCTCAAACAGAGATCAGGGCCCCCTGCGCTGTACTCACTCCTCTGGACCTCAAACAGAGATCAGGCCCCCCTCCGCTGTACTCACTCCTCTGGACCTCAAACAGAGATCAGGGCCCCTGCGCTGTACTCACTCCTCTGGACCTCAAACAGAGATCAGGCCCCCCTCCGCTGTACTCACTCCTCTGGACCTCAAACAGAGATCAGGGCCCCCTGCGCTGTACTCACTCCTCTGGACCTCAAACAGAGATCAGGCCTCCCTCCGCTGTACTCACTCCTCTGGACCTCAAACAGAGATTAGGGCCCCCTGCGCTGTATTCACTCCTTCGACTTCCAATCAGAGTTCAGGGCCCCCTGCGCTGTATTCACTCCTCTGGAACTCAAACAGAGTTCAGGGCCCCCTGCACTGTACTCACTCCTCTGGAACTCAAACAGAGATCAGGCCCCCTCTGCTGTACTCACTCCTCTGGACCTCAAACAGAGATCAGGGCCCCCTGCGCTGTATTCACTCCTTCGACTTCCAATCAGAGTTCAGGGCCCCCTGCGCTGCACTCACTCCTCTGGACCTCAAACAGAGATCAGGCCCCCCTCCGCTGTACTCACTCCTCTGGACCTCAAACAGAGATCAGGGCCCCCTGCGCTGTATTCACTCCTTCGACTTCCAATCAAAGTTCAGGGCCCCCTGCGCTGTATTCACTCCTCTGGAACTCAAACAGAGTTCAGGGCCCCCTGCGCTGTACTCACTCCTATGGACCTCAAACAGAGATCAGACCCCCCTCCGCTGTACTCACTCCTCTAGACCTCAAACAGAGATCAGGGCCCCCTGCGCTGTATTCACTCCTTCGACTTCCAATCAGAGTTCAGGGCCCCCTACACTGTATTCACTCCTCTGAAACTCAAACAGAGTTCAGGGCCCCCTGCGCTGTACTCACTCCTCTGGACCTCAAACAGAGATCAGGGCCCCCTGCGCTCTACTCACTCCTCTGGACCTCAAACAGAGTTCAGGCCCCCCTCAGCTGTACTCACTCCTCTGGACCTCAAACAGAGATCAGGGCCTCCTGCGCTGTACTCACTCCTCTGGACCTCAAACAGAGATCAGGCCCCCCTCCGCTGTACTCACTCCTCTGGACCTCAAACAGAGATCAGGGCCCCCTGCGCTGTATTCACTCCTTCGACTTCCAATCAGAGTTCAGGGCCCCCTGCGCTGCACTCCTCTGGACCTCAAACAGAGATCAGGCCCCCCTCCGCTGTACTCACTCCTCTGGACCTCAAACAGAGATCAGAGCCCCCTGCGCTGTATTCACTCCTTCGACTTCCAATCAGAGTTCAGGGCCGCCTGCGCTGCACTCACTCCTCTGGAACTCAAACAGAGTTCAGGGCCCCCTGCGCTGTACTCACTCCTCTGGACCTCAAACAGAGATCAGGGCCCCCTGCGCTGTACTCACTCCTCTGGACCTCAAACAGAGATCAGGCCCCCCTCCGCTGTACTCACTCCTCTGGACCTCAAACAGAGATCAGGGCCCCCTGCGCTGTACTCACTCCTCTGGACCTCAAAGAGAGATCAGGCCTCCCTCCGCTGTACACACTCCTCTGGACCTCAAACAGAGATCAAGCCCCCTCCGCTGTTCTCACTCCTCTGGACCTCAAACAGAGATCAGGGCCCCCTGCGCTGTACTCACTCCTTCGACCTCCAATCAGAGTTCAGGGCCCCCTGCGCTGTATTCACTGCTCTGGAACTCAAACAGAGTTCAGGGCCCCCTGCGCTGTACTCACTCCTCTGGACCTCAAACAGAGATTAGGCCCCCCTGCGCTGTATTCACTCCTTCGACTTCCAATCAGAGTTCAGGGCCCCCTGCGCTGTATTCACTCCTCAGGAACTCAAACAGAGATCAGGCCCCCTCCGCTGTACTCACTCCTCTGGACCTCAAACAGAGATCAGGGCCCCCGGCGCTGTATTCACTCCTTCGACTTCCAATCAGAGTTCAGGGCCCCTGCACTGCACTCACTCCTCTGGACCTCAAACAGAGATCAGGCCCCTCCGCCGTACTCACTCCTCTGGACCTCAAACAGAGATCAGGGCCCCCTGCGCTGTACTCACTCCTCTGGACCTCAAACAGAGATCAGGCCCCCCTCCGCTGTACTCACTCCTCTGGACCTCAAACAGAGATCAGGGCCCCCTGCGCTGTACTCACTCCTCTGGACCTCAAACAGAGATCAGGCCTCCCTCCGCTGTACACACTCCTCTGGACCTCAAACAGAGATCAAGCCCCCCTCCGCTGTTCTCACTCCTCTGGACCTCAAACAGAGATCAGGGCCCCCTGCGCTGTACTCACTCCTTCGACCTCCAATCAGAGTTCAGGGCCCCCTGCGCTGTATTCACTGCTCTGGAACTCAAACAGAGTTCAGGGCCCCCTGCCTTTACTCACTCCTCAGGAACTCAAACAGAGATCAGGCCCCCCTCCGCTGTACTCACTCCTCTGGACCTCAAACAGAGATCAGGGCCCCCGGCGCTGTATTCACTCCTTCGACTTCCAATCAGAGTTCAGGGCCCCCTGCACTGCACTCACTCCTCTGGACCTCAAACAGAGATCAGGCCCCCCTCCGCTGTACTCACTCCTCTGGACCTCAAACAGAGATCAGGGCCCCCTGCGCTGTATTCACTCCTTCGACTTCCAATCAGAGTTCAGGGCCCCCTGCGCTGCACTCACTCCTCTGGAACTCAAACAGAGATCAGGGCCCCCTGCGCTGTACTCACTCCTCTGGACCTCAAACAGAGATCAGGCCCCCCTCCGCTGTACTCACTCCTCTAGACCGCAAACAGAGATCAGGGCCCCCTGCGCTGTACTCACTCCTCTGGACCTCAAACAGAGATCAGGCCCCCTCCGCTGTACTCACTCCTCTGGACCTCAAACAGAGATCAGGGCCCCCTGCGCTGTACTCACTTCTCTGGACCTCAAACAGAGATCAGGCCTCCCTCCGCTGTACTCACTCCTCTGGACCTCAAACAGAGATCAGGCCCCCCTCCGCTGTACTCACTCCTCTGGACCTCAAACAGAGATCAGGGCCCGCTGTACTCACTCCTTCGACTTCCAATCAGAGTTCAGGGCCCCCTGCGCTGTATTCACTCCTCTGGAACTCAAACAGAGTTCAGGGCCCCCTGCGCTGTACTCACTCCTCTGGACCTCAAACAGAGATTGGGGCCCCCTGCGCTGTATTCACTCCTCTGGACCTCAAACAGAGATCAGGGCCCCCTGCGCTTTACTCACTCCTCTGGACCTCAAACAGAGATCAGGCCCCCCTCCGCTGTACTCACTTCTTTGGACCTCAAACAGAGATCAGGGCCCCCTGCGCTGTTCTCACTCCTTCGTCTTCCAATCAGAGTTCAGGGCCCCCTGCGCTGTACTCACTCCTCTGGACCTCAAACAGAGATCGGGGCCCCCTGCGCTATATTCACTCCTCTGGACCTCAAACAGAGATCAGGGCCCCCTGCGCTGTACTCACTCCTCTGGACCTCAAACAGAGATCGGGTCACCCTGTGTTCCACTCACTCTTCAGGATTGATTCCAATCACACTGAAAGTTAATTTGAATGCATTGTATTTTCACACAAAACCACAACATGACTGAGCGAATACAGCTGATAGTAAGCGCCGTTGTAAATAAGAATTGTTTTCCAGATACAAAAGGCGCTCCCAAATTTGTTCTAAACTAAAGAAGCATTGGCAGAAGCAATAGGGCTGGCCTTCTGTTAGGGGAATTATTTTTCAGTAGCTATGACAGTTTGTCTGTGTTGCACACAGTTGATTTAGAAATAAAATCTCACAATGATGCAACACCTTGCGCTCCACAATGGAGCTGGGACCCGCCGCTGTACTGAGCAAACCATGAGCAGAGTTAAGTCGCTCTCACAAAGAAGAGATTTATAACAACTCAACAGAAGTTGAAGGTTGTGTTGTGAGTAGTGGACTTAAAAGGCATATATGGCAAAATATTGCACAGTAGATCATTTAAACAAAGGAGCAACATTTTTATTGTCTCTTTCTAGAAGAATCTTCACATAGTGAAGAAAAAAAGCTGTGGACCCAACAATATATTATCATAAGACCAAAGTGAAAGGAACTCCTGCAAGGGGGGTTACCGGAGAGTGGTGTGCATGGTTTAGCCTGTCATAGCAGCGGTGTGCGTGGTTTAGCCTGTCATAGCAGCGGTGTGCGTGTTTTAGCCTGTCATAGCAGCGGTGTGCATGGTTTAGCCTGTCATAGCAGCGGTGTGCGTGGTTTAGCCTGTCATAGCAGCGGTGTGCGTGGTTTAGCCTGTCATAGCAGCGGTGTGCGTGGTTTAGCCTGTCATAGCAGCGGTGTGCGTGGTTTAGCCTGTCATAGCAGCGGTGTGCGTGGTTTAGCCTGTCATAGCAGCGGTGTGCGTGGTTTAGCCTGTCATAGCAGCGGTGTGCGTGGTTTAGCCTGTCATAGCAGCGGTGTGCGTGGTTTAGCCTGTCATAGCAGCGGTGTGCGTGGTTTAGCCTGTCATAGCAGCGGTGTGCGTGGTTTAGCCTGTCATAGCAGCGGTGTGCGTGGTTTAGCTAGCCTGTCATAGCAGCACGCTTATGCAGGTCCTGAATGAAAAACCCGGAAGATCTATTAAGATGTCACCATGTCATTAATATATGCATTGGATCTGCACTCTAAGGAAAGGGACACATGATCAAAATCTAATGGGGACACAAACGAGGCAATGTGACCATCGACTACATGGCCAGGCCTTTATTGAGACCCTTTCTAAGCAATGCAAAGTATGAAAAACACATGAAAACCATGGGTTGAAGGACACTGACCCAACGCCCACCCTCTTTGTGTTCCAGCCCTTATTGCACATTCTTGAAGAATTGATGACATGAGGTTAGTCAGACATAAAAGAGTCTGTAGCTAGACCTAAAACACACATCCTTCTCCTTGACTGACACAACCCCTCCCTATTCATGTTTTGAGCTTAATAGTTATACTTTGGAAGAATTCTTAATTTTTTGATAGGAGAGATAGTTTTGCTTGAAAGAAGAGAGGTAAAGTGTGACATACAATATTGGGATACAATTCAAAGATTAGGTGGAGATAGACACACTGAGAGGCAGCAGTATAGATAGACAGCTATATGGACACCTAGATAGACAGATAGCTATCTTCATAGGTGGATGACTTGGGTGGGAGGACGAAGAACTAGAACTGTTATTCAGCAACAAAAAGAGACGGAGCATTAAGACAAAGTGAGAGTCTACTGCCCAGCTTATTGCTTTGTCTTTTAGACATAAAATTAAATTGTGAATAGCTCCAACCTTTCCAATTCCATTTTTGCATATTTTTGTTTGTAAATTGAGTACACATTTTCATAAACTGTATTTGTTTGATCAAATTTTATTTCGAATTGTTTAGAGGTTCAAGTCATAGAAATTTCTCATCTTGGGGTCGCCGGCTTCCACTAGTAATTCTGTGGTGGTCCACAGAAGTCAAAAGGTTAAGAAACGCTGCTCTAGAGGTAGGCTAGAGAATTGCAGCGGTGCCATGGTCTGACCTCTAGAGGAAGAATTGAGAATTGTGGCTGTGCCATGCTCTGACCTCTAGAGGAAGTATTGAGAATTGGAGCAATGACATGCTATGGCCTCTGAGGGGAGGGTAGAGAGCTGTGTCCTGCCCTCTGGAGGAAGGATTGAGAATTGCAGCGGTGCCATGGTCTGACCTCTAGAGGAAGAATTGAGAATTGTGGTTGTGCCATGGTCTGACCTCTAGAGGAAGTATTGAGAATTGGAGCCATGCCATGCTATGGCCTCTGAGGGGAGGGTAGAGAGCTGTGTCCTGCCCTCTGGAGGAAGGATTGAGAATTGTAGCTGTGCCATGCTCTGACCTCTAGAGGTAGTGTGTTGCCTGCAGCACACGAGACCATGTGAGTTGGGACAATGTGGGCAGATGTTGGGTCCCGTGAAGGGAAGTGTTAGCCTCTGGGGGGGAAGGACTTGACATCTTGTGCCTCGTGCATAGCGCTAAGAAGCAGAGGGACAAGTGATGCCACACGCCCTCACAGAGGGTGCTGTTGGCCTGTTTGGTGTTTTCTGCTTGTTTGTTTGGTGTTGTGGCTTCCAGTGTGACTGCACATCTGGTCTTGGTGCACAAGTGTTAGAGGGAAGACTTTGGGATTCTAACGGCTGCTTTTTATTTCCACAGCTGGACAAACTATGGACCCGACCGCCACCAGTAAGTAAAGCCTCTCCTGCCCTCTGTGCACTATAGCCCCTCCCCAGCTCTCTTCACCCTTTCTTTCCTGGCGCCCCCCCCAACCCCTTGGGCACATGCCCACACTGATGACAAGAGACGAACTTGCCCCTCAGGCCCAGTTCCTACCCTGCTAGGAGCAGGGCCAGGTGTGCCTCGTGTCCATCGAGGAGCTTCCTGCCCCCTGGGAGGCATCCGGACTCTGGGCTCCTGGCACACCAGTGGAAATGGCGTGTCCATCTGTGTGAAAACGAGCAGTCCTGCCACCTTCGTTAATGATCAACATATAAGTAATAAACCAGGGGCACACTTGGTCCCAGGGCCCACTTCTCTGTGCTGATGCCACGTGTGATACGGGCAGTTTGTTTCTAGAGACCTAGCGCTCTGTGCCCCTTACCTGAGTAACCAGGACTGGCCTTGTGTCCTCCTAGTGACCTGGCGCTCTGTCCCTCTGTCCCTCTTACATTAGTAACCAGGACTCGTCTAGTCTCCTCCTAGTGACCTTGCGATCTGTGACTCTTACATTAGTAACCAGGACTAGCCTAGTGTCCTCCTAGTGACCTGGCGCTCTGTACCCCTTACCTGAGTAACCAGGACTGGCCTTGTGTCCTCCTAGTGACCTGGCGCTCTGTCCCTCTGTCCCTCTTACATTAGTAACCAGGACTCGTCTAGTCTCCTCCTAGTGACCTGGCGATCTGTGACTCTTACATTAGTAACCAGGACTAGCCTAGTGTCCTCCTAGTGACCTGGCGCTCTGTGCCTCTTACATTAGTAACCAGGACTGGCCTAGTGTCCTCCTAGTGACCTGGTGCTCTGTCCCTCTTACATTAGTAACCAGGACTGGCCTAGTCTCCTCCTAGTGACCTGGCGCTCTGTGACTCTTACATTAGTAACCAGGACTAGCCTAGTGTCCTCCTAGTGACCTGGCACTCTGTGCCTCCTACATTAGTAACCAGGACTGGCCTAGTCTCCTCCTAGTGACCTGGCGCTCTGTCCCTCTTACATTAGTAACCAGGACTGGCCTAGTCTCCTCCTAGTGACCTGGCGCTCTGTGACTCTTACATTAGTAACCAGGACTAGCCTAGTGTCCTCCTAGTGACCTGGCACTCTGTGCCTCCTACATTAGTAACCAGGACTGGCCTAGTCTCCTCCTAGTGACCTGGCGCTCTGTGACTCTTACATTAGTAACCAGGACTAGCCTAGTCTCCTTCTAGTGACCTGGCACTCTGTGCCTCTTACATTAGTAACCAGGACTGGCCTAGTCTCCTCCTAGTGACCTGGCACTCTGTGCCTCTTACATTAGTAACTAGGTCTGGCTTAGTATCCTCCTAGTGACCTGGCACTCTGTTCCTCTAACATTAATAACCAGGACTGGCCTAGTCTCCTCCTAGTGACCTGGCGCTCTGTGACTCTTACATTAGTAACCAGGACTAGGCTAGTGTCCTCCTAGTGACCTGGCGCTATGTGACTCTTACATTAGTAACCAGGACTAGCCTAGTCTCCTTCTAGTGACCTGACACTCTGTGCCTCTTACATTAGTAACCAGGACTGGCCTAGTCTCCTCCTAGTGACCTGGCACTCTGTGCCTCTTACATTAGTAACTAGGTCTGGCCTAGTATCCTCCTAGTGACCTGGCACTCTGTTCCTCTAACATTAATAACCAGGACTGGCCTAGTCTCCTCCTAGTGACCTGGCGCTCTGTGACTCTTACATTAGTAACCAGGACTAGCCTAGTGTCCTCCTAGTGACCTGGCACTATGTGCCTCTTACATTAGTAACCAGGACTGGCCTAGTGTCCTCCTAGTGACCTGGCACTCTGTGCCTCTTACAGTAGTAACCAGGGCTAGCCTAGTGTCCTCCTAGTGACCTGGCACTATGTGCCTCTTACATTAGTAACCAGGGATGGCCTAGTCTCCTCCTAGTGACCTGGCACTCTGTGACTCTTACATTAGTAACCAGGACTGGCCTAGTCTCCTCCTAGTGACCTGGCACTCTGTGCCTCTTACATTAGTAACCAGGACTGGCCTAGTCTCCTCCTAGTGACCTGGCACTCTGTGCTTCTTACATTAGTAACAGGACTGGCCTAGTCTCCTCCTAGTGACCTGGCACTCTGTGCCTCTTACATTAGTAACCAGGGATGGCCTAGTGTCCTCCTAGTGACCTGGCACTCTGTTATTCTTACCTGAGTAACCAGGACTGGCCTAGTGTCCTCCTAGTAACCTGGCACTCTGTGCCTCTTACATTAGTAACCAGGACTGGCCTAGTCTCCTCCTAGTGACCTGGCACTCCGTGCCTCTTACCTGAGTAACCAGGACTAGCCTAGTGTCCTAGTAACCTGGCACTCTGTGCCTCTTACATTAGTAACCAGGACTGATCTAGTCTCCTCCTAGTGACCTGGCACTCTGTGCTTCATACATTAGTAACCAGGACTAGCCTAGTCTCCTCCTAGTGACCTGGCACTCTGTGCCTCTTACCTGAGTAACCAGGACTGGCCTAGTGTCCTCATAGTAACCTGGCACTCTGTGCCTCTTACATTAGTAACCAGGACTGGCCTAGAGTCCTCTCAGTGACATGCAGCCCTGTGCCTCCTGCCCGTAGAATCCAGGACTTGCCTGGTGTCCTCCTATTGACCTGCAGCTCCAGGCCTCCTGCCCGTATTATCCAGGACTGTCCTACTGTCCTGCTAGTGGGCTGCAGCCTAGTGCCTCCTGCCTGTATTATCCAGTACTGTCCTGGTTCACTCCTGGTGCCCCAGAGCTCTGAGCTCCCCTACATGTAACCTCTCTCATCTGACAAAGCACGCTTGAATTAACCCAGAGCTCAGATCTCCGCTGGCAGGACGGCGCCCACCTGTACCTGCTGGACTAGATCTCCCTAACCCTCGTCCTAGTAGTAACTACCAGCACTAGCCCCACCCAGGCCCGCTCTCTCCTAATGATCAGGGTATTACTCACCCGTGCCTGAGCACCCGGAGCTCTGCTCCGCCTCCCTCTCTGGTGATTCTGACTGTGCCCACCAGTGCCTGGTGACCTGCAACTGTGTGCCCACCTTGCAACCAGGGCTGGACCATCCATCCCTAGTGACCAGGAGATATCCAATGACTGGGATGGACCATCCGTCCCTAGTGACCTGAAGATATCCAAGGACTAGGACTGGACCATCCGTCCCTAGTGACCAGGAGATATCCAATGACTGGGATGGACCATCCGTCCCTAGTGACCAGGAGATATCCAATGACTGGGATGGACCATCCGTCCTTAGTGACCTGAAGATATCCAATGACTGGGATGGACCATCCGTCCCTAGTGACCTGAAGATATCCAAGGACTAGGACTGGAACATCCATCCCTAGTGACCAGGAGATATCCAATGACTGGGATGAACCATCCATCCCTAGTGACCTGAAGATATCCAAGGAGTAGGACTGGACCATCCGTTCCTAGTGACCAGGAGATATCCAAAGACTGGGATGGACCATCCGTCCTTAGTGACCAGGAGATATCCAATGACTGGGATGGACCATCCGTCCCTAGTGACCAGGAGATATCCAATGACTGTGATGGACCATCCGTCCCTAGTGACCTGAAGATATCCAATGACTAGGACTGGACCATCCGTCCCTTGTGACCAGGAGATATCCAATGACTGGGATGGACCATCCGTCCCTAGTGACCAGGAGATATCCAATGACTGGGATGGACCATCCGTCATTAGTGACCTGAAGATATCCAATGACTGGGATGGACCATCTGTCCCTAGTGACCAGGAGATATCCAATGACTGGGATGGACCATCCGTCCCTAGTGACCAGGAGATATCCAATGACTGGGGTGGACCATCCGTCCCTAGTGACCAGGAGATATCCAATGACTGGGATGGACCATCCGTCCCTAGTGACCAGAAGATATCCAATGACTGGGATGGACCATCTGTCCCTAGTGACCAGGAGATATCTAATGACTGGGATGGACCATCCGTCCATAGTGACCTGAAGATATCCAATGACTGGGATGGACCATCCATCCCTAGTGACCAGGAGATATCCAATGACTGGGATGGACAATCCGTCCTTAGTGACCTGAAGATATCCAATGACTGGGATGGACCATATGTCCCTAGTGACCAGGAGATATCCAATGACTGGGATGGACCATCCGTCCTTAGTGACTTGAAGATATCCAATGACTGGGATGGACCATCCGTCCTTAGTGACCTAAAGATATCCAATGACTGGGATGGACCATCCGTCCCTAGTGACCAGGAGATATCCAATAACTGGACTGGACCATCCGTCCCTAGAGACCTGAAGATATCCAATGACTGGGATGGACCATCCATCCCTAGTGACCAGGAGATATCAATGACTGGGATGGACAATCCGTCCTTAGTGACCTGAAGATATCCAATGACTGGGATGGACCATCCGTCCTTTGTGACCTGAAGATATCCAAGGACTGGGATGGACCATCCATCCCTAGTGACCAGGAGATATCCAATGACTGTGATGGACCATCCGTTCCTAGTGACCTGAAGATATCCAATGACTCAGATGGACCATCCGTCCCTAGTTACCAGGAGATATCAATGACTGGGATGAACAATCCGTCCTTAGTGACCTGAAGATATCCAATGACTGGGATGGACCATCCGTCCTTAGTTACCTGAAGATATCCAAGGACTGGGATGGACCATCTGTCCCTAGTGACCTGAAGATATCTAATGACTGGGATGAACCATCCGTCCCTAGTGACCAGGAGATATCCAATGACTGGGATGGACCATCCGTCCCTAGTGACCAGGAGATATCCAATGACTGGGATGGACCATCCGTCTCTAGTGACCAGGAGATGTCCAATGACTGGGATGGACCATCTGTCCCTAGTGACCTGAAGATCTCCAATGACTGGGATGGACAATCAGTCCCTAGTGACCTGAAGATATCCAATGACTAGGACTGGCCCTCAGTGTTCCGGGCTCTGTGCCACCCTTAGCATTTGGGAAGGGCTGCTCACTGGGTGGACGCTGCACACCCTTCTCCTTCCGGGAGTCTAAGCACTACAGACAGTGTCTAGAGAGCTCTCCGTGCCCCCCACCTTCTTCTGGCTGTACTCTATACACTGCTAGTTAACCCCCGGGCAGATGCTCTCTTGCCTGCTGTCTCTGCTCTCTGCTCTCTGCTCTCTGGCCTCCATCATCTAGATGTGCATTGCGCGGGCTGGCTGTTCTCTTTTCTGCTAATGTGCTTTGCTGTGTTCTCCCCTGGTTATGCTGCTCCTCTCGCTGGCAGTGCCACCCTTCGCTGACTGTGCTCCTGCTTCTACATAACTGGCTCCTTCTCCTGCTCATCACACTGGCTTGCTCCCCTCCCTCTGGCTGTGTTCCCTTCCTACCGGCTGTTCTCCTATCTCCCTGGCTGTGCTCCCCTCCTTCTGACTGTGCTCCCCTCCCTCTGCTCCCATCTTACTGGCTGTGCTCCCCTCCCAATTGACTATGCTCTCTTGGGCCACCTGTGCTGCCTTGCACTGGCTGTGCTCCCTCTCTCTGGCTCTGCTCCCCTCTCTCTGACTATGCTCCACTCCCACTGGCTGTGCTCCCCTCCCACTGGCTGTGCTCCCTCTCTCTGGCTCTTCTCCCCTCCCACTGGCTGTGCTCCCTCCCACTAGTTGTGCTCCCTCTCTCTGGCTGTGCTCCCTCCCACTGGCTGTGCTCCATCCCACTGGCTGTGCTGCCCTCCCTCTGGCTGTGCTCCCCATCTTCTGGATCAGCTCCCCTCTCACTAGGTATGCCCCATTCCAACTGACTATGCTGCCTTGCACTGGCTGTGCTCCCCTCCCACTGGGTCTGCTCCACTCCTACTGGCTATGCTACCCTTCCTCTGGCTGTTCCCCCTCCTCTGGCTATCCTCCCCTTCCACTGGCTATGCCCCACCCCCACAGGTTATGTTCTCTTGTGCTGCCCATGCTCTCTTGCACTCATTGTGCTCCCCTTTGTTAAAGGTGCTCTCTCTAGTTGTCTGTGCCTACCCACCCCCCTCTGCTGGCAGTCCTTCCTCTGGCCTGCTTACATCTTTCTTGCTTTCTGTGCTCTCTTGAACTGGTGGCACTCCTCTGTGCTGGCTCTGCTCCTTCCAGTTGGCTGTGCTTACTTTTGCTGGCTCCCCGCCCCTCCACTGTAAGTGCTCCATCTCCACTGAATGTGCTTTTTATATTTTGTTTAATTATCAACAGCCACTGCAGCAGCAACAACAGCAGCTACCACTGCAGCAACCACAGCAGCCACAACAGCAGCTACTACTGCAGCGACAACAGCAGCAACCACAGCTGCCACAACAGCGGCCACAACAGCTGCCACAACAGCGGCAACCACAGCAGCAACAACAGCAGCAACCACAGCTGCCACAACAGCTGCCACAACAGCAGCAACAACAGCAGCCACAACCGTAGCTACCACAGCAGCGACAACAGCAGCAACCACAGCTGCCACAACAGCTGCCACAACAGTGGCAACTACAGCAGCAACAACAGCAGCAACCACAGCTGACACAACAGCTGCCACAACAGCAGCAACAACAGCAGCAACAACTGCAGCCACCACAGCAGCAACAACAGCAGCAACCACAGCAGCCACAACTGCAGCTACCACAGCAGCCACAACAGCAGCAACTACTGCAGCAACAACTGCAGCTACCACAGCTGCCACAACAGCAGCAACTACTGCAGCAACAACTGCAGCCACCACAGCAGCAACAACAGCAGCTACCACAGCAGCAACAACAGCAGCTACCACGGCAGCCACAACAGTGGCAACAACAGCAGCAACAACTGCAGCCACCACAGCGGCAACAACAGCAGCTACCACGGCAGCCACAACAGCAGCAACAACAGCAGCCACAACCGTAGCTACCACAGCAGCGACAACAGCAGCAACCACAGAGGCAACTACAGCAGCAACAACTGCAGCCACCACAGCAGCAACAACAGCAGCAACCACAGCAGCCACAACTGCAGCTACCACAGCAGCCACAACAGCAGCAACAACAGCAGCAACAACAGCTACCACAACAGCTGCCACAACAGCTGCCACAACAGCAGCAACAACAGCAGCAACTACTGCAGCAACAACTGCAGCTACCACAGCTGCCACAACAGCAGCAACTACTGCAGCAACAACTGCAGCCACCACAGCAGCCACAACAGCAGCTACCACAGCAGCTACAACAGCAGCAACTACTGCAGCAACAACTGCAGCTACCACAGCTGCCACAACAGCAGCAACTACTGCAGCAACAACTGCAGCCACAACAGCAGCAACAACAGCAGCTACCACAGCAGCAACAACAGCACCTACCACGGCAGCCACAACAGTGGCAACAACAGCAGCAACAACTGCAGCCACCACAGCGGCAACAACAGCGGCTACCACGGCAGCCACAACAGCAGCCACAACCGTAGCTACCACAGCTGCCACAACAGCTGCCACAACAGCGGCAACTACAGCAGCAACAACAGCAGCAACCACAGCTGCCACAACAGCTGCCACAACAGCAGCAACAACAGCAACAACAGCAGCAACAACTGCAGCCACCACAGCAGCAACAACAGCAGCAACCACAGCAGCCACAACTGCAGATACCACAGCAGCCACAACATCAGCAACTACTGCAGCAACAACTGCAGCTACCACAGCTGCCACAACAGCAGCAACAACTGCAGCCACCACAGCAGCCACAACAGCAGCTACCACAGCAGCAACAACAGCAGCTACCATGGCAGCCACAACAGTGGCAACAACAGCAGCAACAACTGCAGCCACCACAGCAGCAACAACAGCAGCTACCACAGCAGCCACAACAGCAGCAACTACTGCAGCAACAACAGCAGCAACCACAGCAGCCACAACCGCAGCTACCACAGCAGCCACAACAGCAGCAACTACTGCAGCTACCACAGCTGGCACAACAGCAGCTACCACAGCAGCCACAACAGCAGCAACTACCGCAGCTACCACAGCTGCCACAACAGCAGCTACCACGGCAGCCACAACAGCAGCAACCACATCTGCCACAACTGCAGCAACAACAGCAGCAACAACTGTAGCCACAACAGCAGCAACTACTGCAGCAACAACAGCAGCAACAACTGTAGCCACAACAGCAGCAACTACTGCAGCAACAACAGCAGCAACCACAGCTGCCACAACAGCTGCCACAACAGCGGCAACTACAGCAGCAACAACAGCAGCAACCACAGCTGCCACAACAGCTGCCACAACACCAGCAACAACAGCAACAACAGCAGCAACAACTGCAGCCACCACAGCAGCAACAACAGCAGCAACCACAGCAGCCACAACTGCAGCTACCACAGCAGCCACAACATCAGCAACTACTGCAGCAACAACTGCAGCTACCACAGCTGCCACAACAGCAGCAACAACTGCAGCCACCACAGCAGCCACAACAGCAGCTACCACAGCAGCAACAACAGCAGCTACCACGGCAGCCACAACAGTGGCAACAACAGCAGCAACAACTGCAGCCACCACAGCAGCAACAACAGCAGCTACCACGGCAGCCACAACAGCAGCAACTACTGCAGCAACAACAGCAGCAACCACAGCAGCCACAACCGCAGCTACCACAGCAGCCACAACAGCAGCAACTACTGCAGTTACCACAGCTGGCACAACAGCAGCTACCACAGCAGCCACAACAGCAGCAACTACCGCAGCTACCACAGCTGCCACAACAGCAGCTACCACGGCAGCCACAACAGCAGCAACCACATCTGCCACAACTGCAGCAACAACAGCAGCAACAACTGTAGCCACAACAGCAGCAACTACTGCAGCAACAACAGCAGCAACAACAGCTGCCACAACAGCTGCCACAACAGCGGCAACTACAGCAGCAACAACAGCAGCAACAACAGCAGCAACAACTGCAGCCACCACAGCAGCAACAACAGCAGCAACCACAGCAGCCACAACTGCAGCTACCACAGCAGCCACAACATCAGCAACTACTGCAGCAACAACTGCAGCTACCACAGCTGCCACAACAGCAGCAACAACTGCAGCCACCACAGCAGCCACAACAGCAGCTACCACAGCAGCAACAACAGCAGCTACCACGGTAGCCACAACAGTGGCAACAACAGCAGCAACAACTGCAGCCACCACAGCAGCAACAACAGCAGCTACCACGGCAGCCACAACAGCAGCAACTACTGCAGCAACAACAGCAGCAACCACAGCAGCCACAACCGCAGCTACCACAGCAGCCACAACAGCAGCAACTACCGCAGCTACCACAGCTGGCACAACAGCAGCTACCACAGCAGCCACAACAGCAGCAACTACCGCAGCTACCACAGCTGCCACAACAGCAGCTACCACGGCAGCCACAACAGCAGCAACCACATCTGCCACAACTGCAGCAACAACAGCAGCAACAACTGTAGCCACAACAGCAGCAACTACTGCAGCAACAACAGCAGCAACCACAGCTGCCACAACAGCTGCCACAACAACGGCAACAACAGCAGCAACCACAGCAGCCACAACTGCAGCTACCACAGCAGCCACTACAGCAGCAACAACTGCAGCAACCACAGCTACCACAACAGCTGCAACAACTGCGGCAACAACAGCTGCAACAACTGCGGCCACAACAGCAGCAACCACAGCTGCCACAACAGCTGCCACAACAGCAGCAACAACAGCAGCAACAACAGCAGCCGCCACAGCAGCAACCACAGCAACCACCACAGCTGTCACAACTGCCACAACAGGAGCCACTACTGGTACCACAACAGGAGCCACTACTGGTACCACAACAGGAGCCACTACTGGTACCACAACAGGAGCCAGTACTGGTACCACAACAGGAGCCACTACTGGTACCACAACAGGAGCCACTACCGGTACGACAACAGAAGCCACTACTGGTACCACAACACAAGGCACTACCGATAGCACAACAGGAGCCACTACCGGTACCACAACAGGAACTTCCATGCGTCCATGTGTCAGTGCTGCCATGCCTCAGTGCTGCCATGCTTCAGTGCTGCCCATGCCTCAGTGCTGCCATGCGTCAGTGCTGCCGGTGCCTCAGTGCTGCCATGCCTCAGTGCTGCCATGCCTCAGTGCTGCCATGCCTCAGTGCTGCCCATGCTTCAGTTCTGCCATGCCTCAGTGATGCCATGCCTCAGTGCTGCCCATGTCTCAGTGCTGCCCATGCCTCAGTTCTGCCCATGCTTCAGTGCTGCCCATGCCTCAGTGCTGCCCCTGCCTCAGTGCTGCCATGCCTCAGTGCTGCCATGACTCAGTGCTGCCATGCCTCAGTGCTGCCATGCCTCAGTGCTGCCATGCCTCAGTGCTTCCATGACCCAGTGCTGCCATGCTTCAGTGCTGCCATGCCTCAGTGCTGCCAAGCCTCAGTGCTGCCATGCCTCAGTGCTGCCATGCCTCAGTGCTACCATGCCTCAGTGCTACCATGCCTCAGTTTTGCCCATGCCTAAGTGCTGCCATGCCTCAGTACTGCCCATGCCTCAGTGCTGCCATGCCTCGGTGCTGCCCATGCCTCAGTGCTGCCCATGCCTCAGTGCTGCCATGCCTCAGTGCTGCCATGCCTCAGTGCTTCCATGCCTCAGTACTGCCATGCCTAAGTGCTGCCATGCCTAAGTGCTGTCATGCCTCTGTGCTGCCATGCCTCAGTGCTGCCGTGCCTCAGTGCTGCCATGCCTCAGTGCTGCCATGCCTCAGTGCTGCCATGCCTCAGTGCTGCCATGCTTCAGTTCTGCCCATGCCTCAGTGCTGCTCATGCCTTAGTGCTGCCCATGCCTCAGTGCTGCTCATGCCTCAGTGCTGCCATCAGCCGCTGCAGGTAAGAAGGGTGGGGCCGGGTGGGGGGGGGGGATTTCGAGAGACGACCACGAGGGGAAATTAAATAAATAATTATTTTCCCTCATGGTTGTCTCTCGAAATCCCCCTCCACCCGGCACCACTGGCCCACCACTCTTACCTGCAGAGGCCGTGGCTGGCTGCCATGCCTCAGTGCTGCCCATGCCTCAGTGCTGCCCATGCCTCAGTGCTGCCCATGCCTCGGTGCTGACCATGCCTCGGTGCTGACCATGCCTGGGTGCTGACCATGCCTCTGTGCTGACCATGCATCAGTGCTGCCCATGCCTCAGTGCTGCCCATGCCTCAGTGCTGCCCATTCCTCAGTGCTGCCCATGCCTCAGTGCTGCCCATTCCTCAGTGCTGCCCATGCCTCAGTGCTGCCCATGCCTCAGTGCTGTCCATGCCTCAGTGCTGCCCATGCCTCAGTGCTGCCCATGCCTCAGTGCTGCCCATGCCTCAGTGCTGCCCATGCCTCAGTGCTGCCCATGCCTCTGTGCTGCCATGCCTCAGTGCTGCCATGCCTCTGTGCTGCCATGCCTCAGTGCTGCCCATGCCTCAGTGCTGCCCATGCCTCAGTGCTGCCCATGCCTCAGTGCTGCCTTTGCCTCAGTGCTGCCATGCTTCAGTGCTGCCATGCCTCAGTGCTGCCATGCCTCAGTGCTGCCATGCTTCAGTGCTGCCATGCCTCAGTGCTGCCATGCCTCAGTGCTGCCATGCTTCAGTGCTGCCATGCCTCAGTGCTGCCCATGCCTCAGTGCTGCTATGCCTCAGTGCTGCCCATGCCTCAGTGCTGCCCATCCCTCAGTGCTGCCATAGTCAGCCTCAGCTCATCTCCCAGTCCATCCCCCTTCCTATCAGCCCATCCCACAACCAATCCCTCAGCCCATCAGCCCATCCCACAACCCATTCCTCAGCTCATCCCTCTGCTCACCAGCCCATCCCTCACCTAATCCCTCTGTCCACCAGCCCACCCCTCAGTCCAGCGCATCCCTCATCCCTTCCCTCTGCCCGTCCCTCAGTCCATCTGCCCATCCCTTAGCTCATCCCTCTGTCCACCAGCACACCCCTCAGTCCATCAGCGCTTCCCTCATCCCTTCCCTCTGCCCATCCCTCAGTCCGTCCGTCAGCCCTTCTGCCCATCCCTTAGCTCATCCCTCTGTCCACCAGCCCACCCCTCAATCCATGAGCGCATCCCTCATCCCTTCCCTCTGCCCGTCCCTCAGTCCGTCCCTCAGCCCATTTGCCCATCCCTCAGCTCATCCCTCTGTCCACCAGCCCACCCCTCAGTCCATCAGCGCACCCCTCATCCCTTCCCTCTGCCCGTCCATCAGCCCATCTGCCCATCCCTTAGCTCATCCCTCTGTCCACCAGCCCACCCCTCAGTCCATCTCTCAACCCATCCTTCATCCCATCCCATATACAAATACATATTTGACAATGCTGTCTTTATCTGTCCACGCACTTTTTCCAATCCCTTCCAGCCTTCAATCTCTTTTGCTAACTCTTTCCTGCACTCTGCACCTGAACTGACTAGTTCCCCCCAGTTTCTCTCTGACCAGTCCTCTACTCACCCATGCAGATCCTAACCCATCTACCACTCCCCCTGTCTACTTATCTAGCACCCACATTTCATCTTTCTATCTTGACCCAGAAACCTTCCCTCCCATCTCTTTTTCCGAGTTGTTCCCTGTTCCACCCTGTAACACTTATTCACCAAGTCGCCTCAAAGCCACCCTCTACCCGCACACAACACTAATTCCCTCATCAAGGTGATCTACCAAACAAATCTGCCCTGAACCCTACTGAATGCCCAGTCTATCACTCCATCACCCTACTCTGGGAAGTCAATCCTTTACTGTAAACAATACTCCTCACAGCGACAGTGCATGCGTTGCAGGCAGCGAGATCTGAAAAGAAACCCTTTGCTCATTGGTTCTCTGAAGTATTTTATGAGGCAAGAAAATCCTTCAGGAAACTGAAAACTTTGGGAGACAATCCCCATCTCTTGAGAATCCTACTCGGCTACTGGCTGCAAAAAGCAACAAAAATCACATTTTCATGTCCAAATCCTCACATAGAAAATGTCCTTTGGACATTTCTGTTTGATGTAGTTGAACAGGTCAAAAGCCTCACCACGATCGAGCTCAGTGACAACCCTTGATCCAAATGTGAATACTTTGTGAAATTCTTTGCTGCAGAGGACTATATCGGTTGTTAAAGGCCCTGAACCGGAGTTGTAGGCCGGAGCTGCAGGTGAGGGCCTCTAACGAGGGAGAGGGCCTTCAACAACCGGTATAGCCCAAGGTAGAAGGGCAATGAGGCTATTAGAACATTCCGCCCACTAAAGGTAGAATGTTCTGAATTAAAAGGAAGGAACATAAAGACAAACATTGGAATGTTGGAGCTCCGGGCTTATACCAGCCATTGTAAGCCCGGAGCCACTTCTTTGTCTTCAATGGAGCTCTCAACATTCCAATGTTCTAATATAGCCTTATAGCTCGCTGTAGTGGGCTATACCAGCCATTAAATGTCAGCTCCAGCGTTAAACAAGGGAGCAGGACTTTATTGCTGGCATAACCCAGCTACAGAGGGCTACCAGGCATGAAGGCAGAATGTTCTAATTAATAAAACAAAGACCTCATGGAGCCCGAGGGGATTGAAATCCCCTTGGGCTCCGCGAGGCCTTTGTTCACAGCAACGGTTGTGAAAAACAACATTGGAATGTTGGAGCTCTGGGTTTTGCCGGCCATTAGAAGCCTGGAGTACTCCACTGTCTTCAATGGAGCTCCCAACATTCCAAGGTTCTAATATAGCTATACCGGCCATTAAAGGCCCGCTCCAGCGTTAAAGGGAGCGGGACTTTAATGGCCGGTATAGCCCAGCTACGAAGGGCTATAAAGCTACTAGAACTTTCTGCCACTAGAGGGCAGAATGTTCTAACAATTAAAACAAAGGCCCCTAGGAGCCCGAGGGTGTTTAAACCCTCTCGGGCTCCGAGAGGGTTTTGTTCACAGCAACAGCTTTGAACAAAAGCAACATTGGAATGTTGCTCTGCGGGCTTTTACCGGCCCGTAGAAGCACGGAGCACTCCATTGGATTCAATGGAGTGCTCCACATTCCAATGTTCTAATAAAATGTAAAGTCTACTGAGCTCTCACTTCCTCCAACTGCTGACACTCTGAATATAAATTAATCCCAAAAGCTCAGATGTCCTGGTCTCACATTTTACAGATGCGTCAGAGCTTGAGCGGCTTGACATTATTATCAAAGTTAAACCCTCAAACCCTTTTTTGATGCAGCGCTTCGTAAGATTTGTAAAGACCTATATAAGCACTTGTTACCAGACCAGACCACCTGAACGACTTTGTCATTTATTCAAAGCGTATTTGCTGACTGTTTAAGATGGGCCACGCCTCACCCCTTCTGAAGAAACCCTCAGCTTACTTCAGTGGTCTTACCAACACCTGCCCTATTTAAGTCTACCTTTAGCGGAGAAAGTGATGAAAGTTGTGCAGTCTTCCTAGCCCCCTCCGTGAACTCTAACAAGCTCTTGGGCTATTTCCGGTCTAGATTCAGACAGGGCGGTAGCACAGAGACTGCAATTCTACAGGTGGTTGACGAGCGCTCTGCTTCCTTGACGTGGGCAGTCCTGCTCACTTGGGCTGCTAGACCCACCAGCTGCCTTTGATATGGTCAACCATGTCACCCTTGTCAATATCTTTAAGAAACAATCTGGAATTGAAGGGCGGGGTCGTCCTATTTGCCTAATTGACCTAATCCGTTTACAATTGTCAATGCAATATTCAGCAATGCCAATGTGCATCAAGGGATTCCTCTGTCCCATTGCTGCCCCATTTACTCTTTATCTGGAATCACCAGGGGGGATCCTGAGACACTCTGGGATCCGTACCATCACCATGCCAACGATAGCCATATCTTTCTGAAGAGCTTGTCCCAACCTTTCTCTGCTTTCTAACACTCTCCAAAACTCCCAAAGATGTATGTCGAGTCAAAACCTAAAACACAACCCAGGAACCCATTAAAAACAGAGGGCTTGATTTAGAGTTTGGTGGATGGGTACTCTGTCACAAACCCACCCACTGTGAGCATTAGGATTTAATGCACTTGTAATAAGGCGGAGAGGATATGCGTCATGTTTGGGACAAAGTACCTGTCTGCCCAACACGAAACGAGGCCCTGAGTTTTTTTACTTTTTCCTAAAAGGCCCGGGTGTACTACAATCTTGGATCGAGTCCTAAACTATACGGCTATTGTGGGTGCCATTCTTGACAACAAGCTCAGTCGACAAAAACACTCTAGTACTCTGGTGAGAAGGGCATGCTGCCATCTCAGGCTGCTTTGGGATATCAGACAATGTATGGTAGACTGCATTTACAGACATCAGATCAGAGACTGCACTTTCCATGCTGGACTAGGGGGGTTCTCTCTTTACTGGTTGTGCTGAAGTTTACAGAGTCCTCCTTAGAACAATGTTAGTGCTCGCTTTGTTTCAGGATGAGAGAGATTTGAGCACATCACGCCGGTCCTAATATTATTACACTGGCTTCCTACTGACACAAGAGCTCAATTTAAAATGGCTGGCATCACCTTCTTAAAAAGAATGATGTGTGAAGCAATCTTTCTCTGGCAGTGCCATGAGAATCTAGAATTCACTATCACTCCACCACTCAGTGTCGTGCAACTTTCAAAAATGAGATTAATGTCCTCCTGTTCTATAGACATCTTGACTGTAACTCAGTGCTTAATTTGAGCCGGTGGTTTCCGGTGCTCGGCACCAGCACTTAATTGTTAACACCAGCGCTTGTGCAGTCTGCCACAAGGAGGCACTGTCTGGCTAATTTAGAGATGACCTCAACAACGGCCAATTATTAATTCAGTATACATTTAAAATGACTATTTCCTGCTGCCCAAGCCATTTGTGGTAAAATGAGACTCCAAGACAGGAAAGAGAGCGGAGCAAGAAGAAAGTTAATTAAATAAAGATAAAGGACAAAGCCTCAGCCACAGCTTATACCAGTCTCACCAAGCCATTCTTATAGATTTGGGGCCTGAATAGTCTGAAATGCCACACTTGTAGGGTGTGATGGATAGTAGTTGTCCTGTTACTATCATTGACAGCATGGCAGGGGCAATGTGTGGTGCCAGCTGCAGTGGGCTCCTGACGAGAGCCCTGGCAAAAGTAAGCACTGCTGGACTGACCAGTCGATGGTGACTTGTATTTCTTTCCCCTCCGTGTTGATGTGCTGATGACCGCCACATATTTGGGCTGGTTCTCACCATGAAGTGGTCTCACTTTGCATCTTTATTCACAGGATTAGAATTCCACTTGTACTCTCCTCAGACCCACTTATGTTCACTTGTTGTTCTTGGGTTTTCTTGTGAAGAAGCGCTGTAACACACTTCGGTCTTGTTCGTGCTGCAGAGAACTGAGCTCAATAAACAGAAAGAAAATCTCCCCTGATCCAAATGATAAATGTGTGCTCTGCAACTGTGTAGAAAACACCTGCCTTATCCCAAAGAGTCTCCGCAATCTGCAAGCACCAACCTTACAGTTCTCTGCATAACACCCAGCGCTTCGAATGCTCCTCCTGCAGATGAAGAAGGCGCTCCGTAAAGCGCTCCGAAGCTCGTTAGGTCTGCGCTATAACATAAACCTAGCATAACGGGACTGCGCTGAACCTCTTTACTGGCTGAGGGGTGAGCAGGGCTCAGGACTGTCTCACACACATGGGTGGAGGTGGCTTATGTAAGAGCAGAAACACCAACTACCACACTGAATACCACACTGTGCATTCAGACACGCACCCCCAGAACGGTGAATGCGATTTCATAGAAAAACACTTTCATGGAATACCATTACTGAGAAACTATTTCACCTAAACTGTTTAAAGGACATTTTGAAGATAAATGCCATCTACCATGTGACAGAAACTAAGTCATAGAAAGTCTTTTTTTCAAAATTGACTTTTGCATACATTACTCTACAAGGTTCCTATCTATCTATCTATCTATCTATCTATCTATCTATCTATCTATCTATCTATCTATCCATTTTTAGAAAAAGAGAGAGTTATATATTTTTCAATGAACAATAATTTCATTAGAAAAACATTACTGAGAAACCAAACATCTTTCCCATTGTAATAAAAAGTCTATTTTGACATTTTTAGAACTTTATTTACTAACTGGGATATGACTGGGGGTACACTACTGTGTCCCATTGTTAACATATTTTTCATTGTGGATTTCACATACATTCTAATTTCTGAGTACAATAAAATAGTATTGTTTAATTTCTCCTGTTTTCCCTTTTATTGTAATTTCAATTTAATTATGTTTCCTTAAAATTGTGTTTCTTTAGAAATATTTCCTATAATTTTCAATGGATTTGTATTTGATCAAAATGATCTTTCCTTAAAATTGGTTTTCCATGATTTGGTTTCCTCCAATGGGGTTTCTTCATTTTCTCGTTCCATTAATTCACACACATCAGTGCAGAACACCTCCCAAGACAGGTGTGATGGTAAAGTCTATTTAGGGAACACTGACCTCAAAGGGATCATAGCATTGGTGAAAACCTGAGACTGCCAGGGTTATGGATGCTTCACACCATTCATCTCTTTTTTTTCTCCCACAGCGACAACCAATGGCACCACCGCAGCAGGAAGCGTCTCTATCAAAGGTCTAGAAAGCTGGGAGATCATTCTTATCGCCCTGGGGGCCATCCTTGGAGCAGGCCTGCTGCTCGTAGCATGCTTTATGGTAAGCATAACATAGCTGTAGTATCACTAGAATAGAGGCTTGGCAACAACATGGCTGCCTGTATCATCAGCGCTGAGGCTTGGCAACAACATGGCTGCCTGTATCATCAGCGCTGAGGCTTGGCAAAAACATGGCTGCCTGTATCATCAGCGCTGAGGCTTGGAAACAACATGGCTGCCCAATCAGCATTGAGGCTTTGCAACAACATGGCTGCCCAATCAGTGCTGAGGCTTGACAAAAACATGCCTGCCTGTATCATCAGCGCTGAGGCTTGGAAACAACATGGCTGCCGGTATCATCAGCGCTGAGGCTTGGCAAAAACATGGCTGCCCATATAATCAGTGCTGAGGTTTGGCAACAATATGGCTGCCTGTATTATCAGTGCTGAGGCTTTGCAACAACATGGCTGCCCGATCAGCATTGAGGCTTTGCAACAACATGGCTGCCTGTATCATCAGTGCTGAGGCTTTGCAACAACATGGCTGCCCGTATCATCAGCGCTGAGGTTTGGCAGTAATATGGCTTCTTGATTGGCACTGAGGCTTTGCAACAACATGGCTGAGTCTTGGCAGCAACATAGCTGAGGCTTTGCAACAACATGGCTGCCTGTATCATCAGTGCTTAGGCTTGGCAACAACATGGCTGACTGTATCATCAGCGCTGAGGCTTGGCAACAACATGGCTTCTTGATTAGCACTGAGGCTTTGCAACAACATGACTGCCCGTATCATCAGCTTTGAGGCTTGGCAGCAACATGGCTGCCCGTATCATCAGCTTTGAGGCTTGGCAGCAACATGGCTGCTCGATCCATGCTGAGGATTGGCAACAATATGGCCGAGTCTTGGGAACAACATGGCTGAGGCTTGGCAGCAACATAGCTGAAGCTTGGCAGCAACATAGCTGAAGCTTGGCAGCAACATGGCTGAGGCTTGGCAGCAACATGGCTGAGACTTGGCAGCAACATGGCAGAGTCTTGGCAACAACATCGCTGAGTCTTGGCAGCAACATGGCTGCTGAATCAGTGCTGTAGCTTGGAACAACATGGCTGAGGCTTGGAACGCTGTGCAAGCAAGAGATGTTTTCTAGGAGGGACTGGCGAAAATCAGTAGGTCACTGAGTGAAAGCCATTGAATGGAAGTTACTCCATGGGAGTGACTGACACAATCATAATCTGTGAGCCACTTTGAGTAAGTCATCTAATGCCAATAATTAACAGAAGTTGATTGTTAACCATTAATGAACATTGATCACAAGTAGTTGGAGACACTGATTGAGTCTTTGAATTAGAACGTCCAATTAGTCATTTTTGGGTAGAATGGTTGAGTGGGGGTCCTTGAATACGAGACTATTACAATAACAGTAATGATAATTATTTATTTATTTGGAGTTCATCTTTGGGTAATTACCAGTGTCGCTGTTTAAAAGCACCTGAATTATTACTCTGTTCATAGTTGTTACTTAAGAAACTTAGAAGTGTATAAAATGAGGGCCAGATTCACAAAGGCGAACGTACACTTTTGAGTTTACGATCGTTTGCTATTCACAAAGGGATTTACGAGTAGTATCTTTATGAGTGCGGAGTTTCCGAACATAAAAGTATGTGCTGAGACTCTGCCTTCATAAAGATACTACTTGTACACAGCTCTGGTATGTCCTTCTGTAAGGGGGTCATTTACTATGATGAGACATGTCCCTGATAGAAACCTCTCTCCACAGCTCCGGGATGTCCTTCTGTAGGGGGGTTATTTACTATGATGAGACATGTCCAAGATAGACACCTCTCTCCACAGCTCCAGGATGTCCTTCTGTAGGGGGGTTATTTACTATGATGAGACATGTCCCTGATAGAAACCTCTCTCCGCAGCTCCAGGATGTTATTCTGTAGGGGGGGTCATTCCTTATAAGACATGTCCCTATAGAAACCTCTCTCCACAGCTCCAGGATGTTCTTCTGTAGGGGGATTATTTACTATGTTGAGACATGTCCAAGATAGACACCTCTCTCCACAGCTCCAGGATGTCCTTCTGTATATGGGTTCATTTCTTATAAGACATGTCCCTATTAGAAACATCTCCCCACAGCTCCGGGATGTCCTTCTGTAGGGAGAGATTCCTACCTTATCAGGTTTCCCTTAATAGACATCTCTCCACGGCTTGGGCATATCCTTCTGTAAGGTGGTAATGTCTGATGAGAAGACACAACACTGACAGGAACATTGTGCGAAAGCTACTTCCACCTCCTGTGGGGGTTGTTGTTCACCAGAGCATCCCTTTGGGGTGAAGCTCTCCCCACAGCAGGGGCTGTTGCAGTCTTCTGGTGTCACCCATCTTTATTCTTGAGGAATCTCTTTCAGTGAAGGTGATCACTCTGTGAACAGTGTCATTCTGCCATGCCCACATCTCAGATGGTTTGGTGCTGCTATTTACCCTTCCCTCCTTTCTTCTTTTTCAGCTTGCCTCAGGACCATTTTCTGGCCTGTTTGGAGGATTGTTTGGGGGCTCCTTTTCCCCAGCAGCTGCCAACTCTGGGGTCGAGATGACAGGGAGGGCAACGAACATGACCAGATACTACACCCACGATGGACAACATGACCTGAACTGCCATACCCGGGAGCACCCTCATGAGCACCGAGCTCACACCCATGAAAACAGGGCCAATCGCAGGTGTTCTGATGACTGTGAGGTCAGAGAAGCTCGTTACTGCCCTTGATTAAAGGGCACCCAGAACGCTTATGCCTGATAATGCTGGAGTGGATTGTGGACCGAAGCCAAGTGCACATGTTCCTTGTAGGGGGCGGAGAAGTAGCAGCTTTGCACTGGCTGGTAACAATGGAAACCATTGGCTCCTTCAATTCCTCTTCTGAAGACTTCCTGATCTCTGGGCATCCGGCAAGGCACTGGCACTTACTTGATCTCAGGGCTACCTCCAGTGACAGCAATGACACCGCAAGCATCCATCATCATCCCACCTTTACTTATCTTATTACAGGCATTGTTTTTATAAGAAATCAGACTTCCCACTTGCTAACAATGTCATTAAAAACCTGAAGCTCCTTTCCACACCAATCTCTCTTGACCTCTTGACCTGGTTCTACTCCCTCCCAATAGACTACCCCCACTTTCTTCCAGAGGATGAGGTGTGGAATTCACACTCTCACACTCTTTCAGCAAGAGGCAGATTCTGTGCACACTCCTTGCTTGTGCAGGGCAGAGAGGCAGAGAGACTCCTCACGCACGCACATGACTTCTAGCACCTATTTATCTCACCAGGCATCTCTTGTCTTGACTTAGACTGCAACATATTTATTATTAATATTTATATAATATGCTCTATACATTTTTGATGCATTCAGCCATTCTGAATGTATGTGAATTACTGTAATGTGGAGGGTTTCTCTTGTTTGAATGGAAGATTAGCATTACTGCACATCACGGATGGTGCAGGAGTGCCGGAGAAGACTGTATGGAAAACCATCCCATTTACTTATATTGAAATAAAGCTACTTGACCAATATTCTGTTCTGCTTCCTGTTTTACTCCTTGCTAATACAGTTTGACTTTGCCCCAGGACATTCAGCCCTGATGATAGTGGGCCATCTTGTACAGGGCAGGCACTACCCAGTATGGTCACTGTCATCAGTTCCCATGAGCTCCTTAGTCTTCACAAGGTCATCAGGTCATCTAACAGCTGCCTGATACTTTTCTATGTGGTTGAGTTTTGGGGTAACAATGACAAGGAGAAATGGGGTAAGAGGACCACCCTTCGTTGACAACTTGCACGCCTTGGAAATTGGTCCTTCCCTGAACGGGGCTCATGAATGCATATGGGTGGATGTCTAAAAGCTCAAGAGAGAACTCATTGACTCATTTCCTCTAATGTGTGCTTTAAATCCATCCCATTATACTGCCATTGCACACTAGGTGTGAGATCTAAACCCATCTTGCTGCAGGATCGATGCATATCACAACTGCATGATCTGAAAACCCTTCCACTCACCCAAGAAAGAAGTATGTTTTGCAGTGCGCTCGATATAAAGAAAATAATGACAATAACCATAAGAACAATCACAGGCACTGACTGTACGATCTACTAAACTCGTGAAAGTAACATCAGTATTCACACAAAGAGTAACATCACTCCCACTGTGAGACTTAAAAGCCCCTGTCAAGTTGTTCACAAATAGAGATGGCCCAAAGGCCCCCTTGTTTGAAGTATAAGTTTTTCTTTCACCAGTGCTGTGTGTAGAGGTGAGTGTCACTATAGAAGTTCACAGTGGAGCTGGTAGGCGGGAATCAACAACCTAACAGAACAATAAAGGCATCACAAGATGGATGGGAGGAAACCTTTACACGGACTATGAGTTAACAATTACGATATCAAAATAAGGGTGAGGAACAAAAGGTTTAAGTTAAGGTTAATATCAAATTAATAAAACATATTAACTGGTTGCAACTAAAAGCTCAGAGGTAAATTTGGGAGCAATCTCAATAACCTGAACAATTTAATCAAAAATGAATAAAAATCTAAATTCCACAGTGCTATACAATAATGTTTGGGACCAAAATCATCATTCCTAAATTGTTCTTATGGCAAATAACAGAAAAGGTAATTGTGAGAGCACCTTGTCAATATGGTGGACTCCACAGGCTGAGCAGGTGAAGCAGAACCGTCAGAAGCCAAGTGTATCTTCCATCTCTCGATGAGGCGAGCGAATCTTCGCATTGGGGGATGGGCAGCGGCGAATCTTTGGAGCTGCCCCACATCTATCGTTCCTAATAAGTGGACCTATGTATCCACCAGGGGGGCCCAGTCAGTTAAGGGTCTTACATAGGCAAGAAATGTGGCCCGAACTCAATCAGCAGCAAGGTGAACTCCTGCAGTGTTATTTAAGAACTTCACTTAGATTTGTGGTAATAAGGTCTTTGTGCCAGCTCTGCAAGGTCTCCTTAGAGCTTGTGCCACTTTTGCCAAAGCAGAGGACTTGCTTCTACAAAGAAATGTGCTGGCTTTTGATACATTCTTTCTACTGCGGGATTTCAACTTCTGCGCAGAACTGGGCTGAGATCCCAAAACACAACTATTATTCTTCGATTTAGAGATGCTAGGGCCAGTTAAAAAAAGAACTGGTCCCAAACATATTACTGGGCACACTTTAGATCTTATTTTCACAAATGCCTTGAACCTACAGGTGGACCCCCCCCTCTCCCCTAATCTGGTCAGACCATTCTATTATACATTTTCATATCCATATCAAAGGGAAATAGACCAGCAAGAAGAACCAATCCCTAAAAGAGACAAGGCTTTGGAAGAAAATCTCCAATTCTTCCTTCTCTTCCATCTTTCCAACCCAACATGTCACTGAGCCCTCTGATATAAATAGTGCTCTTACAACCTTCCAAGAGTCATTTTCCACAACCTTGGATAAAGTTGCTCCCCTCAAGCTTAACTGCTGTATCTCCACTAAGCCTCATTCTCCCTGGTTCTCGGAACAACTAAAACAAGAGAAACCAGTCTGTAGGAATTGTAGAGAAGGTGGCGCACTTGCAAATCCCTCTCAGACAACACCACTTGTAAATCAGCCTTAAACAGTTATCATAAAAAGCTTAAAGCAACTCGGAAGTCCCACATTATTAATAGAAGTGACAGTGCGGGCAACTCCACCAAAGAAGTATTTAAAGTCCTAAATGAGTTGATGAGGTCCACTGCCTGGACATCGTCCATCCTGGCCTCCCAGGAACTGTGCAACGCTCTTGCAGACCATATTGAAGAGAACATTTTGACGAATTATAACCCCTACACCCATCATCAACTGATCCTTTATCCATCACTCCCCCAATCACCGGCCTCTCCATTGCTCTTCAAAGCCATTACTTCGGAACAATCTCCAGAAATGATGAACAAAATCAAATCTGGGTCCTCCTCCGACCTCTCTCCTCCCCAAATTATGGTGACACTTGCGACCACTTTGCTGCCTGACATCACAGCACTTTTTAACCTTTCTCTAAACACTGCGACTCTACCTCAAGCTTGGAAAACAGCACAAGTTAGGCCCATTCTGAAAAAACCCAACGCGGACCTGCTGAAAAACGTGAATTATAGACCCATATCACTTTTTCCCTATTTAAGCAAAAACTTAGAAAGCTTAGTAAATCAACAACTCTCCCTCTATTTGGAAACAAATGACATCTTAGAACCCTCTCAGTTTAGCTTCAGATCCTTACACAGCACAGAAACCGCGCTGATGGAGGTGCTGGACACCATCAGACTCTCCCTTGATGATGGTTTTCAAGCCATGCTGGTGTTACTCAACCTATCTGCAGCCTTCAACACCATCTCACATTCCATCATGGTCCAGAGACTTTCAGAGATTGGTGTCAGTGGAAAAACACCAGTGTGGGTTGCAGAACTTCCTTAGCAATCGTACCCAGATAATAAACTTAGGATCATTCAAATCTTGTGACATGCCATTAGACAAATGGGTACCACAGGGTTCCTCATTGAGACCCACGCTCTCTTTTATGTTGCCCCTTTGGCTCCAGTAGTAAGATCTTGCGACCTGGATGTCATCTCATATGAAGACAACACGAAATTGATCATCTCCTTGGGGCCAAACCCCGAAATCACAAAACCCAAATTTGGAGATTGCATGAGGAAAATCGCTTCCTGTATATCCCAGAACTGCTTGCAGCTCAACACCTACAAAACAGAGATTCTGCTGTTCGGCAAAGCCGACACATACTGGTCGGACAACTGGTGGTCATCGAATTGGGTACCACCCATCAACCTATAAAGATGGTAAAAAATCTAGGCATCTTAATTGATGATAACCTTACAATGAAAGAGCATGTAGGCTCCACGGGCGGCACCTGTTTAGGAATAATGTGCATGCTTAGAAAAGCGTTTCAGTGGTTACCTCTTCACACAAGAACTCTTACACACAGGATGTTGTAGTCTGTCGCCTGGACCATGGAAAAGCCTTATTGGTCGCAGCTAATGAGTCACTGCTATCAAAACTCCAGGCAGTTCAGAACACTGCTGCACGCCTAGTCTGCAAAGGTCCCCTCTGATCGACCTCAGAGCCAACTCCAAGATCTCTTTATTGGCTTCCAATCAGGAAACGCGCCATATTCAAGCTCTTATGGTTAGTACAGAAACCCCTATCGGGTAAGGGCCCTGTATATCTCCAGAACAACGTCACCCTTATGTCCCTACTAGAAATCTAAGCTCAAAAGACCACCTCTTGCTCTCTTCCCGTCGTATTCACATAGACTAATGCAGCGGCCAATGCTCTTCCTATCTTGGGCTACATCATTGGAGTAAACTACCTCTACCTATCCGAGCCTGTCTGGACTGCGCCCGTTTCAAAAAGCTTCCCAAAACCTGGCTTTTCAAGCTTCTATTACCTTCCTTTCCCTCCTCCACTTGGTTTGTGCTCCAGCTGGAGATACCCCTTCGGGGTGATTCAATGCGCTATATTAAGTGTAGATCACATATCGCATCATCAGAGAAGATCAGATGTCAAGTGCACCGGACCTTCTACGCAACTGGAGGATAGTGGCTGAGAGGGACCACCAGGGGTGTTGAATCCCAGACCTTTTCTAAAACACCTACTCCAACATTTAGAGACGCAAACAATAATAGGGCAGGCCCTATATAGTAAACGCGTAACACTGATGATGTACTTGTCCTCCCTTTATTTACTCTAACATTCAGCAGGTGAATATCTACTTCCTTTGCACGTTATAGCTTGGTGTTTGCTTGATCTACGGGTTACCACCAATGACGCTATCAATAGCTAAGTGACGCTGCGCTCTCTTCTAGGCACTTTTCACCACTTACACTATTTTGGGATGTTCTTAACTTAAGCCATTGACAATTAGCTTTGCAGCATTTACAGTGATTTTGGTACATACTTTCCAAAACATAATCTACTGATACTTTCATTTGTTCATCCTTGCACCCATGAATTCTTTTCATATTCTTATTAAAGAGAAACACGTTGAGGATTTTTAATTAATATTTATTTTATCCTGTGTATATCGATTTTAAAATGTGCACTATGTTCATGAATACAAGATTGACTTTTCAATGTTTTTACCTGATTTCGTCATCATACGTCTTTTTGTGTGACAGATGATGATTCAATTTTAAGACTAAATAATCCCTCTCAGAAAGGAACCTTTCGTAACCAGAAATGCACAAATTTTACTTAAAATGTAAATGTTTAAATAAGACACAATGGGAATTTAACTGAAAATCAAGTTCACAAAAAGTAATATGATTTTATGTCAAGTCAAGCTCAAGAATCTTCTTTAAAACCGCTGGAAATGATCACATCCTGTCAATTTTCTTAGGAACTTTAGAATGAGTCTATCTTCAGGGGCAGTACAGGAGCAAGCTAAAACATTAGGAAAATGCTTTTCAACAGCAAAACAGAAAACTGATGAGTGGAATTCTGCTGGTAATTACTCAGGCTGCATTCCAAACCCTAATTTTTTTGCACAATATGCCAAACTATGCAGACATTAGCAATATACAAATCAGCCCTGGTCCTGCTCCCATAGAGAGAGTCCACCCTGAAGTGCATGGCTTGATCTCCAATGGATGAAAACCAGGCCATTTCTGGCTATTCGGTCCTCTTCAGTAGGGTACAGCTTGAGAAGAGGGGCACAGCGAGCACAGTACCCATGTATGGGCGTACCCGTCACATTAATGGCGTCACATAGAGGGAAAACAAAAGTGAGGGGTTGAATGCTTGAACATATCTCAGACGCTGCAAATTAAAACCTCATTTGTGAGGTACAGCTTGATTTCAGTGGCACAGCGAGCAGGGGACCCACATGTGGGCATACCCGCAGCACTTAGGGAGCATCAATTACAAAAACAAATAAAACCATGGGTGCAATGTTTAAATTAATATCAGTCCCTGGCATTTACCGTGGCTGTATTCCATCATCCTTTGGCCACTAAGTCACTCTAGACGCAGACCAGCCATATGCAGTGAATGCCCCAGAGACTTGTTCTTGATTCCAGCTATCACTACTATACTTTTTAAAGTACCTGGGAGACGAAGGGGCCTGGACAAGTTTGAGATGGACTAAAAGGTGCATTTTTTGTGCTATATTTGATCAAAATGTACAAAACTAATAGACATTCACTGTTGGAAAATGTCCCTCTCTGAAGGGTCACCCCAAACTTGTTGCCGTTCTCCTATTTTTCTGACCTCGTTTTCGTTTGCTGTAGGACTCTGAGCACTTTACCACTGTTAACCAGGGCTAAAGTGCGTGAGCTCGCTCTATAAACATGCGTGTAATTGGAGTATACATGATTAGCATATCTGATTTACTAGTAAGTCCCTTGTAAAGTGGTATAACTTATATGCAAGGCCTGTAAGTCAAATGCTACTAGTGGGCATGGAGCACTGATTGTGCCACCCACATCAGTAGCCTTTCAAACCTGTCTCAGGCTTACCATTGCAGTGCCTGTGTGTGCAGGTTACTGCCACTTTGACTTGCAATTAAAACTACATGTCAAGCCTTAAACTCCCTTTTTACTACATATAAGGCACCCCTAAGGTAGTGAATACACAAAAGTGGGCTGCCCCTTGAATCAATTCCTATGTTTATCTACAGAGTTCTATAGAGATGCACTACCAGTGGGGGCATCTCATAAAAAGTTACGGACTGGCCTCACACACCGCCCGGTGTCATGCTTCATCATCGGCTGTCCTCGCCCTCTAAAAACTTGGTTTGATAGAGGGCGGGCATACACCTGGAGACAGGGATGCACTTCTAAATCTAAGTGATGGCCGTGGGGGAGTGATAAGTGATTTAAAAACCATTACATTAGTCCATGTGCTATGCTTTATTCAAATGGTAAATGTATGGTGGTTAAAAACTAAGTGAACGGTGGTATGGGATATTATTCTCCCTTCACCTTATAAAATGCGGTCGACATGTTTCTGCTGAGGTGTCCCCGAAGGGTACGTAGCATTCTTCAGGACCTAAAAAAGGGGGGGGTCATATACCCTATGTGTTCACTTCCTTTAACTAGTGAAAAATGGAAGGAAAATCCTGTCGCTAGATCAGGGGAGGGGTTAAAAAAAACACTATGTAGGTGGATACTTCCCTCTTGGTATAGTACCACTGAGAGTAACTCTGTAGAGAAAGGAAAAACAAAAACAAAACATACAAACCAAACCGTGTGAGTATGTAAACAAATAGTTTATAAACATCATCCATCCCGCGTCATACCTATAGCGCGCGTGGTGGTGTGAAGTGGTCTTTATGAGACACGTGGCAGGTGCAACGTGTACTCACACCGTTAAAAAGTGGTTGTAAACCAACTCTTACCCTGTATTTCTACCCTAAACGCTCCATGGGAGGGCTGAGGTGGAAGGACCTACTTAGACTTTCTGTAGGGAAAAAACACATAAAATCACTACTGGTAGTTAAGGGTTAGTCACCAGTATTCAGAAAGAACCAGGACCAAGGTTCCTAGTTAAAGCAAACATAACAAGGTGAAATCCAGAACTAATGGACCACCTATTCATTCAAGTTCACACCAGCATTCCTTCAGGCATACTCTTACTGTCTAGTTTCAGTGCTTCCAGCCGTACTTCCCGGAGGCGTCCTCTCTGTCTCCCCGCTGATGGTAAATGGTGAGATTCAGAGGGTTTTTATACTAAAGAGCTGTGACTAATTAGTGAGCTAATCAGTGTTAATTGGGCCCGTTAAGTGAGTTTCCTGTGTCCCTCTACGGGACTGCCTGACCGCCTGGTGGGAGGCGTAACTGTAAATCGCCCCACCCGATTGGTCAAAACATGCCTCCAACACTACCAAGGCCATTAAGGTAGTAAACAATGGGCTTGTGAGGTTTGTTTCCTATGTCCCTCTTGCGTGAGCCTGACCGCCTGGTTGAGGGTATGTATTCAATGAAGGTTTCGTTCGGCATTGGTCAAAACATGCCTACAACACGATCAAGGCCATTATAGATAGTTAAAAAATGGGCTTGTAAGGTTTGTTTCCTGTATCCCTCTTGCGTGAGCCTGACCGCCTGGTAGAGTGTGTGTATTCAAAAAAGGTTACGTTCGGCATTGGTCAAACGGCGCCGATACCGATGTTATGGTCCTTCCCCTTCCTGCGGGAAAACAAATGCAGTTACGAGGTCATTAGCTCCCATGTTTGTGAGGACGCCCATGTTCATTACCGGGTCTGATCAGTCTCCCGGTATTTGAGCATGCGCTGAAGTAGTGGGAAACCCACTACCGTGCATGCGCCTAGGTGTATTCCGTGAGACGCTTGCCCTGCTATGGCTCCTATGCTTGCGCACTGATAACTACCAGCGTGGATTACAGCAGGGGCCGCTCGAGATCCCCGTAAAGTGAGGGGATACCCCAAGAGTTCTAAACACTGTGAGAAAAATAAAGCAACATTACTCTGTTCATAATGGGAATACGGGCCAATGGTACCTCACTTGTTATATGTGTGAAGTACACACTAATGATAGTCAGTGGTGGTAATTGCTACAGCTGGTATCTATGTTTGATAACATGGGTTTACACAAACCAATGTGTTCCCCATGCCAGCTTGATCTGTTTGAATTTGCGAGCATAACAATGGGCCCACTCTTAGTGAACTACTTAAAATAAAGTAGAGGGGTAGCAGTAGAGAATAGTCCCTACTCTATTAGGCCAGCTTTCTTGGAGTTGGTTGATGACTAAAGAAGGTGTGCATGGTCAATTCTATACATTTTCTATTTCGCAAGTTGCAGCCATGGTATCTCATCATTTAAGCCTTTATCATCACTGCGAAGCCTGTATACCCAGCGCTGTTCTCGGATATGAAGTTGTCTAGAGATATCAGTCTTTTGTTTATTCATAACCTCAAGCACCACCCATCTGAGGTCCAGGTCGTTGTGGCCTTTCTCCGTGAAATGTTTAGTCAGTTTGGTGTTGGTCTTCCTGCACCTAATCGTACTCCGGTGTTCGCTGATCCGCGTCTTCACCTTCCTGGTGGTCATCCCGACATACTTCAGGTTACATGGACAGGATAGGAGGTACACCACACCTTCTGTATTGCAGTTGCTGAAATGTTTTAGCTTCCAGGGTCTCTCTGTACCTATGTCGACTTCTTTTGTTGTGGTGGTCAGCCGGCAGCACACACAGTTGCCGCATGGGTAGTGGCCTGTTGGTCTCGGTTGGCTCCACAGAGTCATCTGATTCTCAATTTGATCATTGGGAGTTTTGGAGTGTACCAAGGTGTCTCTCAAGTTCCTACTCCGTTTGTATGCGAATAGTGGGGGTTCCCACTTCTTGTTCCCGCTGTTTAAGATGGCCCATTTTTTCTTTATAATGTTCTGGATTCTGTTCGACACGGGCGTGTATGTTGTAACGCAGACCAGGCGGTCTTTCTTTTCTTTATGTGTTGTCTCCAAAAGGGCATCCCGGTTATTATTCCTCGCCCTTTTCCTTGCCCGTTTAACCATCTTCTTGGGGTAATGTCTCTCCAGGAGTTTTGTCTCTAGTTGTTCTGCCTGTATCTGGACTGTATCTATCTCAGAACAGTTCCTTCGAATCCTCAGGAATTGGCCTACAGGAAGGTTCTCACGGAGGGCCCTCGGGTGGTAGCTGTCATACATTAATAAACTGTTCTTGTCTGTTGGTTTAGTGTGGACTTTTGTGGATATTCCTTCTGATGTTAAGGTTATATCCAGATCCAAGAAAACAGCCTGATTTTTGTCGATGGTATGTGTGAACCTGAGGTGGGGGTCAATGCCGTTGACCCACTCCACGAAGCGTGTTGCCTCATCCTTGGTACCTCGCCAGATGACAAAAATGTCATCTATGTACCGTTTCCATGTCTTCATTTGAGGTGTGAAGGGGTTCGAGGGGTTAAAGATGTGGTCCTCCTCAAAGCGGTGTACGTACAGACACGCCATGCTCGGCGCGAAGGTGCTGCCCATTGATGTGCCGCCCACTTGATGGTACAGGGTGTCCTCAAACTCGAAGAAATTCTCCGTAAGTGCAAGTTCCGCACACTCCATGATGAAATGCGTGGTTGTCACATATGTCCAATCCTGGTCCAGTAGAATCTGTTCCACCACCTCCAGAGTACGCCTCTGGGGGATGCTCGTATAGAGCGCTTCAATGTCCATGGTTATGAACATGTCTTCGCTTGCATCTATGTCCAGGTCTCGAAGATGGCAAAGTACATCTTTGGTGTCTCTAAGGTAAGATCGAGATTTCTGTACAATCGGCTTCAAGAACCAGTCGCAGAACTGGGAAAGTGGTTCCAGAGCTGACCCAATACCCGACACTATCGGTCTGCCCGGTGGGGGTGTTTTGTTTTTGTGAATTTTAGGAAGGGTATAGAACCTAGGAGTCCTTGGTTCCAAATTCACTAACTCAGCCTCATGCTTGGTAATCCAGTCCTGGGTTTCTGCTTCGTTGACCATGTTCTTGATGCTGGTCATGATGCGGGGTGTTGGATCTTCCTGGTGTAGCTCATAGCTCGAGGTGTCGGATAGCAGGCGTAAGCATTCCTCTTTGTACATAGTATAGTCCATCAGGACTATGGCACCCCCCTTATCTGCCGGTTTGATGATTATGTCATGGTTGTTCTTCAATTGCTCCAGAGCCGTTCTCTCTCCTTTAGTCATATTCTGGAATCCCCTCATATTGTTGAAGTCGATTCTTTCCACTTCTGTGAGGACCGCTTGTTCAAATGCCAGGACATTGCAGGATATGTTCTGGTTCGGGGGAGAGAAAGTGGACTTCTTCCGTAGTCCAGTGCTGGTCCGGTCACTGTCCAGTGTTTCGTTTTCGCCAAAATAATCTTTCAGCTTGATCTTTCTGAATAACTGAGCTAATTCAGTGTTGAGGAAGAAAGGGTCATTATTTGGGGTGGGGACAAAACCCAAGCCTTTCACTAGAACCGCTTCTTCTTCTATGCTGAGGCTATGCGTACTCAGGTTTACAACATTGGTTATTCCCTGGTCGTTGTTATTGTTGAGCCTCTGCCCCTGCTCCGTGTCACTGCGCCGCTGGTTGACGCTTCGTCTTCCCATTGGATCCTCGTTGTCCTCCTCGGTTTCTGTCTGCCTCTTCCTCTGCCTCGGCCTCGGAATAAAAAGGCTGCTGTCCTTGGTGGGGCCCGAACCCTGGGGGGTAAAATTGCTGTGGCCAGAAGCCGAATGGCTGCATCGGTGGCGCAAACATAGGTAAGTTAGGGTTCTGGTATCTCCGTGTCTGCTGCCCTCCTGTTATGTTATGTTATGTTATGTTACCTGAGTTTATATAGCGCACAGCTGCCCCAGCAAAGAGGCGTCCCGGCGCTGCCAGCGTCAGACAGGAACAGGGCTGAGAACACAACAAGTAGGCGTAAGAAGTATACAGGAGACAACAGGACTAAGCAGAGGGAAAAAGAAAAGTTTTAATTGCTTTCCTGAAGTCCACAATACGATCCAAGCTATGAATCTGAAGAGTCAGGGAATTCCATAACTTGGCAGCTAAATAGCGGAAAGATCGTCTTCCGACCCGAAGGCGCGTCACACGGGGGACGATTACCAAATGCTGCCCCAAGGAGCGCAGCTGGCGAGTGGGGACATACAGGACTAGAAAATTAGCCAGAAGACTGGGCGAGGCAAGTTTCAGAATCTTAAAAGATAGGCAAAGAGCCTTGAATTGGATCCGCTTGGCCACCGGGAGCCAATGCAACCTCCGGATGGCCCCGGTAGAAGGACAGTTACGTGGGAGCCCAAGCAGGACCCTGGCGGCAGCGTTTTGAACACGCTGCAATCGCAGTATCTCAGCCTTATTAGCTCCCAACAGGAGCGAATTAGCATAATCCAGTCTGGATAGAATGGCTGATTGCACAATCAGTTGGCGCGTAGAAGAATCAAAAAACTTCAACAGGGGCCTCAGTCCCCGCAAGAGGCCAAAACAGGTACCCGCAACTCTTTTGGTGTGTTCTTGAAAGCTAAGGGTAGCATCCATCCATACCCCCAAGTTTTTTACCACCAATTTAGGGATGGGGGTACAACCAAGTACGTCAGGCCACCATTGTTCACTCCAGAGGCTCTTGTCCCTCCCCACCAACAGTAGCTCTGTTTTCGTCGCATTCAACTGGAGACAATTTGAAGTCATCCAGTCTGCCACAGCGGCCAGGCCGCTCCGAAACCTTGAGGCATCCTGAGTAGAACCATCGGACAGGGCCACCGCCAGCTGTGTATCATCTGCATACGAGACCATGGTGAGGCCCAGGTTCCTAGCCACCTTAGCAAGAGGTTGAACATAAAGATTAAACAATATGGGGCTCAATGCAGAGCCCTGTGGTACCCCCTGCCCGATGGAATGAACCTGAGAAAGAAACGGGGGGGCCGAAACTCGAAAAGATCTCTCTGTCAGGAATGATCTAAACCACTCTAGTGCTAGGCCTACCACCCCAGCCTCCTCCAAACGCTGTAATAGAATTTTATGTGAAACCGTGTCAAATGCGGCACTCAAATCAAGTAGAATCAGTGCCGCTGTATGACCGGAATCAAGAATGGTCCGCAGATGTTCTGTCACAGCCAGAAGAGCCGTCTCTGTACTGTGACCAGGGCGGAAACCATTTTGAGAAGGATCCAAGATGTTATTGGTAGTGAGATGTTTCATTAAGATATTGTTTACATGGGCCTCAGCAATCTTAGCTACCCAAGGAAGGAGCGATATAGGCCGAAAGCTTTCCAGCTTTGCTGGGTCAAGTGAGGGTTTTTTAAGAATAGGGGATACCCTCGCCTGTTTCCACAGCACAGGGACCACAGCCGTAGTAAAAGAAGTATTAACAACATGGCACAGAGGTGCCAGGAAGAGAGACAGTGAGTCCCTGAACTGAGCAGGTTTTAAAGGATCGGCCGGAGAGCCAGACTTAATTTTCCTGCTCAGTAAAGAAAACTCGTCCCGCGTTATACTGGGAATAGCTGCCAAAGAATGTAAAGGAGGGGGCTCATCACGAACAGCTATAGGGGAGGACCCTTGCGCAAAGGACCGATAGATGGTGTTCACTTTATCAACGAAGAACGTTGCCAAGTCTTCACACTGTTGCTCAGAGGTAATCATAGAAACAGAAGAGTTACTCCTTACTCTAAGTTCCTTAAGATACATTTGGCCGGATTAGAGCTAAGCTTTATTTCATTAGCATAGAAAGCTGCTCGGACCGTACAAATGGTTCTATGATAATTTTTTATGGCGGACAGATAGCATTTCTTTGCCACAGAGTCATAGTCTTTTCTCCATTTGCGTTCTAATTTCTTGCATGTTTTCCGTAGTGCAGCCAAAGTGTCATTATACCATGGGCTAGGATTCAAAGTGCGGCCTTTCAACCATTTCGCTGGAATGAGAGAATCCAGCACTTGGACAATCCAGTTACAAAAGGCTCTATAGCCCACATCTGCATCATTGTGTGGGGCCGGGATATTAGCAGCAAGGAGCGCATGAAAATCCTCCAGTCTCAATTTACGCCAAGGGCGTCTAAAAATAGGGGGAAGAACAGTCTTATGAAGGGGCTCAGGGGCTGGGAAAGACATGGATATCAAAAAGTGATCAGACCAACCTACAGGTTTAGGAGTCTCTACCATAGCCAGGGAAATGTTGGAAAAAAAGGGATCCAACAAATGGCCGGCTGAATGGGTAGAGCCGGGCACCAATTGACGTAGTTGGCAGGCTGCCAAGTCCGCAAGCATCCCACTAACTGCGGTATCTTGCACAAGATCAAAATGTAGGTTAAGGTCACCGAGAATGCTGAAGTTAGCTGTACTCATTGCAAGCGTGTAGGTGCACTCCAGCAGGGCCGATTTAATTTTCGCAATAGGCCCCGGAGGACGGTATACTAACAGCCCTGGGATGGTCAGATGGGCACTGAAAGTAATGCTAAAACGCGCACATTCACAGCCCTCCATAGCTTCTTTAACAAATAGGCACGAATAGCAAGATTTAAAAATGACCGCAATGCCGCCCCCCCTAGACTCTCTGTTGATAGTAAGGATAGAGTAGCCGGGAGGCAGCGCTAAATTAGGTTCAGCTACCGTATCCTCATTGAGCCAGGTCTCGGTTAGAAAAAAAACATCCGGTGATTCCTCCAGAACCAAGTCATAGACTTCTAGATAATGTTTGGCTAAAGACCGCACATTCAGGTGGAGCATTCTTACTGATGGCCTAGACTGAATAGAAGGAGGTAAAGGAGGCTCCGGCATACAAGAGACGTACCTACAACAGGGACATCCAAAGGGCCCTTCCAGGGGACCCAACCGAGGCCCACTACATCCTTCAACCATAGAGTTAACTGCCAACAACTCCATACTAGAGTAAGTGCGCCGTCCCCCAGAGCTCCGGCCAGCACTCCTGGCGAGAGGCGACGTGCAGGCGCGGACGGGCGCAGACGGGCTTGCCTTTGGCGCGCCACCGGCTCCCGCGCCATTCCCCGGTTAAATACCGGAGGAATGAAGAGGCACGAGCAACTGGACCGCTAACCGGCAAAAATGGCGGCTGTAGAAGGCCAACCGGAAGTAGTGGACTCTCACGGCAGAGCAAAGTGTTTCACGACACCCTCCACAACAATCAGCCCGAAAAGGCTGCGGTGGACCGAGGTGTGGAAGCAGCAAGCAATGTAAAACGAAGGTTGTTAGCCGGGGAAGGACACAAAGGTAATGGCCACAATACACAGAAAAGGGGGGGAGTTAAAACCATAAAAGACTAAAAGCGTAGTCTAGGCAGTTTAAAACACAGCGCTACCAGTGAAGTGCTCCGCCGCACGACAGCTGGAAATTCATCTGCGCTCCCGCGCCATGCCCCGGTTAAATACCGGAGGAATGAAGAGGCACGAGCAACTGGACCGCTAACCGGCAAAAATGGCGGCTGTAGAAGGCCAACCGGAAGTAGGGGACTCTCACGGCAGAGCAAAGTGTTTCACGACACCCTCCACAACAATCAGCCCGAAAAGGCTGCGGTGGACCGAGGTGTGGAAGCAGCAAGCAATGTAAAATGAAGGTTGTTAGCCGGTGCTCTCATCGCTGCTGCTGTCGCTTCTCTCTTCCCCTGAGCTGTAAGTCCAGTTTTGAGGTGTAGGTCTGAAGCGTGGCTGACGTCTAGGTGCAGATGTTTGTTGGGTTTTGTCATAGTATTCGTCGTTGTGTAGGGGTACACCGTCTCCCGCTTGAACTTCTGGACATCCTTCTGTAGTTTGGTTATTTTAGATTGGGTAAGATATTCCCTGTATGCTGACTGGTCACTGTTTATCTCTTCAAGCTTTTTTTTGAAGACGGTAATGTGAACTGATGTTTTCAAATTACTCTCACTCTGCTGTATCTCAACTAGCAGAGCATCTGCTAGTTGTCTGGCTGTGCTGATGATCAACACCAGCCAGTCCTTGGTGCATTTCCATGCTATGCTCGACCAATTAATCCTAAATTCCTTGTTATTTAGGAACAGCCGGGGTTCATTTGTGACCACGAGTTCCCGTGGTGCCGTGTTCTTTCTCAAATATTCCTCCATAAATGCTCCATGTATATATAGTAATATTGTCAGTCATAATATCGTTGTTAAAAATATCGATTCTTTTTTTGTGTTGTAAATGTTAGTATATGTGTTAAAAGTATATATTATTTTTGTAATGTATGTTTGATTTTTTTTAAAGTAATGAATTTTATGTTAAATTATTTTTGCGTATTTTAGTTCTGTAGCGGGTTGGGGGTTTATAGGGGAATAGAGTGGGAAGTAATTTAATTATAATATATCAATTAAGAATTTTTTTGAATTAATTAATTATATGTTAATTATTTTTGCGTAATTTTATTCTGTAGCGGGTTGTGGGTTGATAGGGGATTAGGGTGGGAAGTAATTTAATTTAAATCAATTAATTAATAAATTAATTAATTTATATTTTTGTATTTAATAATTTATATTGTTAATTGAGTTAATTAATTAATTATTAATTAATTATAAATGTATTAATAATAATTAATAATTTATTGGTACATATGCTAATTGTGTTAAAAAAGTTAATAATTAGTTATTAATTTGATATTAATTATTCCTAATTAATTTGTTAATATTTTAATTGTGTACTTTTTTTAGGAGTGGGTTGATTGTTGATAGGGGAGTAGGGTGGGAAGTAATTTAATTTTTATTAAAAAATTTAATATTTTTTATATAATATTTTTTTAATTCATTTTATAGTGTTAATTGTGTGAATTAATTTATATTTGATGGAAATTAATGTTATCATTAATTGTTATTAGTTAATTAATTAATTGATAATTAATTATGTTAATGTATTAATTTTTTACAGTATTGGTGGTGACGTTTATAGGGGAATATGGTGGGAGGTAAATTATTTTTTTTAAATTAATTAATTGTTAATTAATGTTAATTATACTGCAGGAGTGGGAATACTAAATTAATCCCCTACGCTATCCAACACTTTGCCTACTGTTATGCTTGGTGGAGTGGGAATAGTAAATTATTCCCACCCGCTATCCAACACTTTCCCTACTGTTGCACTCACTGGAGTGGGAATAGTAATTTTTACCCTCCCGCTATCCAATACTTTCCCTACTGTTGCACTCACTGGAGTGGGAATAGTAAATTATTCCCACACGCTATCCAACACTTTCCCTACTGTTGCACTTGCTGGAGTGGGAATAGTAATTTTTACCCACCCGCTATCCAACACTTTCCCTACTGTTGCACTCACTGGAGTGGGAATAGTAATGTTTACACTCCCGCTATCCAACACTTTCCCGACTGTTACACTTGGTGGTGTGGGAATAGTAAATTATTCCCATTCGCTATCCAACACTTTCCCTACTGTTGCACTCTCTGGAGTGTGAATAGTAATTTTTACCTACCCGCTATCCAACATTTTCCCTACTCTTGCACTCGCTGGAGTGGGAATAGTAATTTTTACCCACCCGCTAGCCAACACTTTCCCTACTGTTACACTTGTTGGAGTGGGAATAGTAATTTTTACCCTCCTGCTATCCAACACTTTCCCTACTGTTGCACTCACTGGAGTGGGAATAGTAATTTTTACCTTCCCGCTATCCAACGCTTTCCCTACTGTCACACTTGTTGGAGTGGGAATAGTAATTTTATCCCCTACGCTATGCAATGTTTTCCCTACTGTTATAATTAATGTAGTGTAAAATATTATTTAAAAAATAATAATAATTTTAATAATTTAATTTATTATATAGAAAATTAATTTGTATATTTATATTATAGGTTTATTTACATATATATGTAATTATAATTTAAATTATGTTTTTAACATTTTATAATTAAATGTAATAATTATTTATCAATATTATTAAGTTAATGTATATATAAAAAAATAATTATGCATGTGTAATACTTTTTTACATTACATTTATTATTTATTAATTTTAACATTTTTTAAATAATTCTAACTATGTTTTATTTAATTATATTTATAATTTAATTAATTTTATATTATTTTAAGACATTAAAAAAAATCGATATTTTTGTATAACTATATTTTTAACAACGATATTTTTGTTTCGATATTTTGGTACTTACCTTTATGGAGATAGGAAGTCGATATTTTGACCATCGATATTTTGGCGACGATATTCTGGTACCTCGATATTTTGACTGACGATATTACGTCGATATTTGTCAATCAGAAGCTCCAGCTCCTCTGGGGTGAAGGGATGTGCCCTTACATTCTCAGTTCCAGCCATGAGTGCTTCCAGGGATGACGAACAGCAGCAGGTGAAGGGGAAGTATAGCAGGCGGCAGTGTCTGCAGGCAAGTGACAAGTATGCCCATTTGCCACCCATATATAGGCCACTATGTTGGTTTCAGTGCTATTCCGCCATTGCCATTGGTCCACCTCAGTCACATACTACAATAGTATCCAATGGCAATGACCGCCGTGGCTGAGCATCCCTACCGCGATTTTCAAATCCTCAAATGCCGGCCGCGACGACATGTCCCATTGGCTGCCATGTTATTCGCATAGGCGGTGTCACACCACGGGTGTCAGAATCTCTCCACCACATCACTGGCACTTTACAATTGTCTCCAATGGCCATGACCGCTGTGGTTGACACCTGCCTCATGGGTAACACCATCTGGCATTTGCGTTGCTTGAGTAACAAATTGCAGCATTAAGCTCCACACAAAATCAGATATCATGGGCACCTTGTGAAGGGACTCAAGACTGCAACATTAATTTTGTTAATCCAACACATGAAATAGCTGTTCCCAGTGGTTTTAGAACATTGCTTGCCTCTTCCTCAAAAGCCATTGTCATCCATTTGTGTATTGACACACATCACCAGTGGAGTTGTGTTTCCTTGTTGTGAATGTGGCAAGGTGTGTAATGCAGACTCCTCACACAGGCATAATGGACTAAACACAAAATGTGCATATATGCTGTACACAGTGCTGTAAAATAATGATGTCTTGTCCTGTTTTGAGTTAATGGCAGACTATAGGGAGGATGTTGGGCATCATTTACATCAAGGTGTATCATGTTAAGGCACAACAGGTATATCCATCTCTGGCTTAATGCTGTGTGCCACCTGCCATGTGTTCACCACCCACATGGCTGAGTACCCATGAATTTGCAATGCTCCATATGTCTGTCACCTATGCCAGTAAGCTCATTCTGGTAGTTAGTATGTACATCTTATCCACCTAATTAACTACATGATGCCAATGTATGTATACAGGTCACACGTGCATGCCACTGATTCAACATGACTGTTAATCTTGTGCTGGTCTGAGTCATCGTGTACGCTGTAACCAACATCTCATCTTTGCCGATTTCCACACGTGTCCCCTACCAGAGGGAGAAGGAGATAAGTGCCTGTCTATCTGCCTTTTCCAGATCTGTTGACCATGGAGGAGCGAAACATCATCATCAAGAAGTTCCGACTCAGTCGCCTGACAATTCAAGAGCTATGTCGGCAGTTGGTGCCTCAGTTAAGGGCACACAGAACCTATCCCACAGCTCTGACCCCAGCAGTGAAGGTGATGGCCACCCTGCATTTCTCTGCCATTGGTATATTTCAGTATACGGTGGCTACATCAGGTGGGATGTCACAACTGATGTTCAGTATGGTGTTGCGTGATATCCTGCCTGCATTGATGAGACACATGGACAGTTATATACATTTCCCAAGAAGAGAAGAATTGACAACTGTGAAGGGTGACTTTTAAAACCTAGGTCGCATCCCACATGTTGTAGGAGCCACCGATGGCACACACATTGGCCTTGTTCCACCTCAAGCACGTGAGCAAATCTATAGGAACCATAAACATCATCATTCTATCAATGTGCAAGTGACAGGTCTAGCAGATTTGACCATTTCACATGTCTGTGCAAACTTCCTTGGGTCTGCCCATGACTCCTATATCATGCGGAACAGCAACCTACCCCAGTTGATGTCACAGCTTCAACCAGAGAGGGCCTGGCTTGTTGGTGAGTGAGATGTGTCAATATTTTGATTGTGTGTGTGACATGCTGACCTCCTCATCAAAAATATTGATTCTGATAGTACATCTGTGTGTCTCACAACTAGGTGACTCAGCGTATCCAAACCGGCCTTGGTTGCTGACCCTACTGACAAATCCTACAATGCCAGAGGAAGTCTGCTTCAATGATGCCCATGGGAGGACACGTCGTGTAGTGGAGCGGGCTTTGGGGCTCCTGAAGGCCAGATTCCGCTGTTTGGACAAGACCGGTGGAGCCCTCCTCTACTCACCCAAGAAGGTGTGTCAGATCACAGTCGCCTGCTGCATGCTCCACAACCTTGCATTGCACAAGGAGATCCCTCTGATTCTGGAGGATGGGGACCAGCAGGGGCCCCCGGGTAAGAATCCTGACATGGACAGTGAAGATGATAGTGGCGAAGAGGAAGGTCTTGACCTGCGTCGGCAGCTCATCAACAACTACTTCCCTTGAGTGTAAGTATGCAGTTAGATGGCATGACTAGGACAGTTGCATTTGCTGTTGTGATGAAGCAGTGAGGATGTGGTGGGATGCTGTTTGTTGTGCACAACTGTGGGGTACTTTGTGCATAGCTGTCTTTGGATGAACTCTTAAGTGATGTATATTTTTAAGGTGTAGGTATGTGTTGTTTTATATGATCCTTGTACTGTGTACTCCAGGAGAGGAGTGTTGTTGTGACATCATAGAACTTCTCAATTAAATCTCCTTGTTGAGTGGTTGTAGGTCCCTTCACCCTGTCATTTTCCAATCTGACATGTCGGTGTAATGAAATCATCTGCAGAATGATGCTGTTCTGCCATGCAAAATGGACGCGAGGCGTCCCTGAGAATGTCTGACCTAGACTTTGTGAGTACAACTCAGCTCAGCAAGCAACTTGCACTGTACATATGTCCCAAGGATATCCAGAAGATGCCGCCACACCTGTTTGGATTGTACCAGTGCACAGTTACTGTTTTGACCCCCTGTTGCTTTGTCTGTTTGGCTGTGTGAAGTCTCTTGTGGCCTTCTTGACATGTCTGCGTCCTCACTAATGAAACATCAGTGTGATTACTCTGGCATTGGACAATGCATGATGTTTCCTACACATACTTGTATGTGAGATGTTGATATGTCCACTAGTGACACATGTGTGATGTCACTGTGTGGATGTGCTTCTCTTCCTAAGCACGTACAGGTGTGTCATTGTAATAAAGATATGTGTGTACGTTAGACTTCAGGGTCTGTTCATGTTGACTTGTTTGGTATACTTATCTGCAATGTCAGCTTGCGCTGCACCTAGTGACCGCCTAAATTGTTTTGCACATAATGTCATCAAGTGATACAGTCGCAGTCAAGTTCATATAGTACTTAATCGGAAAAATATACAACTTAGACAAAGGGATGTGTGATATGTGTGTTCATTTAGGTGCATTTGGTGAGTTCAAAAAGTGAAACACAGTGGGAAGGTGAACACAGAGGGGTTCAGTTGTCAGTGATAGTAAAAGAACAGATTAGAGTTGTTACCACATTGTGAGTAATCCACAGTCCAACAGACTCCTGCCATCAGAATGGAAATGTGTGACAGGACAGTCCACAAAGTCAATGTTCTGGGCACAACTGGTGACATTATGGGCAGCTCTGCTTCCTGGCTTGGGGTGGTGCATTGCCACTTGAATCTCCCGTTGGGTTTCTCGGACATCCCTGCTTTAGTTTTGGGGGGCGTTCCACTGCTCCAGGCTCTGAGTTTCAGACTAACCATGCGTTCTTATATTAAGTCCGCAAGGTTGAGTTTCGCAGAGGCATTATGGACCAACTTCACAGTACCTTACTTTAGAGCCTGTGTGTTCTGTAATTCACTAGGGATACATAGTAGGGTTCAGGGAGGAGGGCCGGATACTTGATGATGGAAGAATCTTTGTTGTCGACCTGCGAGGCAACAAGAACTTGCTATCAGTATTTTCTATTTCTGTTTTTAGAATTGGTCCCTCCCTTTACACAGACACATACCCTTCGTTAGTCAATTGCTCATACCTGCGAGCTAAAGATGTATTGCACAGCGTCCTGGTATTCTTTTGAAGTGGATGGAGTTCTGCAGCAGTGTTATTTGGCATAGTTTACTTCACTAAGGTCTTCGGTGTTTGTAGTGCAATGAAAATAAATATCACAAATTAGGACTAATACATACATTGATTCTAACACAATTTTCATATAACACCTTTACAGTGATACTTACTAAATAGATCTTTACTCAAACTCCTGAGTCCACCACTAGATCTGATGTCAACATAAAGAGAAACAAAAACAATTTCTAAACTACAATTTATAGTCCTTGGCACATTAATATTGTCCGTGGTATCCACAATAAGAATTGTGTTGCAAAGCAAACTGTCCTCAAATGTTCGTTTCCTCAAAATTGAGAATCTTAAAGCAAAGGGTTCCAAAAATTAGTTTGTGTTTCCTAGAACACATCAGTTTCAAAATGCTAATTCTTTCTTGCGAAGGGCGCCGTAAAAATTAAGCATTGCACTTAGCTTTCTTTCTGTTGTTTGTTCCCTAGGTTCGATGTCCAACTGAAATCCGGAATTGAGAATCGGAGAAGAGGACCGCCGCATCAGTTTCAGGTAAGCGTCCCTGGATACCGACTCACTCTGGATGACAACTGGAAGGCTGGAAGGCTAAACACCTTCCAGAACTGGGTGTGGCCTTAAATAGCTTTGCCACACCCAAGATGGCCACCACGCCGACGCACGCACATCGTAACGCGGCATTGCTAAGGGCCATTTCTTTCTTGCAGTGCATCGGTGCAGAAGCGTATAACTCAACTGGCTCGAGTTCAGTAAGCGTTCCATTCTTCATCAAAAAGCTCTAATTCTCGCTCGTAACTACTATGACTAAAATACCAAAATGTGTCAATTAAAAAAATGTGTACAAATTACAACTCCACATACCATAATGCACATGATAAGAATCACAAATTCACAACATCATTATACATATGCCACTATACGGTAGTGCTCGTTGCATGGGACAGGGGTGAGTTTTTTATTGGGAATGACTAGTCATTGGGATTATTATGAATCCCTTTGATTAAACTTTTACCTGGCACTGCCTTACAGTCTAGGTGGGGCATTCATAACAGTACTTACTGGCACAGCTTTACAGTCTAGGTGGGCAGTCATGACAGTACCCCCCTCGCAAAATCCCCCCTAAAACCATGGGAATCAGTTTTGGTTTATCAGGACAATGTCTATGAAAGGCTTTGACAAGTCATGGAGCATTCTTTAAATGAGCCAATGTTTCCCAGGAACGTTCCTCGGGACCATAACCTTTCCAATCCACTAAGTAATATAATTTACCACACACTCTTTTGGCATCAAGCACAGTTAGTACTTCGAACTCGGGTATGCCTTCTATGTCTATAGGAGGCGGTGGAGTAGTTTTCTGAGCCATGGGATGGTATGGTTTCAGGAGAGATACATGGAACACCGAATGAATTCGATATTTTGGGGGGTAACTTTAGTTTTATGGCTACTGGATTAATTAACTTTTGGATAGGAAACAGCCCAGTAAAGTGAGGACAGAATATTTTATTGCCTTTAAGGAGCAAATGTTTCATGGACAACCAAACCTTGTCGCCAATAGAATAGAGTGGTTGCAGGGTGCAATATAAATCGGCTAGAAGTTTCTGGTTTTCTTTGGCTTTTGCCAATTGAAATTGTGCTTGTTGTTGGATGGACGTTAATTTATTAACATACCCACAAATAGACAGGCTAGTTATATTAGATGGAGTCTATCCAGGAATGTGTTTAGGGTGAAATCCTTGCGCACAAAAAAATGTTCACATACCTGTAGATGAATGCTCAGTGTTGTTATAGATGAATTCTATAGCCCACAAAATTCCTGCCCATTCTTGATCACAGTCTGTTAACAAACAACGTAAATATTGTTCAATGGTTTGGTTAGTGCGTTCTGTTAAACCATTTGTTTGAGGATGATAACTTGATGATGTGTGCACTTCCATGCTGATTGTCTTACTCAAATGTTGCCAAAAATGAGAAATAAATTGAGGGCCTCGATCGGAAATAACAATGGAGGGAATTCCATGTAGACGAATGATATTGTGCATAAACACTTGTGCCAATTCTGCTGCAGAAGGGAGTTTCTTTAAAGGTATGAAATGAGCCATACGTATAAAGTGGTCAACTACAGTTAAAATGGTATTGAAGTCTGTTGTGGTGATGGGGAGTTCAATGATAAAGCCAAGGGATACCGTGTGCCACAGTTGTGGAGGTATTGGTAAAGGTCGTAACAGGCCACTGGGGGCTTGATGTGAGGATTTATTTCGAATACACACAGCACAAGTTTCGACATATTTTTGGATGTCATGAAACATGGAAGGCCACCAAAAACAACGTTTAATTAGTTGGTAGGTTTTTGTAACACCTGGATGTGCAGATAAAGGAGAATCATTATGTAATTGCATAACATTGCTTTGTAACATTTTTGTTGGTACAAACAGTTGTTCGATCATCCAAAAACGTTTGTCTTTCCAAAGAAGTGAAGGATACTGTTCTTGCCATTCTTGTACTGATTTTGACTTTAGTTCTAATTGTATTTCCTGCACCAAGTCCTTGTTGGAGATGCTGGCTTGAAAACAATGAGATGGAAGGATTGTCTGTGAGGGTTTTTGTTCATCACAAGTTTTATCCTCTATACCAATGCGTGACAAAGAATCAGCTTTATTATTTTTTTCCCAGGTCGATACGTGATAATGAAATTATAATTGTTAAGAAATAATCTCCATCAAAGTTGACGAGCAGACAGATCGTAAATTTTGAAGATTGCGATGATCTGTATAAATAGTGATCGGATGTCTTGCTCCTAACAAGTAGTGACGCCATTCTTCGAATACAGCTTTTATGGCCAATAATTCCCTATCTGCTATAATTTTTTTAGCAGGTAACAATTTCCTGGAATAATAGGCTATGGGATGCATTCGTCAGGTGTCTTTATGCCTTTGTGACAAAATGCCTCCTATAGCGAATTGTGAAGCATCTGCTTCCATGATAAATGGACGAGAAGGATCAGGATACATGAGTATGGGTGCTGAAGTGAATTGTGCTTTTATTTCCCGGAAGGCCTTTTCAGCTAGATCGTTCCATTCAAATTTAACTCCTTTATGGAGTAATCTGGTAATTGGGGTAATTATTTTAGAAAAATCACAAATAGAAATTTGCAAATCCTAAAAAACTTTGGATTTGTTTAGATGAATGATGGACTAGGCCAATTAGGAACTGATTCTATCTTTTTTGGGCCCATCTCAATACCTGTTGGGCTAATTATGTATCCTAAGAAATCAACCTTGGCCGTATGAAACATGCTTTTCTTTAATTTAACATACAAAGAATGTTTAAATAGCTGTTGAAGAATGGCTCGCACTTGCTGTACATGTTCTGTTTGAGATTTAAAGTAAATGAGTATATCATCAATATATACTACACAACAAATATCTAAAAAAATCTCTTAACACTTCATTTATAAAAAATTGAAGTGAGGCAGAAGCGTTGCAGAGTCCGAAGGGCATGACTTGATATTCAAATAGGCCGAAGTTTGTACAAAAAAATCCTGTTTTCCATTCGTGGCCCTGGCGGACTTGCACTAGATGGTAAGCTCCTCGCAAATCAAGTTTGGGATAAATGGTGGCATCCTTTATTTGGTCAAACAAGGTAGGTATTAAGGGAAGTGGATAACGATTTTTTATGGTAACATTGTTTAGGGCACAATAATCTATACACAGGCGCAAATCTCCCCCTTTTTTGGTATAAAGAAGAGGGGAGAGGATACAGGGGATTTAGAATGTCTGATTAAACCATTGGTAAGGTATTCGTCCAAGTAAGTTGGCAAATATTCATTTTCTTTCTCTGTAAGAGCATATTTACGACTACATGGTAAGGTGGCCCCAGGAACTAAATCCATCGACAATCGTAATCCCTATGGGGTGGTAATGTGTTTGCTTTTTGTTTATCGAACACATCGGATAGGTCGGAATATTCTTCGGGTACACCTTCGAGGAGCAACACACTCTAGGATTCCTTTGGGAAATTATATCCTTGAACTGTATGTTTAATCACATTGTGTTATAGGCAAAATTTGCGACAATGATTAGAACTAAACAACACTGTCTTTTTTATCAAGTCAATATTAGGGTAATGTTGGACAAGCCATGGTATACCTAAAATAAGGTTAAATTGTGGGGCATCGATTATATCAAACCGTATGTGTTCACTATGGTCGTTAGAGCAAATCATAACAAGATCATCTGTATGATGTTGTATTAACCCGGAAGTTAATTCCTTACCATCTACCGCTCTTACGATTTCCGGTCTAATTTTTGGTAAAGTTTTTAATCCTAATTCTCACAGAAATTGTGTGTCTATAAAATTACCTGTAGCACCAGAATCTATTAATGTGTCTACTGACCACACATTTGCTCCAATATTTTGTGATTGTAACGTCACTCGAATACTAAGATGACGGGAAGGTGTTTCTGGAGTGGTGGAGGCCAAACTAGAGGATAAACTTGACAAACTGACCTCGTCTTCTGCCAAGCTTATTAATTTTCCGATTGTTGTACGATAACTACATCTGCGGCCTTGCATTTACTCTTATTTGGATGAGTGGGACATTCCTTTACAAAATGTCCGGTGTTACCACAGTATAAACACTGATTCAATTTTTACGTTTGTCTTTCTTCTCCTTTGTAAGAGGTCCCCTAATGGTTCCAATTTGCATTGGTTACCCCAGATCTGTTTTAACGCTGGTATCTACCTTATTACCGCCTTTTTCCTTAAACATAAAGACCTGATGCTCTGTCCTGCCTCGTTCCCCTTTATGTTCTGATAGACGATGATTCATCTTCACCACTAAATCAATAAAATCACTACAGTTATCTGGTGGATCTAAGATTTGTGTAACCACATCTTTTAACTCGTCTCGTAATCCTCTGTAAAAGAGTGACACCCTTTTTTCTTCTGGTCATTCTGCTTCTATCAATAATCTATTAAACGTGGAGATATAATGAAGCAAGTCAGATGAACCTTGTTTCAAATTGAGCAACTCATGCCTGCTGTTTGCACAAAACATGTTTAGCAAATAATGTTTTCATAGTTTCTTTAAAGAGTCTAAAATCATACAAAATTGGATCGTCCTTTTCTATTAAGGGCACAGACCACAAAGCTGCGTCTCCCACTAGGTAAGACAAAATAAATGCTATTTTGGAGGAATCATCTGGAAAAGCTGTTGGTTTTGCTATAAAATGCAGATGACATTGATTCAGAAAAATAGTAAACTTATTACTATCCCCATGGAATCGTTTGGGAGGCACTAACGGGACTGGAGTTGGAGTTACTACTCAAATTTGCGTAGGAGGAGTAGGTATAGTGTTGTCAAAGGTATGAGTTGAGTGTTGAAAACTGGGTGGCTTAAGAATCAGTGTTTGCGGTGAAGGGATACTGCAAGTAGGACGAGTTTGCATATTAGTTTATAAAAGAGAAAGGTCTCTGTGTAAGGCAGCATTTTCAGATTGAATTTCAGCTAACACTGTTGCTATGTCTTGAAGGGAGATTTACTGGGCTTGATCCATAATGCCTGGGCAAAACGTTCGTCGTGGGCTTAGCCTTCTGTCAGACTAACCATGCGTTTTTACCTTAAGTCCGCAAGGTTGAGTTTCGCAGAGGCGTTATGGGCCAGCTTCCCAGTACCCTACCTTATAGTCTGTGTATTATGTAATTCACTAGGGACGCTGGAAGAATCTTTGTTGTCGACCTGCGAGGCAACAAGAACTTGCTATCAGTATTTTCTATTTCTGTTTTTAGAATTGGTCCCTCCCTTTACACATACACATACACATACCCTTCCTTAGTCAATTGCTCCTACCTGCGAGCTAAAGATGTATTGCGCAACGTCCTGGTATTTTTGTGTAGTGGATGGAGTTCTGCAGCGGTGCTATTTGGCGTAGTTTACTTCACTAAGCTCTTCGGTATTTGTAGTGCTATGAAAATAAATATCACAAATTTGGACTAATACATACATTGATTCTAACACAATTTTCATATAACACCTTTACAGTGATACTTACTAAATAGGTCTTTAATCAAACTCCTGAGTCCACCACTAGATCTGAAGTCAACATAAAGAGAAACAAAAACAATTTCTAAACTACGATTTATAGTCCTTGGTACATTAATATTGTCCCTGGTATCCACAATAAGAATTATGTTGCAAAGCAAACTGTCCTCAAATGATCATTTCCTTAAAATTGAGAATCTTAAAGAAAAGAGTTCCAAAAATGAGTTTGTGTTTCCTAGAACACATGTTTCAAAATGCTAATTCTTTCTTGCGAAGGGTACCGTAAAAATTAAGCTTTGCACTTAGCTCTCTTTCTGTTGTTTTTTCCTCAGGTTCGATGTCCAACTCAAATCTGGAATCGGAGAAGAGGACTGCCGCATCAGTTTCAGGTAAGCGTCCCTGGATACCGAATCACTCTGGATGACAACCGGAAGGCTAAGCACCTTCCAGAACTGGGTGTGGCCTTAAATAGCTTTGCCACACCCAAGATGGCCGCCACGCCGACGCACGCACAGTGTAATGTGGCGTTGCTAAGGGCCATTTATTTCTTGCAGTGCATCGGTGCAGAAGCGTATGACTCGACTGGCTCGAGTTCAGTAAGCATTTCATTCTTCATCAAAAAGCTCTAATTTTCGCTCGTAACTACTATGACTAAAATACCAAAATGTGTCAATTAAAAAAAATGTGTACAAATTACAACTCAGCTACAATGGTTCTGTCGGGTAAAGATAATTGCTTTACATTTTACAGAATTAATCCATAGAAGAATTTAAACAACAAAATTGCAAAGAAAAAACAGCTGAAACACACCAAGAGGCAATGGTATATGCAAAGTTATAAATCTTTTACTTTCTCAAAAGAATTTTAGAATAATTCATATGACTGTTTTGCGATTCGAAAAACAAATTTTTGAAGTGGCAGTATGTACAAGTGACATCACTGCTCAAGTGACATTGGTGAATAAGTGCTATATATACACAGGTGATGACAAAACAAAGTTATATATACAAAACTTTAAAAAGAAGACGTGTTTCCTTAATATGGCCAGTATACTAGTAAATCAATGTTTCTATAAGGGTATCAATGTCTTTTATAATTTCAGTCTAGAGACCCGAAGGGACTGGCCCCATATTGATCGTCGACGTTTCGACCCTGAAATAAGCGCAGCTAGTGAGCCGTCATAGCGGGCCTTCTTCAGGACAGGAAAACAGCCCAGTTGGTTGTGAATAATTGGACCAAGGAATGGGGCACCGCCTTGTTTATATCAAGCCCCTAATTAATTAGGAGAAGGGTGGACGTCTGGCGGCACCCAGCAAGTGGTGATGAAATGAAAAATCTGCAGATTCAGGCGAAACTATTTAATTTCAGAGATGGGTGGAGGACTGGCGGCACCCAGTAATTGCCCGCAATGACTAGAATGAGTAAACAGCGATGCAATCTGCGAAATCAGGTGAGACTCAATTTATTTCAGGGAGTATTCAGTCACCCAAGGGAAACGCATTGTCGTTTTCCTGATACGGGCGGAGCCATTCAGTAAACACAGTGGTTGAGAAGGGTTGGTAAGTGGTGATAGGCAGGTGTGATTAACTGCAGTGTGATATGTCTCCTCTCCTAGCAGCTGTGGTGTCTGGGCCTTCAATGCTGTCTTTTTGCAAAGGATATTGGTCAGGGAAGGGGTGTGTTTTATACTCTGCAATGTGGGTGTGTACACCTTAGGAATGACCATCCACTGTGTTTTTCCTTGCTGACATTGCTATTGGCATTTATTTATGTTGGCTCAGCAGGACCGTGACGGTTGGATCGCAGAGTCTGTTGCGACAGGACCGCGGTCTCATCATAATTTCCTCCGCGGTCATGCCGCTGGGGAATCGAGGTTTGGGTATAGAAAAAAATGCTTTTACGTCCGCCTTGGTCAGAGTTTCAGGCTTTCCGACAGTGGCGGACGTATTTTTTATAAATCTGACCGCCGCGGACGGATTTTTCAGTCCATGTATCGTAATGGGACTGTTGAATATTCCCCGGCCCCGGCGGGCGTTTTTTTTCTCGAAATCACAGAGGTCGAAAGGCTTTTCCGACCGCCATCTTAATGAGTCCCATAATGTCCAGCCCAGTGTCTATCTTAACAAAAAGACAAGTACTTTAACACCACAGAACACAAAATACTACACACACTACTGGGGATTCAGCTAGGGGGTTTCTATGCATGGGACTAACCAACTATGAAAGTTTCACACCACCCACAGCGGTCTAGTACATTTGCTACAGTTCCTGCACCACAAGAAGATTTAGCATCAAATGGAAGAATCATTAAGTTGAATAACCGGCGTTTAGACAAAATATCGAAATAGAAATATTGAGTTGCAGAACTATCCGAGAAAATAAATTGTGATACAAAAATATCAGGATGCAGAAAAATCATTGTCAAGAATATTTTTTACAGGTAAGTAATATTGTTTTCAATAATAACTTTGTTGTTAATTTCATTTTCAATAATACAGTTGTAAAAAATAAAAAAATAAAAATTATCTTTATGGGTGTTATTTCATATATTAAGGTTATGTGTTATTATTGTTTGTATAATTGTTATTAATATTTTTAACTATTTGTAATTTTAAGTGATATATACATTTTTAATTTAATTGCGAATAGTAATTTATATTGTTAATTAGTTGGTAGGTTTTTGTAACACCTGGATGTGCAGATAAAGGAGAATCATGATGTAATTGCATAACATTGCTTTGTAACATTTTTGTTGGTACAAACAGTTGTTCGCTCATCCCAAAAAGTATGTCTTTCCAAAGAAGTGAATGAAACTGTTCTTGCCATTCTTGTAATGATTTTGACTTTAGTTCTAATCGTATTTCCTGCACCAAGTCCTTGTTGGAGATGCTGGCTTGAAAACAATGAGATGGAAGGATTGTCTGTGAGGGTTTTTGTTCATCACAAGTTTTATCCTCTATACCAATGCGTGACAAAGAATCAGCTTTATTATTTTTTTCCCAGGTCGATACTTGATAATGAAATTATAATTGTTAAAAAATAATGTCCATCGAAGTTGACGAGCAGATAGAGCCTTGACAGATCGTAAATTTTGAAGATTGCGATGATCTGGATAAATAGTGATCGGATGTCTTGCTCCTAACAAGTAGTGACGCCATTCTTCGAATACAGCTTTTATGGCCAATAATTCCCTATCTGCTATGATATAATTAATTTTAGCAGGTAACAATTTCCTGGATTAATAGGCTATGCGATGCATTCGTCTGGCGTCTTTATGCCTTTGTGACAAAATGCCTCCAATAGCGAATTGTGAAACATCTGCTTCCACGATAAATGGACGAGAAGGATCAGGATGCATGAGTATGGGTGCTGAAGTGAATTGTGCTTTTAATTCCCGGAAGGCCTTTTCAGCTAGTTCGTTCCATTCAAATTTAACTCCTTTATGGAGTAATCTGGTAATTGAGGTAATTATTTTAGAAAAATCACAAATAAATTGCCTGTAGAAATTTGCAAATCCTAAAAAACTTTGGATTTGTTTAGTTGAAGATGGACCAGGCCAATTAGGAACTGATTCTATCTTTTTGGGTCCATCTCAATACCTGTTGTGCTAATTATGTATCCTAATAAATCAACATTGGCCGTATGAAACATGCTTTTCTCTACTTTAACATACAAAGAATGTTTCAATAGCTGTTGAAGAATGGCTCGCACTTGTTGTACATGTTCTGTTTGAGATTTAAAGTAAATGAGTATATCATCAATATATACTTCACAACAAATATCTAAAAAATCTCTTATCACTTCATTTATAGAAAATTGAAATGCAGCAGGAGCGTTGCAGATTCCAAAGGGCATGACTTGATATTCAAATAGGCCGAAGTTTGTACAAAAAACCCTGTTTTCCATTCGTGGCCCTGGCGGACTTGCACTAGATGGTAAGCTCCTCGCAAATCAAGTTTGGGATAAATGGTGGCACCCTTTATTTGGTCAAACAAGGTAGGTATTAAGGGAAGTGGATAACGATTTTTTATGGTAACATTGTTTAGGGCACAATAATCTATACACATGCGCAAATCTCCCCCTTTTTTGGTATAAAGAAGAGGGGAGAGGATACAGGGGATTTAGAATGTCTGATGAAACCATTGGCAAGGTATTCGTCCAAGTAAGTTGGCAAACATTAATTTTCTTTCTCTGTAAGAGCATATTTACGACTACATGGTAAGGTGGCCCCAGGAACTAAATCCATCGACAATCGTAATCCCTATGGGGTGGTAATGTGTTTGCTTTTTGTTTATCGAACACATCGGATAGGTCGGAATATTCTTCGGGTACACCTTCGAGGAGCAACACACTCTTGGATTCCTTTGGGAAATTATATCTTTGAACTGTATGTTTAATCACATTGTGTTATAGGCAAAATTTGCGACAATGATTAGAACTAAACAACACTGTCTTTTTTATCAAATCAGTATTAGGGTAATGTTGGACAAGCCATGGTATACCTAAAATAAGGTTAAATTGTGTGGCATCGATTATATCAAACCGTATGTGTTCACGATGGTCGTTAGAGCAAATCATAACAAGATCTTCTGTATGATGTTGTATTAACTCGGAAGTTAATTCCTTACCATCTACCGCTCTTACGATTTCCGGTCTAATTTTTGGTAAAGTTTTTAATCCTAATTCTCATAGAAATTGTGTGTCTATAAAATTACTTGTAGCACCACAATCTATTAATGCGTCTACTGACCACACATTTGCACCAATATTTTGTGATTGTAACGTCACTCGAAAACTAAGATGACGGGAAGGTGTTTCTGGAGTGGTGGAGGTCAAACTAGAGGATAAACTTGACAAACTGACCTCGTCTTCTGCCAAGCTTATTAATTTTCCGATTGTTGTACGATAACTTCATCTGCGGCCTTGGATTTACTTTTATTTGGACGAGTGGGACATTCCTTTACAAAATGTCCGGTGTTACCACAGTATAAACACTGATTCAATTTTCTACGTTTGTCTTTCTCCTTCTTTGTAAGTGGTCCCCTAATGGTTCCAATTTGCATTGGTTACCCCAGATCTGTTTTAACGCTGGTATCTACCTTATTACCGCCTTTTTCCTTAAACATAAAGACCTTATGCTCTGTCCTTCCTCGTTCGCCTTTATGTTCTGATAGACGATGGTTCATCTTCACCGCTAAATGAAAAAAATCACTACAGTTATCTGGTGGATCTAAGATTTGTGTAACCACATCTTTTAACTCGTCTCGTAATCCTCTGTAAAAGAGTGACACCCTTTTTTCTTCTGGCCATTCTGCTTCTATCAATAATCTATTAAACGTGGAGATATAATGAAGCAAGTCAGATGAGCCTTGTTTCAAATTGAGCAACTCATACCTGCTGTTTGCACAAAAACATGTTCAGCAAATAATGTTTTCATAGTTTCTTTAAAGAGTCTAAAATCATACAAAATCGGATCGTCCTTTTCTATTAAGGGCACAGACCACAAAGCTGCGTCTCCCACCAGGTAAGACAAAATAAATGCTATTTTGGAGGAATCATCTGGAAAAGCTGTTGGTTTCGCTATAAAATGCAGATGACATTTATTCAGGAAAATAGTAAACTTATTACTATCCCCATGGAATCGTTTGGGAGGCACTAACGGGACTGGAGTTGGAGTTACTACTCGAATTTGCGTAGGAGGAGTAGTTATAGTGTTGTCAAAGGTATGAGTTGAGTGTTGAAAACTGGGTCGCTTAAGAATCAGTTTTTGCGTTGAAGGGACACTCCAAGTAGGACGAGTTTGCATATTAGTTTGTAAAAGAGAAAGGTCTCTGCGTAAGGCAGCATTTTCAGATCGAATTTCAGCTAACACTGTTGCTATGTCTTGAAGGGAGATTTACTGGGCTTGATCCATAATGCCTGGGCGAAACTTTCGTCGTGGGCTTAGCCTTCTGTCAGACTAACCATGCGTTTTTACCTTAAGTCCGCAAGTTTGAGTTTCGCAGAGGCATTATGGACCAACTTCCCAGTACCCTACCTTATAGCCTGTGTATTATGTAATTCACTAGGGATACGTAGTAGGGTTCAGGGAGGAGGGCCGGATACTGGACGTTGGAAGAATCTTTGTTGTCGACCTGCGAGGCAACAAGAACTTGCTATCAGTATTTTCTATTTCTGTTTTTAGAATTGGTCCCTCCCTTTACACATACACATACCCTTCCTTAGTCAATTTCTCCTACCTGCGAGCTAAAGATGTATTGCGCAACGTCCTGGTATTTTTGCAGGAGTTCTGCAGCGGTGTTATTTGGCGTAGTTTACTTCACTAAGCTCTTCGATATTTGTAGCGCTATGCAAATAAATATCACAAATTAGGACTAATACATACATTGATTCTAACACAATTTTCATATAACACCTTTACAGTGATACTTACTAAATAGGTCTTTAATCAAACTCCTGAGTCCACCACTAGATCTGAAGTCAACTTAAAGAGAAACAAAAACAATTTCTAAACTACGATTTATAGTCCTTGGCACATTAATATTGTCCGTGGTATCCACGGTAAGAATTATGTTGCAAAGCAAACTGTCCTCAAATGTTCATTTCCTTAAAATTGAGAATCTTAAAGAAAAGGGTTCCAAAAATGAGTTTGTGTTTCCTAGAACACATAAGTTTCAAAATGCTAATTCTTTCTTGCGAAGGGTACCGTAAAAATTAAGCATTGCACTTAGCTCTTTTTCTGTTGTTTTTTCCTCGGGTTCGATGTCCAACTCAAATCCGGAATCGGAGAAGAGGACTGCCGCATCTGTTTCAGGTAAGCGTCCCTGGATACCGAATCACTCTGGATGACAACCGGAAGGCTAAGCACCTTCCAGAACTGGGTGTGGCCTTAAATAGCTTTGCCACACCCAAGATGGCCGCCACGCCGACGCACGCACAGTGTAATGTGGCATTGCTAAGGGCCATTTCTTTCTTGCAGTGCATTGGTGCAGAAGCGTATGACTCGACTGGCTCGAGTTCAGTAAGCATTTCATTCTTCATCAAAAAGCTCTAATTTTCACTCGTAACTACTATGACTAAAATACCAAAATGTGTCAATTAAAAAAAATGTGTACAAATTACAACTCAGCTACAATGGTTCTGTCTGGTAAAGATAATTGCTTTACATTTTACAGAATTAATCCATAGAAAAATTTAAACAACAAAATTGCAAAGAAAAAACAGCTGAAACACACCAAGAGGCAATGGTATATGCAAAGTTATAAAGCTTTTACTTTCTCAAAAGAATTTTAGAATAATTCATATGACTGTTTTACGATTCGAAAAACACATTTTTGAAGTGGCAGTATGTACAAGTGACATCACTGCTCAAGTGACATTGGTGAATACGTGCTATATATACACAGGTGAGGACAAGACAACGTTATATATACAAAACTTTAAAAAGAAGACGTGTTTCTTTAATATGGCCAGTATACTGGTAAATCAATGTCTCTATAAGGGTATCAATGTCTTTTATAATTTCAGTCTAGAGACCCGAAGGGACTGGTCCCATATTGATCGTCGACGTTTCGACCCTGAAATAAGCGCAGCTAGTAAGCCGTCATAGCGGGTCTTCTTCAGGACAGGAAAACAGCCCAGTAGGTCGTGAATAATTGGACCAAGGAATGGGGCACCGCCTGGTTTATATCAAGCGCCTAATTAATTAGGAGAAGGGTGGACGTCTGGCGGCACCCAGCAAGTGGCGATGAAGCGAAAAATCTGCAGATTCCGGCGAAACTATTTAATTTCAGAGATGGGTGGAGGACTGGCGGCACCCAGTAATTGCCCGCAATGACTAGAATGAGTAAACCGTGATGCAATCTGCGAAATCAGGTGAGACTCAATTTATTTCAGGGAGTATTCAGTCACCCAAGGGAAACGCATTGCCATTTTCCTGATACGGGCGGAGCCGTTCAGTAAACAGTGTGGTTGAGAAGGGTTGGTAAGTGGTGATAGGCAGGTGTGATGAAGTGCAGTGTGATATGTCTACTCTCCTAGCAGCTGTGGTGTCTGGGCCTTCAATGCTGTCTTTGTGCAAAGGATATTGGTCAGGGAAGGGGTGTGTTTTATACTCTGCAATGTGGGTGTGTACACCTTAGGAATGACCATCCACTGTGTTTTTCCTTGCTGACATTGCTATTGGCGTTTTTTATGTTGGCTCAGCAGGAGCGCGATGGTTGGATCGCAGAGTCTGTTGCGACAGGACCGCGGTCTCATCATAATTTCCTCAGCGGTCATGCCGCTGGGGAGTCGGCGTTTGGGTATGGAAAAAAATGCTTTTACGTCCGCCTTGGTCAGAGTTCCAGGTTTTCCGACAGTGGCAGACGTATTTTTTATAAATTCAACCGCCGCGGACGGATTTTTCAGTCCATGTATCGTAATGGGACTGTTGAATATTCCCCGGCCCTGGCGGGCGTTTTTTTCTCGAAATCACAGAGGTCGAAAGGCTTTTCCGACCGCCATCGAAATGAGCCCCATAATGTCCAGCCCAGTGTCTATCTTAACAAAAAGAGAAGTACTTTAACACCACAGCAAACAAAATACTTCACACACTACTGGGGATTCAGCTAGGGGGTTTCTATGCATGGGACTAACCAACTGTGAAAGTTTCACACCACCCACAGCGGTCTAGTACATTTGCTACAGTTCCTGCACCACTAGAAGATTTAGCATCAAATGGAAGAATCATTAAGTTCAATAACCGGCGTTTAGACAAAATATCGAAATAGAAATATTGGGCCTGATTCACAGAACTAACTTACGTCAAAAACGTAAAGTTAGTACTTTTAGTATTCACAGAATACACTTACTCATTTTGGTATTCACAGAATGAACTTACTCATTTCGGTATTCACAGAAGTTAGTAGTCCTAACTTTAGGACTCCTAAATGCCTTCTGTGAATACCGAAAGTCTTAAAGTTAGGATTTTTCTCAGTTTAGGAGTAGTAAAGTTAGGAGTTATATACAAATGGTATGTCCAACAATCGTGGTCTCAAGCAGCGCGCACTGACTGCCGGTGCAGCGTTAGGAGAAGACCACAACCTCCTAGATATGTTTTTCAGCAAATGGAGACGCTGCACTCCCAAAAGGCTTCTGTTGCAGTCTGTTTTTATTAATAAACCGCAAGTTAAATGTAATGCAGCACAACGCGTTTCGACTTCTTGTCTTTCTCAAGTGGTGATCATAGAGAATTATAATTGCATGCTTTTTATACTGCTTGTGGCATTGTGGGAATTGTAGTCATTTTGTAGTCATTTTGTTCTGCCAGTTCTTATCAATTAAGTTCTGCTGTAATTAGGCAGTCCGAAACCACATTTTGTTATCATTCAAGCACATTTTAAATTTAAATTGAAAACATCCTGCTGGCCTCCGGGCCCATGCTCCACAAACATCTCGGGCCGCATCGGTGTTGTCAATCATGGAAGGACACGCACTCACCCTATATCTTGGCGAGCGTGTCCTTTTCCAGTTGGAGTTGCGCGTGGTGTATTGAAGGTTCAAATTCTTCAGTCTTGCTGTCTTTCAGGATTAAGTAACCACGCTGGAGCAAAGTATCTCCCCGCCAACCCCATTCAGGTATGAATAGCCCAACACCAGGCCCCACTGCAAAATTTTATGTCCAACAATCGTGGTCTCAAGCAGCGTGCACTGACTGCCGGTGCAGCGTTAGGAGAAGACCACAACCTCCTAGATATGGTCGCCAGTAGGTAGTTATAGTTAGGACCTAGTTTCCATAGGAAAAGCATTTTTTCTTTTGCCAATATCTTTGGCGCTGGATGACGAATCTTTGTGAACTTTTCAAAACAAATGGCCCGCTCCGGTCAGCTCCTGTCTTGAAAGTTTGGGGGTGATTCGTCCAGCGGGGGCTGAGATAAAAAGGGGGGCCCAAAACGCGTTTTCTCCATGTTAATTTCCATAGGAAATTTTGGAACAGGCTACAGCCCGAAATGCTAAACAGAATTACACCAAATGTGGCAAAAGGTAGTTCCTGTTTCAGAAAGCGACCTTTTTTTAAATGGTGTAAATCCGTTCAGTAGTTACAGAGAAATTCAAGAAATAAAAATATCGATATCTGAGCACCAAAGAGGGTTCGCGAACCCTCCCGGGCACGAGCTTCACTCTGATTGGCTGCCAACACTCCAAGCCAGGAAGTGTTGGCAGCCATCTTGTGACTCGGTAACCGAGTCACAAGAAAAAGGGTGAAAAAAGATGAAAAACAAGAAAAGGGGGCAGGGTAGAAACACCCTGACCCCCTAGGCCTGCTCAGGGGGTCCCACAAGGACCCCCAGGGCCAAAAAAAGCATTTAAAAAAAAAATACATCGGCTGAATTCGTGCTGGGTGCGCGAATCCGGCCGAGAAAACAAAAATAAACAAAGCGCAGACTCCCGCGCTTTGTTATTCTTAAGCCCCCGGGTGGGCCAGGTCCCGGGGCAATGTTTGATTATATAGCGGGGCCAGCGGGGGCCCCCGCAGCCCCAGGGACCGCCACCTCGCTGGGGCTTTATGCATAATGTGTGGGGGCACGCGGCCCCCCCGCATCCCTGGGGACTGCCACCTCCCTGGGGCTTTATTAGTTATGGGTGGGGTCCACGCAGGCCCCCCCAAGCCCCGGGGACCGCAACCTACCCGGGGCTTTGTTCAAATAGTGGCGGGGGCCTCGTGGGCCCCCCTGCAGCCCCGGGGACCGCCACCTCCCCGGGGCTTTATTTAAATAAGGGCAGAGGGCCTCGCAGGCCCCCCCAAGCCCAGGGGACCGCCACCTCCCCGGGGCTTTATTAAAATTGGGTGGGGGGCCTCGCTGGCCCCCCGAAGCCCTGATGACCGCCACCTCCCCGGGGCTTTGATAAATTATTGGTGTGGGGGGGCTCGAGCCCCCCCACACTGCCCCGGGGACCACTACCTCCCCGGGCATTGAATATGCTAATATGGGGGTCCGTTACGGACCGCCGGCCCCGGGGACCACCACCTCCCCGGGGCTATGCAAATGAAGGGAGGGGGGCCGCAAGGCCCCCCTCCTGGAGCCCTCGATGGCCCTGGGGACCGCCACCCCCCAGGGCCAGCTCCTGCAATGTCCCGGGATACCACCCCCGGGACATAGCTGTTTGCTATGGCAGGGCGGGAGCATCGCTCCCAACCTGCCATAGCAAACTCTGCTTTGCTTTTTGGATGCGAGAGCAGGAAACCTGCTCTCGCTTCCAAAAAGCAAAGCAGATTGCTTTTGGAAAAGGGGAGCTGCATGTCAGCAGCTCCCCTTTCCCAAAAGCAATGCCGGCTCCCGCAGGAGGCAGGGAGCTGGCAGGGACCGTGGGGGCATTGGGGCTCCCCCCACGGTCTCCAACGTGAGGGCCGGCCCTGGGGGATAGGGTCCCCGGGGCCAGATGTGACCCGGGAGGGGGCCACTTGGCCCCCTCCTTTTTAATTATTTTTATATTAAAAAAAAAAAAACGGAAGGCCTGGCCCTGGGGGATGGGGTCCCCGGGGCCACACGGCCCCCCTTCCGTATTACTTAAGAAAATAAAAAAAACGAGGCCATGCCCCGGGGGATGGGGTCCCAGGGGCCGAAATGGGCCTTGGGAGGGGGAACGCTCGGCCCCCGTCCCGTTTTTAAAATTTTTTTTTTTAAATGTGGCAGGCCTTGGGGGATGGGGTCCCCAGGGCCCAAAAAAAGATTAAAAGAAGGGGGGCCACACAGCCACCCTTCTAACAATATTTTTTTTTTAAAAGACGGCATCTCGCCGGAGGCCCCGCCCCGCATCACTCTGCAAACACGCCCCCTGGCGCGTTCTAAGTTGGGGAATTAAGTCCCCTTGAATACTGAGGGTCCCTGGGGGCCAACTAGCCCACCATAACATAACATAACATAACATGTGTATTTGTAAAGCGCACGTTCACCCAGAGGTCTCTTGGCGCTGAATAACAGATGTTCATTGTTACCCAACTCAATGGTACTCATTTTATCGACCTCAGATGGATGAAAGGCTGAGTGGACCCGCCGGGATTTGAACCTGTGACCATGAGGTCGAACACAGGCCCCTGCAATGGACACATTAGTCCACTGAGCCACCAGACCCAGCACCAGGTACCTCCAGTAAGCGCCACACAGCTGGATTGCAGAGAGGTGGTCCGAGGCCACGCCCCTTTTTACACCACTCTGCAAACGCACCTCTTGGCGCACTGCTGGTGGGGCAATGAGGTCCTCTTGTGTCCTGAGGACCTCAGGACACAAATGGACTTCATCCCTTGAGCAGCAGTGCGCCAGGAGCTGCGTTTGCAGAGTGGAGTAAAAAGGGGGCGTAGCCTCGGACCACTCTCAGCAACCCAGCTGCGTGGCACTTACTGGAGGTACCTAGTGGGCTAGTTGGCCCCCAGGGATCCTCATGAGGAAAGGGGACTTCATCCCCCAACCAAGAGCGCGCCAGGAGGCGCGTTTGCAGAGTGGTGGAGAAAGGGGGCGTGGCCTGTGACCACCTCTCAGCAATCCCACTGTGTGGGGCTTACTGGATGTAAGAGGTAGGCTAGTTGGCCCCTAAGGACCCCCAGCAGTGAAGGGCACTTCAATCCCCGTCGAAGAGCGCGCCAGGGGGCGCATTTGCAGAGTGTTGGGCAAAGGGGGCGTGGCCTGTTATGAGAACTTAGCAATCCTGCTGTGTGGTACTTACTGGAGGCAATAGGAGGGGTAGTTGGCCCCCAAGGATGTCCTTGGGGGCCAAGTACCCCTCTTGTTACCTCCAGTAAGTCCCACACAGTAGGATTGCGAAGACGTCTTCGGAGGCCATGCCCCCTTTCTCCACCACTCTGCAAACGCACCTCCTGGCAGACTACGGGATGGGAGATGAAGTCCACTTTACTCATGAGGGACTTTGGGGGCCAAGAAGCCCTCCTGGTACCTCCTGTAAGTCCTACGCAGCGGAATTCCTGAGCGCTGGTCGGAGGCCCAGCACCACTCTGCAAAAATGACTACTACTTAAAGAAGCATCTTTCTGCACCTCTGACTTAGAGGTAGTTTTAATACCCCTGCCCTATTATATACTAGGGCCTTACAGGGGAGGTTGTGCCAATCACAGGGGTACCCCAACCCCTAGTGTACCCTAGTGTATGTAGGTGTTTTCACTGTATTCTAAGTGTCTTTTAGCATAGCACTGGCTCTAGGCCTGGTTAGGCAGAGTCAGTTACCACCAGTACCCGTCAGCAAAAAGTTGGGGGCACAGGATGACTTTGCAACAAGGCCTCTTTCTGCCCCTCTGTTGGTTCTTTCTGCACATCTCTTGCTTCTTTCTGCACCTTTCTTTGTCTTTCTGGAGTTCTGTTGCCTCTTTCTGCATTTCTCTTGCTTCTTTCGGCGCCTTTCTTCCTCTTTCTGCACATGTCCTACCTCTGTAGGCATAGTTAGAAATTAGCATTTAAAAAACCTTAGAAATTCACTGAAAAAACCATAGGTTTCAGGGACGTTATAATTAGAAATTAGCATTTAAAAAACCTTTGAAATTTACTGAAAAAACCATAGGTTTCAGGGATGTTATAGCTAGAAATTAGCATTTAAAAAACCTTTGAAATTCACTGAAAAAACCATAGGTTTCAGGGACTGTATAGTTAGAAATTAGCATTTACAAAACCTTAGAAATTCACTGAAAAAACCACAGGTTTCAGGGACGTTATAGTTAGTTGGACATTTCACTTGTACAAAACCAGAGAAATTCAGCCCTTATAGTTAGTTGAGCTAACTATAACTCGTGCCCCCGCAATGCACTGCTGATGACGTCACATATTACATCATTCATGACATGGTCAGTGACATCACTGATGACATCACTGATGACATCTCAAATGATATCACTGATGACATCATCCACGTGATAATCTGATGCACCTCCTCATACCCTAATATAACCTTTGATACACCTACTCTAAAATACAGACTACCATTTTCAAAACCATAGACACACCAATACCAGTTAGTACATACCCACTCACTGATTCCTAGGTCTACACACACATCCACTCATTCACCCATACAGTCACTCATACATGCAGTCAGTCATCAATACAGCACTATCATATGCACTCATACACCTATACAGACACTCACACACCGCCACTCATCCATGGAATTACTCACACACCTAGTCAGTTATGCAAAGAATCAATCACACTCCCATTTACTCACCTATACAGTTATACACACGCACCTCACTTATTCATACAGATACTAACACATACTTACTCTCTTATACAATCACTGATACAAGCACACACTCATCCATACAGCCACTCTCACAATCACTCACACTCACATATAGTCATTTATATACTCCAACACTCACATATACTGCCTTTTACATATGTAGTTACTCACACATGTACCACTGAGACATCCATTCACTAATCAACACACCCATACACACACTCAACCACCCATACAGCCCTTCACAGATGTACTCTTGAACCCATACACCCAGTGAATCACCCAGTCACACATCTATGCACAGAGTCACACCCCCCACCCACCCACACAGACACTCAGGCACCCATACAGATACTCAGACAACCAATCAATAACCCATATAGACACTCATGTAGCTACTCACCAACCCATGCAGCCGCTTACACACCAACTGACAGACTGGTACAGACATTCACACAGTTAAATCACTAACCCATGCATTCAGTAAGACACGTTTAATCACTCACTTATACAGTCAGTCACGCACCTACTAAATCAACCATTCAGACACTCATACACCCACTCTTTCTTCAATATACCTTGGCATTTATATATGTAAAACATATTTATACTTTACAGAAACACACATTCACTGGATGATGTCATCAGTGATGTAATCAGTGATGTCATTTGAGATGTCATCAGTGATGTCACTGACCATGTCATGAATGATGTAATATGTGATGTCATCAGCAGTGCATTGCGGGGGCGCGAGTTATAGTTAGCTCAACAAACTATAACGGCCAAATTTCTCTGGTTTTGTACGAGTGAAATGTCCAAATAACTATAACGTCCCCGAAACCTGTGGTTTTTTCAGTGAATTTCTAAGGGTTTTTAAATGCTAATTTCTAACTATAACGTCCCTGAAACCTATGTTTTTTTCAGTGAATATATATATATATAGACTTTGACAAAGGCTGCCTACAGCCGAAACGCGTCAGGATGGACACCGTGCCATGACTGAAAAATAAAAGAATATGCTACTTACTGGGAGTGCCTGCATTTGCTTTTTTTGAAGGGGGCTGTTGTTTGATATATATATATATATATATATATATATATATATATATATATATATCCACTCCAAAACGGGTCCTTCTGAGATCACTCCCGTAGACAGGAGGTGCGCTGTGTTACCGGCGAACCCATGCCGGTTATAATAATCCAACGTTTAAAGGTAAGTAAATCGCACTCACAGAGGTCCAGAATTTCTCATAAGTTTATTCAACCGTTACGCGTTTCGACAGAATCGTCTTGTTCACACGATATATATATATATACACAAATATAATTTGGTTAATTAATAAAGTTCATATTAAAAGTTTTATATTTGTTTTAAAATAATAGGGTTATTTTTCATATATGTTATGTGTTTGAAGTGCTTTTCCTACTGTTACACAGACTGGAGTGAGAATAGTAATTTTTACCCCTCCGACATCCAATGCTTTCCCTACTGTTGCATAGATTGGAATGGGAATAGTTAATTTTACCCCTATGAAGTTCAACTATGTCCCTACTGTTGTAAAGACTGAAATGGGAATAATAAATATTACTCCTCCGAAGTCCAATGCTTTCCCTACTGTTGCAGAGACAGGAATAGAAATGGGAAATGGTACCCCTCCGGAGTTCAACGCTTTCCCTACTGTTGCACAGTCTGTAGTGGGAATAGTAAATGTTACCCCTCTGAAGTCCAACGCTTTCTCTAATGTTGCACAGACTGGAGTAAAAATAGTTAATTCTACCCCTCCGAAGTCCAGCGCTTTCCCTACTGTTGCACAGACTGGAGTATTGAATAGTAAATGTTACCCCTCCGGAGTTCAACACTTTCCCAACTGTTACACAGACTGGAGTGGGACTAATAGATTTTACTATTTCAGAGTACTACGCTGTAGGAAACTGGCTCTATATATACTACACCAAAATGAGGTATAGTGTGTATAGAGTCCAGGTGACCCCAGAGGTAGGCAGAGGTTAAGGTTAGATAGAACCTTACTCTCTATTTGTGGTAGAGTGGTCGAGCAGTAAGGCAGTATCAGAGGACAGTGTTAAGCATTTGATGTACACACTCAGTCAGCAAATGAATGCACACACTCAAAGACTGAACTCTAGACCAATTGTTTTTGTATAAAAAATATATTGTTATTTTATTTTAGAACCAAGCAAGCCTGGCACAGGTAAGCATTAAATACTTTACAGTAATAAGTTGCTGAATGTCGAACAGTTTGAAAATGCAATAGGAATTGTACTTTGTTTGATTTACAGGGGATGCAGTAGATTGCACTACTTAGCAAATACAGTACATTGGAATGAATAGGCTTTTTCAGTAAATTTCAAGTAAGTTACTTTTACGTTACTTTTCTTACTCAGTGCTGGATACCTGGATTCAGCACTGGAACATTTCCTGCAAACAGGTAAGTAAATACGTTTTGGCTATTCGTGCGATTTTTAAAGAATATTTTTAGATTTCAAAACTCCACACTTAGAAACTTTTGGAAGAAAAATTGTCAATGTTATCCTATGGATGAAAAGTAGGTCGGTTCAAAGGTAAGTTATCGACTGTGGGAGTTAAATTTCTGGGGTTAGACTCAGGGGTCCCCCAGGGTCAGTGATGCACTCTTGTTACACCCTCAGCGTCACTAGGGCGGCCGGGTGCAGAGTGTTGAGGCCTAATGTTATCCTATGGAGGATAGGGGGTCTCCGGTTGGTGGCTGCTGGCAAGCAGGCCACGGGGTTGTGGGAGCAAAGCTCCTGGACTTTAGCTCAGGGCAAATGGGGAAACAGATTAGCACCAAAGGTGCACCCTCAGCGGCACTAGGGCGGCCGGGTGCAGGGTGCTGTTTCGACGTCGGAAGCCCTGTTGTTTCCAATGGAGAACCTCCGGTTAGCAAAAGCACTGCAGGCAGGGAGACGAAGGACTTCTGGGTGCGACCACCACTTCGAGAGGTAAGTTGGGAAGTTAGGGGTTGGTTAGGCACCGTCGTTGTGGGCACACTAGGCCGTGGGGCGTCGGGTGCAGCGGTGCCTTTTGGGGTCGGATCTTCTTACCAGCTCCGGGTCGCGGTTAGGGGGGCCTTCTGGATTTCGACTGCAGGCATCGGCTGGAGGCTTGAGGCAGGTCAGGGATCGCCATTCTCGGTTCAGGATCGCCGGGGTGACCTCCTCGTGGTGTTTGCCCACTCGAGCTCGGGCCGTGGGCGGCGGGTGAGGAGTGGGGCGGATTTGTGGTCTCCGGCTGCTGCCAGCGGTTGCAGTTGAACAAATCCGGTGTTCACGGGAGAAGCAGTCTTTGGAAGTGAAGGCAGGCAGGTCCTCCGGGGTTTTTGAGGTTGCTGGCTGCAGGACACACCGGGATTTCGCAGGAGCAGGTTCGAGGGGGAGACAGGCCGGTAGGGCTGGGGCCAAGTCAGTGGGCGTCTTCCTCTTGTTAGCTGCTGCACGGCTGTTCGGTCCTTCTTCTTCTTTTCTTCTTGTTTCTTGGCTGGATCTGAGGAAGCAAGGTTCAGGGTGCCCCCTAGATACTAGATTTAGGGGCGTTACAGGTAGGTAGAGGGCAAGGACCAATGAGTCCCTTCCCTGGGGTGGGTACACCCCCTATGGTGCCACCCTCCAGTAGGAGGGGGGTATGAGCCTGTCCCTGGTTGGTTGGGTTCCTCCATCCTCAAGATGGCGGGGACTCGGAGTTGTGCTTCACCTCGCCTCCCCCACCTGAGGGGTGGAGTTGGCAGAGGTGGGCACACCTCTCTCTCTCACTTGTTTTTCCCGCCGGTTCACCCGCCGAAAGTGGGGGGCAGAACCAGTTGCTGAAAGCAGCAAGTGGTCTGGTGAGGCTCACAAAGGCGGCATGCCTTTGAAGCTTCCCCTTCGTGAACCCTGCCCATTCTGGGGGAGGAGGCTTGGCACCTCGTCCCAGGATGTGCATTGTTTCAGGCCCCCAAGAGCAGCAGGCTCTCGACCCAGGGGTCCAGAAACATGGCTGTTGATGGCAGCCTAAGTAGCCATTCAGTCGGGACACTAGAAGTTGGTCGAGTTTTAGGGGGCATCTCTAAGATGCCTTCTGTTGTGCATTTTACAGTAAATCCCACACTGGCATCAGTGTGGGTTCACTGTGCTGAGAAGTTTGATACCAAACTTCCCGGTTTTCAGTGTAGCCATTATGGTGTGGTGGAGTTCGTAATGACAAACTCCCAGCACCATATACTCTTAATGGCAGCACTGCACTTACACTGCCCAAGAATGGACTTGGGCACTGTAGGGGTACAGGGCTCATGCACTTGTACCCTCACCACTGGCATAGTGCACGCAGCTTGAGGGGTGACTGATCTAGGTCAGGGCAGTGGGTTGTAGGCATGGCACACAGGGATGTGTGCCATGTTGACTCTTCACTTTGTTCTGCACCAAAACACGCAGCCTGCAAGGGCAGTGTGTGTGTGTAAAGGTACAGGACCTCTAAGGGTGGCACAATAAGTGCTGCAGCCCTTAGAGGCCTTCTCTGGTCACAGTACCCTGGGTACCTGTGGTACCATTTACCAGGGGCTGACCTGTGGCCAGAGATGCCAATTGGGTTTAGGCTTCAATGCAATTTTAGGGAAGGAACATAGGCCCTGGGTACCTGATTAGCAGGAGCCCAGGGCACACTCAGTCTAAGAACATCAGCAATTCCGCAAAAAGTGGGGGCATACCATGCAGAAAGAGGGCACTTTCTCACATACGCTTTTCCTACTGTTGCTCAGAATGGAATGGGTATAGAATATATATTATCCCCAGATATTAAGATTTTTTAATGTTGTTTAAATATATCTAATATTACTAGTTGTTTATTTGTTTAATTTTATAATATTTGTACATAAATGTATAATATTGTTTTTTAATATTTTTTAGTAAAAATAATCATATTTTGTAATTTATTAGATTTGGCTTGTTTAAAACCAGAAATATAAGCTTCCTCTTTTAGACCAGTAATGGAAATATTATTACACCTCAAGCTGCCCTCCAGATCTTCCTGTTTCTCACCCGTGCTTCTCTTGATTAGCCTGTCAGATGTAGACACAACAGGTTCGGGTGTATGGTCCTGCCCTAAGCCTCATGTAAAAACCCACCATCTACCCTAACCTAGCTTGGTCATTGTCCGTACATTGCCCAATCCATGCGTTTAGCAACTATTTGCTGCACGGGTAGCCTTTATGGCGTCTGATATCTGTTGCTTATTTCTGTGTATATGGAGCAGTGACGCAGGAGCCCACACATACATATTAGATTGCAACACTGGCTACAATGCAGTCCTATCCTGAATCCTTTACTATGCCTTTTGCCCTCTGCTCCACCCAGGATAAAAGGAGTACCACTCTCACTGTGCCCCTAACACACAACAGACTCTTCTAGCACTGCGTTGGTAAGCATCATCCAGATTCACGCGGAGCACCTGTCAAGGGACCTGTACAATGAGGAAAACGTATTTGGGTGGTGAGAATCAGAGAGTGAGGGGCAGCATGACACAGGTGCACAATGCTAGGGCCTTTCAACCACACTTCCACTTTTATGTATATGTCAAGGCCAAGGATGAAAACCGAGGCTCCCAAACTCAAAACTATTCCTAACATAGGATACTTCCTCTCTTACGCTGGCTGGTCACACAAGCCGTGGATTCTTCTAGAACTGAGTAAAATACTATTCTCCTCGCGGACCCCCTAAAACATGACTCGGGCGCTCTTGTGCCCTTCTCTGCGTGACTTGTCTTTAGCATCCAAAGGTTCATCACCTTGGCTGCGGTTTCTGGCTCCATCTAGTGGCAGTCCGTGGAATAACGAGTCACATCATGTATCCTTTACAAAGCTCTCCAGGAACAATCATTTAAGCCTTGAGGGTGCTGGTATTAATAACTGGGCCCCTGACTGGAGACTAGCAGACACTCCTCACTAGACCTTCAGCCGGCACCACCCCTGTGACGCACGTGCAGAGTCTAGAGGGACCCGGGGGAGACATTGTGAGTGAGTAAAGGCTGCGCTGCGTCAGCAGCTGAACTCAGGAGATGCCAGTGTGAGCTATGGTTTCTTGGTTCGTGTCCTGGAAGCAAAGTGAAAGGAGACAGTCCGGGGGAGACGGGTGCAGAGGACCTGGTTATCTAAGGTGATTGACATGACGGGAGACGGACCAAAATGAAACAAGCATTGGCACAACCAACAGGACTGCCTTTGTCAAGAGTGCCGATGTTTTATTGCTTTTTGTCAAACATATACGATAAAAATGTAAAGTGTCAAAGTAATATAAAAGTCAAAATGCTGCCACTTAAAGGTGGCGTGCATATGTTGTTTATATAAAAATGTAAAGTGTCAAAGTAATATAAAAGTCAAAATGCTGCCACTTAAAGGTGGTGTGCATATGTTGTTTATATAAAAATGTAAGTAAAAACTACTCACTGAAAAAATGTAATTAGAAACATGAAATTAGAAAAGGGATTCACCTAGAACCTCTGGCACTGAAGTAGGCTACTTTTTTAGGAAGAAATGTAAAAAGTGCAACAACAGCAAAATGCTGCCCCTCACAGCAGGGCCGGCGTTAGCGCCTGGTGTGACAAACTTTTGTGGCACCCCCAATGAGCGTCACTTCACCAAAACACTAGTGGTAGTGACATCACACACTATAGCGCTACGCATACCAGTGTAGGGTGTCAGAGCGCTTTACATCACACACACATTATGCAGAGACAGTGAATAATATGTGTGTAAATCAATCTATAGAAACTGTTACAAATGACAAAGATGGCTGCAACGTGTAGGAATCACACGTCATGCATTCTTTCTTTTTTTTATAATAATTTTAATTGGGATTAAATAGAGAGTACCAGGATTGCAAGCAGCGTAAGGAAGAAAGATAACATAGTAAAAATGCATATCTTAAAGACAATATGATAATAAATATGATACTATCACATTAAAAAGCTGTAAAATACAATCTTAATAATGTAAATAAAAAAGAGAATAGATTACCTATCTAACATTAGTCATGTTTATATTCTGAGAGCGAGAATGAGGAAAGAAAGAGGGGAAAGGGAAAGGAATAGGGGAAGAAAAGAGAGAGAGAGGGAAAAAGGCGAATAGGAATTTGAGTAAAGATGAGTGTGAAGATAAAAAGTAGTAAAGGGTAAACAGAGTAAATCAGACTTGATTTTCTGAGATAACAATCAAGATGAAACAGTAGGAATTCTATGCTCATCGCAAATACAATTCCGCCATGTTAAGATACATATTTTAGAATAATCTTTCCAACAAGTAAGGATAACTTTAAACGCAAGAGCAATAAAAAGATCAAATAACCCTGACTTTGAGTAAGTATCCTGGAAACCAACAGACATGGATCCAAGAAACACATCTTGAATTGATAATGGAACACAACATTGAAATATCTTAGAACATTTAGACCAAATGGATTTCCAAAAGTTAAGAACATTGGGGCATATTAGCAAGAACCTGCGAAAATTATCGCAAAGCTTGCTTAGCGCGCGTTTTTCTATCGCCGGCTATCGCTGGATATTACCGCGGAGATAACATGCTATTAGCAAGGTTTATCTCCAATGCGATAAAATATCCAGCGATAGCGGCGAAACCCAGCAATAACGCGAGAAATCCAGCGATTGAATCCCACGCTAATGCTGGGGACTTAACCTTACAATCCACCTCCCATTGACTAATATTGTTAAGTCATGTTTTTACCAGTTCTAAAAAACCAGCGCTAATCGTGGTTAGCGCGTGTTTTTTTATCGCTTCGCGGGCATTGCTAATAGGCGATAGGTATGTTATCGACTGTTTTCAGTCGCTTTTAGTTGGGAACGCCTCCTTTGCATGTCATTAGCGATAAATATCGCTGACATGCAAAGCGGCACCCAAACCAGTCGCTATCGCCTAAAAGCTGTCGCTAACACCTGTTAGCGACAGCTTGCTGATAGGGCGATAGAAATATCGCCGCTTTAGCGGCAAAAAGTGCCGCTAAAGCGGCGATAGAGCCCTTGCTAATATGCCCCACTAGGGCAATAATATATTAAGTGAAGTAGAGTGCCATTAGAGGAAAGACATGACCAGCAAAGAGGTGAGGTCGAAGGATTGATTTTATGGATAAAAACAGGTGTACAAACCACTATATTGTATAAGAAAAATAGGGATTGAGTGATACTGGCAGCTTTGGAGGAAGTAAAAAGTTTGTGCCATAATTTATCCCATTGTTGAGTCGAGAGGTTCATCGAGAGGTCTTGTTCCCAGGCTGTTTCAATTGAGGATTTTAGTCTATCGGAGATAAAAGCAGATGTTATGTTATGTTACAATATTTATAAAGCGCATGGCTACCCCAGAAATGGGGCGTCCCAGTATTAACTGTCTAGTATAGTGGGAGGCAGAGGCAGCTTAGTGATTGGAGAATAGCCAAGTCTTCACCATCCTTCTAAAAATCCAGTGATCAGAGATGCTACGGATAGAAAGAGGTAGGGAGTTCCAAAGTGCAGGCGCCAATGCCTTAAACGAGCGGCCACCCGCTCTGGCCCTGCGTACCGAGGCACTCAGGCCAGATGCAGATCCGCTGAGCGCAATCGCGGGTGGGTACATAAGGAGAGCACATAGCACTCAAAATCCCAGGGCAAAGGCCCGAAAAGATCTTATGAATAATACAGAGAGCTTTAAAATAAATTCTCTGTGCCATTGGCAGCCAGTGTAGCCGCTGGAGTAGTTCGGAGACGTGACAATGCTTGGGGAGTGCAAACAGAGCGCGAGCTGCAGCGTTCTGGGCACGTTGGAGCCCTTTGATCACAGATTTGTTGGAGCCGAAGAGCAACGCGTTGTAATAGTCCAATCTAGCCATGACAGTGGACTGAACGATCAACTGCCAGGTGTAAAGATCGAAAAGTCCTAGGATAGGATTTAGGCCACGTAGTAATCCGAAACATGTGCCTGCCACTGATTTAGCATGTGCCTCAAAGGAGAGGGCACTATCCACCTATACTCCCAGGTTCTTGACCACAGATTTTGGGAGGGGGGGTGCACCAAGTGCGGGGGCCATCACTGGCTGCCCCAGAGATGGGAGCCCATGCCTACCAAGAGGACTTCAGATTTGGTGGAATTCAATTTGAGGTAGTTGTTAGCCATCCAATCAGAGATAGCAGTTAGATCTTCCTGAAATTTTGCAGAGTCCTGACTGGGGTTGCTAGAAAAAGTAAGCACCAGCTGAGTGTCATCCGCATATGACACCAAGGAGATGTTACGGGCTTTGGCCAACAAATCCAAAGTTCAGATGTAGACATTAAATAAAGTAGGGTTCAGTGCTGAACCCTGGGGGACACCACAGCGTAGCAGGTGGGTGAGGGAGGAAAAAGGGGGCGATGACTTGAAAGGTCCGGTTGGCCAGAAAAGACGAAAACCAGGAGAGGGCCTTGCCATCTATGCTGATCTCCCTCACCCGGTATCGCAAGATCTTGTGGGAGACCGTGTCGAAGGCCGCGCTCAGATCAAGCAGAATCAGTGCCGAGGTTCTGCTCTAGTCCAAAGAAGTCCGTAGCTGCTCCGTAACCACCAGCAAAGAGTACTCGGTACTGAGTCGAGGCCGGAAACCATTTTGAGATGGATCCAGTATTGAATTAACTTTCAGGTATTGGGTTAAAATGGTGTTGACATATGATTCCGTGATTTTAGCGAGGATCGGGAGCAGAGAGATTGGCCGGAAATTTTCAAGCTTGGACGCCTCCAGTGTTGGTTTTTTCAACAAAGGGACAACTTTGGCGTGTTTCCATGATTTGGGAATAGACGCCGAAGATAAAGACAGATTGATCAGCTCCATGCACTTGGGTAGGAGACTTTGTTGGAATTTAGATAAAAGTTTATATATGAAGGAGGCTTTAGGATTAGAGTCAGAACAGATATTGTACAGAGGAGTCAAGGGAGAAAACAAAGTAGAGTCAGCAGGAAAGTTTCTGGCTATTAAAATTATTGAAGTACCTGTGATAATTGGGAGTATTGGGCTAAGGTAGAAGAAGATAGATCATAGCGTTCTTGCAATGTAGTGAAGGGTATAACAGAATTTTGACATACTGGTTGGTAAACATATAGGATATCCTTTTCTTTCCAATGCTTGAAGTAGAAAGATTTATGGCAAAACTTAATGAATTTATTGTACCAATAGAGGAGGCAAGAAAAGCTTGGTAGAAGTTAGAGTCAGAAGTAAACAGTGAATGTAATAGATGTTGGGAATATTTTAAGATAGGGTGTTTGGATATAAAGGTACAGCTGGACATAAAGCTAATATCATGAAAAGAAAATTCATTTAACAGAGAGCATTAAAAATGGATCCAGCTGGGTATGGGGGAGTCTTGATATTGTCTATCTAAAGCATAAATTTGTCTAATTAAAAAAGCAGGATGACATAGCTTATAATTAGGAAAGCGTATGCCCCCTTCATTTTTTGGTTTAATTAATTCGGATAGGGCAATATGGGCGAGTTTATTGTTTCAGAGAAATTTGGTACAGAGAGAATTAATTTGGATAAAATAGTCATTAGGAATTTTAAAGGGTAACATAGAAAGCAAAAAAAGTTCAAGTGGGACAATCATCATTTTAACAGTATCCAATCTACCCCACCAGGATAAGTGGAGCGGAGACCAAGAGGAAAGCAAGTTTTGAATCTTAAGTTTTAGTGCACTAAAATTGTGGACAAGAGTTTGAGGGATGGTAGGTGAAAACCAGACACCTAGGCATTTAATCTTAGATGGACACCACATAAAATTAGTATCAGAGAACATAAATCGATAACATAAGGAATTTAAAGGTAAAATCTCAGTTTTAGAAAAATTCAATTTATATAGCCAGATATTTTAGAATATAAAACAATCTGCTCCAAAAGGGAGGTAGGGAAGTTAGGGGATTCGAGAGGTATACCAGAATATCGTCTGCATAAGCATTATTTAGTTTCATAGGAATTATGTTGGAAACCTGTTATCAAAGGGTTACGGTGAATGCGTTCAAGAAAAGGTCCGAGACAGGGAAGAAATAAAAGAGGAGAAAGAGGACAACCTTCTCTAGTACCTCTATGTAAGTTAAAATAAGGGGATAGAAATCCATTGACAGAAACACAAGCACGTGGTTCGTAGTATAATAGCTTGATAAACGAAATGAATTTGGGGCCAAAACTTAACCAAGGATGAGTTTTGAAAATAACTTGCCAATTTATACGGTCAAATGGTTTTTCAGCATCAAGGGATAGTGCAGCAAGAGGATCAGGATATCTTCTCCCTAATGTAAGGATATTGGAGAACATCCTAGCATTGTCTGAGGTAAGCTTCCCTTTAATGCAACCAGTCTGGTCAGGTTTAATAAGAAGTGGAATTACATCGTCCAATCTAGAGGCAAGAATTTTTGCAAAGGTTTTGCAATCATAGTTAATTAATGAGATAGGGCGGTAATATTTGAACAAAGGGGCATATTAACAAGCCCCTATCGCCATGGGAACGTCACTTTTTGTGATGTTCCCGTGGCGATAGGGGCCGTGCCTTATGTACAAGGCAGCGTTAAGCCACTTAACGTGGCTAACGCTACCTTGTACATAAGGCACCCTTTCACGCTATGTTTAGCGTGATAGGGGCGTGCAGTGGGTGTTGCGGTGGGCGTTCCACTGCAACACCCATTGTATTTGACGCTGCCCTCTATGTACAAGGGTGGCATACATAGGAGGCAGCGCCAAAATTAAGACCAGGAAAATCCTGGTCTTAAGCTGTCGAAACGAGGAGAAATGCATTATTTCTCTTCGTTTCTGCTTTTTTCATGTGTGCTGCATGGAGCCGCACACATGAAAGTTACAAAATGGCATTTTAGGATTGTTTATGTGCAGGAAGGGACACCTTCCTACACATAACCAATCCTACCCTGCACACAGACACCCTTGCACTCTGGTGCAAGGGTGCCTGCGTTGGCACTAAGTTGTTAAACTTCGCGCCATCGCAGGGGGAAACGCAAGGCTGCACCACATCCTTGTAAATATGGTGCAGCCTTGCGTTTCAGAAGTGGTGGAGCATGTCCCAGGAGGCTAACGACAGGCTCCGCCACTTCATTGTACATATCCCCCAAAGTGTGATCTTTACAAGGTTTGGGAATGATTACAATGAGCGCATCTAAAAAGGAGCCTTCGGGTTCAGATTTCAATAGGAAGGATGTGAAAAGCTCAAGTAAATGTGGTGCAAAAGTAGATGAAAAAGAAGAAATAAGTTCATTGGAAAAACCATCAGGTCCAGAGGCTTTAGCTCTCTTCAGAGATTTGATGGCATCCAAAATCTCCTGAAGAGTTATATCTTTTTCAAGGAGGCCATAGCACAGTAATAAAAACAGGAAAGCAAGTGACGAACAACCCGAATGGACAGCAAGTGGAACATCCTAGGGGTTCACATGGATCTGCTGAAAGCAGACAACAGGAGCTGCAGTGTGTGTAGCTGGACCTTACCTGTCAGTGCAGCAATGTAGTGCAACCTGATATCATTAGTGGATGTAAGCTGCAGTGTGTGTAGTTGCACCCTACACATTGGTGTAGCAATGTCGTGCAAACCGACATCATTAGTGGATGTAGGCTGCACTGTGTGTAGCTCGACCCCACCCCTCAGTGTAGTAATGTCCTGCAATCTGACATCATTAATGGATGTAGGTGCAGTGTGTGCATCTTGACTCTACCCATTGGTGTAGCAATGTAGTGCAAACCGACATCATTAGTGGATGTAGGCTGCACTGTGTGTAGCTCGACCCCACCCCTCAGTGTAGTAATGTCCTGCAATCTGACATCATTAATGGATGTAGGTGCAGTGTGTGCATCTTGACTCTACCCATTGGAGTAGCAATGTTGTGAAACCCGATACCATTAGTGGATGTAGGCTGCAGTGTGTGTATACCTGAACCCTACCCATCGGTGTGCAATGTCATGCAACTGATAACATTAGTGGATGTCGCTGCAGTGTGTGTAGCTGAACTCTACCCATTGGTGTAGCAATGTTGTGGTACCTGATACCATTAGTGGATGTCGGCAGCAGTGTGTATACCTGGACCCTACCCATCGGTGGCAACGTTAGTTCAACTTGATATCATTAGTGGATGTAGGCTGCAGTGACTGTAGCCTGGCCCTACACATTGGTGTGCAGTGTCATACAACCCAATTCCATTAGTGGATGTAGGCTGAACTGTGTGTAGCTCGACACTACCCCTCGGTGCAGCAATGTCATGCTACCCAATACCATTAGTGAATATAGGCTGCAGTGTGTGTAGCTGGACCCTACTCCTCAGTGTAGTAATGTCCTGCAATCTGACATGATTAGTGGATATAGGTGCAGTGTGTGCAGCTGGACTCTACCCATTGGTGTATCAATGTTGTCCAACCCAATACCATTAGTGGATGTAGGCTGCAGTGTTTGTACCTGGACCCTACCCATCAGTGTGCAATGTCATGCAACCTGAAACCATTAGTGAATGTAGGCTTCGGTGTGTGTAGTTGGACCCTACCTATCGGTGTAGCAATGTCATGCAACCTGATACATTAGTGGATGTCGCTGCAGTGTGTGTAGCTGAACTCTACCCACCGGTGTAGCAATGTTGTGGTACCTGATACCATTAGTGGATGTAGGCAGCAGTGTGTATACCTGGACCCTACCCCTCAGGGTGGCATTGTCGTGCAACCTGATACCATTAGTGGATGCAGGCTGCAGTGTGTGTGTAGATTGACCCTACCCATCAGTGTAGCAATGTGCGCAACCTGATACCATTAGTGGATGTAGGCTGCAGTGTGGGTAGCTGGACCCTACCCGTTGGTGTGCAATGTCGTGCATCCTCATACCATTAGTTGATGTAGGCTGCAGTGTGTATAGCTGAACCTTTCCTATCTGTGTACCGATGTCATGCAACGTGATACCATTAGTGGATGAAGGCAGCAGTCTGTGTAGCCGGACCCTACCCATTGGTGTAGCAATGTTGTGCAACCTGATACCATTAGTGGATGTAGGCAGCAGTGCCTGCAGCTTGACCCTACCCATCGGTGTAGAGATGTCATACCTCCTGATACCTTTAGTGGATGTAGGCTGCACTGTGTATAGCTAGACCCCTTCCCTTGTTGTGCAATTTCATACAACCCGATTCCATTAGTTAATGTGTGCTGCAGCGAGTCTAGCTGGACCCTACTCCTCAGTGCAGCAATGTCATGCAACCCGATACCATTAGTGGATGTAGGCTGCAGTGTGTGTAGTTAGACTTTATCTATCGGTATAGTAATTTCGTGCAACCTGTTACAATTTATGGATGTAGGCAGCAGTGTGGGTACCTGTACCGTACAATCGGTGTACACTGTCATGCAACCTTATACCATTAGTGGATGTAGGCTGCAGTGTGTATTGCTGGGCCTACCGGTTAGTGTAGCAATGTCATGTAACCTGTTACCATTAAAGGATGTAGGCAGCAGTGTGTGTACCTAGACCCTACCCATTGGTGTGCAATGTCCTGTAACCTGATACCATTTTGGATGCTGCAGCCTGTGTAGCTGTTCCTTACCCCTCGTTGTAGCAATGTCGTGCAACCTGATAACATTAGTTTATGTAGGCTGCGGTGTGTATAGCTGAACCTTTCCTATCTGTGTACCGATGTCATGCAACGTGATACCATTAGTGGAGGAAGGCTGCAGTCTGTGTAGCTAGACTCTACTCATCAGTGTAGCAATGTTGTGCAACCTGATAACATTGGTGGATGTAGGCTGCAGCGTGTACAGCTGGACCCTACCCCTCTGTTTAGCAATGCTGTGCAACCTGATATCATTAGTGGGTGTATGTGCAGTATGAGTAGCTGCACCCTACCCATCAGTGTAGCAATGTCGTGCAACTGTTATGTTTCATATAGGTACCCTAATATAGGCCCGGGTAACATCATACCCCTTCACCTACATTACCTCCCATACACTACACTGTAACGAGCCTTTTAGGATTGAACCTTTACCTAGTTCTAGTCCTGGGTGCAGAAGGAGGGTTTTTTCCTGAACAATAGAGTCCTATAACTCCATCAATAGACTCACACAGTATGAATGAATATTCATAAGGGTTCTTAGAAACCAGGCTGGGGCTACACCACCTTCCGCCCCGTATCTACGAACACGGTTCATCCCATACGTCATCCTCAAATCCAACAGTGGCTAATACAAGCAACAAGGGACAAAGGAGCCCTAGATACTTTCTGTATAAATATAGCACCTCTTGCTAATGTTAAGCAGAGGGAACGGAAACTTCCAGGCCGACACACTGACCAGAGACGCTGAGGCTCCTGCATGCAGACGCTCCAGCTGACAGTGGTCTGAACATCCCTTGCGGGGTGTCCAGCTCGAGACCAGGAAGGGCTCCTACATTCTCACTTCAGGTAACGGGGTTAGACTAAATCCTAGAGGGATTCTTGGCTTTACACCTACTCACATGCTAGGTACACTTAGGTACATCTAGATAGGCATCGTAGGAGTAGGCGCTTTCTTTTATCAATGCATTTTATATTCATGTATTTATTCATGCTTATTGCAAGATGGTAGAACTGTTCTATCCTTTTATATTTGCTGTACTGCTAATCATATATCTCTGCTACTGTCTAATGGTTGTTGCCGCTCATATATTCTACACGAGAAGAACAACTGTTCAATAAACCCTTATTGAAACGCCCAGACTGTTTATTCTGTGTATCTCTGAGACAAGATAAGTAAGCACGAGTGACTGAGCGATAAGTAGTAGATTGTTTCCACGATCCTGAGGGATCAGGGTTTTCATGTTCTCAGGTTGCCAGAAACTATTGTCTCCCCGATAAGAGGAGACACTAGTGGCACTGTGAGCTAGCTTATGCAAACAGGCTAACATTTCTCGGTGGGGGTGCTCAGAGTCTGTCTGCCACCAAACCCACAGTTTATGTTATCCGAACGCGCATGTCCTGTATGGGCAATATAGAAACTACACGACACAACCTGACATCATTAGTGGAAGTAGGTGCAGTGTCTGTAGCTGGACCCTACCCATTGGTGTAACAATGCTGTGCAACCCAATACCAATATTGGATTTAGGCTGCAGTGTTTGAAGTTGGACCATACACATCGGTGTAGCAATGTCATGCAGCCGGATACCATTAGTGGATGTAGGCAGCAGTGCCTGCAGCTTAACCCTTTCCTATCTGTGTACCGATGTCATGCAACGTACGTGATACCATTAGTGGATGAAGGCTGCAGTCTGTGTAGCTGGACCCTACCCATTGGTGTAGCAATGTTGTGCAAACTGATACCATTAGTGGATGTAGGCAGCAGTGCCTGCAGCTTGACCCTTCCCATCGGTGTAGAGATGTCATACCTCCTGATACCTTTAGTAGATGTAGGCTGCACTGTGTATAGCTAGACCCCTCCCATTGTTGTGCAATTTCATACAACCCAATTCCATTAGTTAATGTGGGCTGCAGCGAGTCTAGCTGGACCCTACTCCTCAGTGCAGCAATGTCATGCAACCCGATACCATTAGTGGATGTAGGCTGCAGTGTGTGTAGTTAGACTTTATCCATCGGTATAGTAATTTCGTGCAACCTGTTACAATTTATGGATGTAGGCAGCAGTATGGGTACCTGTACTGTACCATCGGTGTACACTGTCATGCAACCTTATACCATTAGTGTATGTAGGCTGCAGTGTGTATTGCTGGGCCTACCCGTTGGTGTAGCAATGTCATGTAACCTGATACCACTAAAGGATGTAGGCAGCAGTGTGTGTACCTGGACCCTACCCATCGGTGTGCAATGTCCTGTAACATGATACAATTTTTGGATGCTGCAGCATGTGTAGCTGTTCCTTACCACTCAGTGTAGCAATGTTGTGCAACCTGATAACATTAGTTTATGTAGGCTGCGGTGTGTATAGCTGAACCTTTCCTATCTGTGTACCGATGTCATGCAACGTGATACCATTAGTGGATGAAGGCTGCAGTCTGTGTAGCTGGACTCTACTCATCAGTGTAGCAATGTTGTGCAACCTGATACCATTAGTGGATGTAGGCATCAATGTGTGTACCTGGACCCTACCCTTCCATGTGCAATGTCATGCAACCTTATACTATTAATGGATGTAAGCTGCAGTGTGTGTAGCTGTTCCTTACCCCTCGGTGTAGCAATGTTGTGCAACCTGATAACATTAGTGGATGTAGGCTGCAGCGTGTGCAGCTGGACCCTACCCCTCCGTTTAGCAATGCCGTGCAACCTGATATCATTAGTGGGTCTAGGTGCAGTGTATGTAGCTGGACACTACCCATTGGTGTAACAATGTTGTGCAACCCAATACCAATATTGGATTTAGGCTGTAGTGTTTGAAGTTGGACCCTACACATCGGTGTAGCAATGTCACGCAGCTGGATACCATTAGTTGGATGTAAGTTGTAGTGTGTGTGTATAGCTGAACCCTTCCAATCTGTGTACTGACGTCATGCAACGTGATACCATTAGTGGATGTAGGCATCAGTGTGTGCACCTGGAACCTACCCATCGGTGTAGCAATGTTGTGCAACCTCATACCATTAGTGGATGTAGGCTGCAGTCTGTGTAGCTGGACCCTACCTATCAGTGAAGCAATGTCATGCAACCTAATACCATTAGTTGATGTAGGCAGCAGTGTGTGTATCTGGACCGTACCCATCCATTTGCAATGTCATGCAACCTGATACCATTAATGGATGTAGGCAGCAGTGTGTGTGTAGCTTGACCCTATCGGTGTAGTGATGATGACATGCAACCTGATACCATTAGTAGATCCAGACAGCAGTGCGTGTGTATCTGGACCATACCCATTGGTGTAGCAATGATATGCAACCTGATAACATTATTGCATGTAGACTGCAGTGTGTGTACCTGGACCCCCTTCCCATGAAGGAAGTGACCCTTATGGGCCACCCGGGTTACTTACAACCACCTGCTATGGCTTCCCAAAAATGAAGAGTCGGTCGGACAGTTGAGAATACAAACAGGCTTTCATTAGCAATACTCTGCAGAGGAGTCCAATCTGACTTGCACCCTAAGATGTCTGCTGAGGGACTGACCCCCCAACAGCCCACAACACATAATCATTCCTCCCAGAACCTCCAACCACGCCCACAGTGGAAAGTCAGGCCGAATGTGAACAAAGCTATCACAGAAGGATGGGTTACCACCTGCCAGATGGGTACATACTATCAGTGTCTCAAGGTTGCCGTGCTGAGGCTCGGCTTCTCCTAACGTGGGAGTAAAGTTACACACAAGGATAGGAATGTGAGGGCAGAATGGCCTATTCATTAGTAAGTCAGAATCCAACCTTGAGCAGGGAAGGAAATAATAGCTGAATACAGTGTTCTGCTGAGGCAAGCAATACGAATAATGAGGCCTAGTTCAGACACAGCCTAATGGGGATTGCGAAATACAAAATGGAGTCACACTTGCTAACTGAGGCTTGCGCATTACAAGGATAACTCAGTGGGTTACATAACGTGAATGCAAATGGAACATCATTTAGCCGCACACTGCTAACCTACTATGGCACGGAATAAGTATATAATAAGAATGTTTTTTTTTTCAAACCTAACATACCCTCCTTTTAGCATGGGTGGATAAATGCTTTATTGGCGCTATCCGGTAGGGTCTTTACAATTCTAATCAGAAGGGAAATCTCTATTCACAGGATCAATATCTTAATACTCAGAAGTGTTCAAATGCTCGCTATTAAGCAGGAAACTATAAGAGACATGTTGACCTAAAAGTGTCTGCATCAATGCTCATCAACCCATCGATCTCTTTCTGAAGCATGATCTTAGCATTTGTATCGCATAGATATCCTTTTTCTTGGGAGTCGGTGTACAATTTACGCAAACCATGGCCACATCGGATGACTTGCAGAAACTGACCAACCTCAAACGACTGTACATAAGAACGACCACACATGGCTCGATTATGACTGAATACCTACGGGGCAATTGCGTCCCGACAGGACTTATAGTAACTAACATCCCAAGACTATTTCTGGACAATCCCTCATTCCTGAAAGACTGGTCCCTCATTGCATGGCGGTGCACAAGGGACTGGTTAATTTTAATCATCAGCACTGCCAAGAAGGAAGCTGAGAAGGTCCTGGTCGAAATTTAGACAATGGAGGCAGAGATCAAAGTTATTATCGGAGCCACGGTCTTTAAAAAGAATGTGGAGGAAACAAACAAAACAGTGAAAGAATATAAGGAGACTCTCCTTACTAGCAAGATCACAAAATTCAAGAAGGATTTGGCCAAATTCTCGATGGAAAAGGTGTATCCTTACACTGATACCTCCTACCAACCCCCACAATTCCACAGGACAGGGAGAAGATATGGGTCCAACTACTCCTCTTCCGACAGAGAAGACACCTCAAGTGATTCAGACACAAGCCAAGGGAACACCAATCAGAGAACCCAGTACCAGAATCAGAGAAGCTGGCGTGGACCCCGGGGTGGGGCACCTAACAACCAATGGTGGCCCCCGAATCCCTGGAGTTACCCTACTTTCCCTTTCTTTGGACAAGGTCCACCAGGCCCACTGATGAATTTTCAACAACACCCACAAATAGGACACAACCAGCCTTTTTTAGGACAAGGCCGAGGCCGGTCCAGAGGCCGCCACCGCTCCCAACAACAAGTACACTGGAGCTCCCCGGTCACCCAACGGAACACGAGGAGCATGACCAAGACCAATCAACAGGCAGGCCCGAGCAGGGATCCAGTCTGATTGTAAACCTGAGTAAGCGGGTTCTCACACCTGAAGAAACAACAGTACTCAACCGTGGTCTAGGTTTTGTACCTACAAACAATGGTGACCCGTTTCGAATACAACAAGAAGTACACCAGTTCTTCAGATAAGTGAGACTTCATTTCTTCTTCGCAGATAAAGACCCAGAGCCTGACAGTCAACAGACCAATAACACTAACCTACGCCCAAAATCGAAATTCAATCCCACGATTGGGATGGTCCCATCGGAGGTAGTAACGTTCGAGAAAGCTGTCCTGAAAGACCTGAATACTGGATTATGCACCCCGTCTAAGACTTTCAAGAACATTTCGAAAGGAGAACAGTTAGCACTACGCTCGCTGACGACAGATAAAACAATTACCATCAAAGCTGCCGACAAGGGCGGAGCAACGGTAATATTGGACACAGACATCTATAGGACGGAATGTTTAAGACAACTTAATAACAATACCGCCGATAGACGATTGGACCACGACCCCACGGAAAGGATTACAGAAACCATCTCGGCCGTAACCAAGGAAGCACATGACAGTGGTTGGATAACGCAGAAAGAGGCGGAATTCCTTTGTACAAGGGCACCAATAACACCTTATTTCTATGTATTACCAAAAAAACATAAGCCACAAAGGCCTCCACTAGGGAGACCCATCATCTCCGGGATAGGATCCGCCCTGGAGCCACTGTCACAGTTCGTTGACTTTTTTCTCCGTCCATTGGTCAGCCGAATGCCTACATATCTTAAAGACACTACCGACATGTTACGCCTGCTGGATGATGTGACCTTTAACCCCCTTACCGACTATATGGTCTCGTTCGACGTGGAGTCGCTGTATACTTGTATACCCCAGGATCAAACCCTGGAGACAATTGAACTCTTACTCACTCAGCACGCACCCGACACGATCACACCAATCCCATTTATAATGCAGTGCACACGAATGGCCATGAAGGAGAATTTCTTCCAGTTTGAGACTGATTTATATCTCCAAATCTCAGGCACTTCCATGGGCAGCACCTTCGCGCCGAGTCTAGCGAACCTTTACATGCATGTGTTCGAAGAAGGTGTTGTCCTGGGAGGCCAGAACCCTTTTCTCACACACATACTCCTATGGAGGAGATATATAGATGACATTTTTGTCATCTGGCGAGGAGATGATGTCACTATTAACCTTTTTCATAACTGGCTTAATAACGCCAACGAACACCTTCGGTTTACCTGCGAGTATAGTAAAGAGAAATTGGCTTTCCTGGACCTTCTGATCTACCCAGCAAGGGGCACTCTAGAAACTGAACTCTATCAAAAACCAATGGCCCTCAATGCACTACTCTAATATGAGAGCTACCATCCAAAGTCATTGCGGGACAACCTACCATATGGACAGTTTTTGAGAATCCGTCGCAACTGCTCTACAGCGGAGAAGTATAACATACATGCAACAAAACTCAAAAGTAACCTCTTGGACAGGCACTACCCTGCGAAACTGGTTAAGCAATCAGCAAAACGAGCATTGAACACTAACCGGGAGGCGCTCCTAGACCAACCCTTTGCCAGACCATCACAATCCAAACTCGTCTGTGTCAATACCTACAGTTCTTTGTCCAATGTAGTGAAGAAATCTATACTACACAATTGGAACATTTTGAACAGAGGACAACTGACTCTAGAGAAACCTCTTTTTGCATTCAAAAGAGGTCGCAATTTAAAGAAAACTTTGATCCACACAAGACCGGCGTTTTTTGAAAAAACAAGACAAAACACACTTTGGAATTTACCTCCTGTCCAAGGCCATCATCCCTGTGGGTCGTGTACAGTCTGTGCCCAAACTAGCATGACTAAAAGCATTGACATAGGCACATCGAGACCGTGGACTTTACAGAAACACACCAATTGTAATAGCGAGCGGTTGGTCTACCTTATCACTTGCCCCTGTGGCTTGAGGTATGTTGGTATGACCACCAGGAAGGTACGCACTAGGATTTTAGAGCACAAAAGCACGATTAGATGTGCGAAACAAATGACTAAGATGACCAAACACTTTTTTGATATGGAACATGGCCCAGACTCTTTGAGCTGGACAGTCCTAGACAAACCGAATTTGAATGCCAATACACCAGATCTCACAACCAAACTGCTTAGACTGGAACAAAGATGGGTGTACAGATTGGGAACCTCAGAAACAGGCCTCAATGATGAGATTCCGTGGTTGGCACTCTCTTGATTTGCAGATCACACCTCCAATACATTCACCCCCCTGGTTTCATGTCTCATTTTGACCATGACACCCTAGGAACGGACAGACCTCAAGGGCCCACCTTGTTATCACCTTGACTACCCCATGCCTTCAGAGTGGCCCACCTGTTTTGTCTGGTTTACCTTATCCCTCACTCTGCCCTGGCTAGGTTCACCAGTTTGAAGTGAGGTTCAGAGGCAGAAGACGCCCGTTTATTTAAGTAAATTGAACAACTTGTCACCACATCAACTAGCTGTCAGCATACCGTCCAACGCTGCTGTCATACTTCTTTTGCAGTTACCGTGTGGGAGCTCGTCTCCCACGGGCTGCACTGCTCGCCGCAAGCAATTGTTTTTGTATGTACATGAGCGTCTTTGCCAGTCTCCATTCCCCCTGACGATACATGCGCCCAGCTTGTCCATGATCAGGCCATGTGCAAGTGCCTCCAGCCATCGTGCTTGTTTTCCACTTTGTCTGTTTAGTAGACCGTATTTCTTCCCCTGACCACAATTCCTATGAGCTTGCCTCAGCTGGTCACGCGCCACACAGTGGTCCCGAGCCGGAATGCACGCGAGGCTTGTGGCTCCAAGACTACATCTCCCATGAGCCTCGGGCTTCCGGGTACGCGCAACTCAGCTGAACTGAGTTTGTTTGCACGCAACGTATATTTAAACGCGAGCCTTTCCGGTGAGCGTTTTCCTGCCCTGGACGTGCTCGACTGAATAGGACCCACATCCCTTGTGGTAAGTGCTTTGATCACTGGGCTCCTTCTACTGAGGAGGATGCCATCTGGTTCTTTATTTGTCCCGCTGGCTTTGGCATCTTAACACCGCGCTATCCACCACGGAGATATCGCACAATCCTCGGCACCCCCACCTCTTTGCATTTTCCTGATTGACAGCTGCCTCACTCTTCCATTGAGCAGGCATTTTCTCAATTTTTTTGTTTCCACGCCATCACGCCGCTATTTGCTATCTCAGGTGACACTCCGCCCTTTCTCCCGTAGTTTTACCCGCCTGCCAGGCATCGCACCGCTCTCTGTGGGCTGCCCATTAGGCATATGTTTGCCGTAGTTTTCTCCCCTTTTTCTCCCCTTTTCCCCCCCATTCATGCTAGGTTTTGGGTTCTACCGGATCATGCCTTGTGACACACTATGTCACCTAGGCTGACCTCTAGACCATCCGGCCTGCTGGATCACCCCTTTCATAGGGCAGACATATGTGGATTAACACCACCAGCCCGATGCGCTTACTCGTTTTTACCAGCCCACTCCATCTTCTGGTTGCTAGGCTGTAGCCAGAGTTCATCGGGCGCGCCACCTCACCCAGCGTGCCCGTTGTAACCACACTGCCTTGCTCTGGCAAGTGTTACATTGCGCACCCTTGCCATCATCCATAAGTGTTTTGACCACCTTATCCTTCTGCTATAATTTCAATGAGCTCCCTGAACTGTGCTCCTTTTTCTGTTGCATCCATTTCACCGGTCTATGCATGTTGTCCAGGGTTGACAGATCCCTGTTCTTTCGTTTGGTTTGCTCTCTCTTTTTCGTTTTTGTGCCTTCAGCCATACCTTTGACGCCCAACGACAGGGAAACGTCATCTGTTAGATTCTTAAGTCGTTTTTAGCTCTATCTCTAATCCCTCCCTTGGGGCTTCTTGTTTTTAAAGAAACACCATTTACCTCTCTCTCTGCAGGCTCTGGTGTACGTACCACATGGCTAATATGCCTGGACAGACGTAGTGAACTGTACAACCCACTGCGGTGAGTCACACGTTTTGTATTTGACACATCTGATACCAAATGTATATGTGCTTTAAAAATGCTAAAAATTAGAATGTAGGAGGTTAGTCAATGTATTTGAGATTTTGGTTATATACACAATGTTTACATACATGCCTTTATGTCTTCAATATAGGTTGTATGCAGTCCATACTGAACAGTCAGATTACTGGTCCAGTATCTAACTTTTGATTTATTCAGGTGTTTTTTAAAATTATTTTTTCACGTACACACACTGTATAACTGCAGTAGCTGAACAAATTGACCCTGAAGAAGGCCGCGATACTACCTAGGTCCTCCTGGCCAAAACATGTTGGTCTAGCCACACATGTGCTTTTAATGTCGGCACGTGTGTCATCAGCTCCTCATTGTTTTTAATCCTGACACCGGGTAGCTGAATAAAGTCACAATATAGCTAACCCTGTAGCCAGTTTTAACTTTTCACTTTACAGCACTGCACTTTCTTGCTCCATACACACACACCGGCTCACATAGGGGTTTAGTATACCCTGCCTGACCAAATAAAAACATCCCTGAGCTCCTCCCTCGTAGAGAGGGGGTTGTAGCCCACACGAAGACTAGGGCTTCCGTGTGAGGAGGTACCCCCATGATGAAGCATGACACCTCTGGTGTGTGAGGGGAACCGTCCTAAAAAGGGAATCTTCCTTTCCTCCCCCTTGCATAACACACTAACCTCCTCCTAACCTGGACCCGTGGCTTGTTTCGTGTGCTACATTATTTGGTGGGGAGTCAGCTCACGCAGGTCCTTAAATCTCCTCAAGCCCTCAAGTGGATTGATTGAGTTGGTGTACCTACACAGCAGGCACAACGAGCCGGGAGACTGTGTATACATGGGCATATTCTTTGCGTTAGCAACCCCTTTTGACTAAGGGCAGAAACCTACTTTCACGTTGTAGCTGATGGAATGTATGTTGCATAGACCAGGCAACAAACATTGGGGAAAAAGGAAATAGAGGCAACATCTGTCAGACCATTTCCTCATAAGTAAAACATAATTGTGAAAGTGAACATTATAAAGTACGATCCGAGGCAAACTTGTTATCAAGTAAGCTATAAGTCAGCGGGGCTGCAAAGAGGTGTTCTTCTTCAATAATGGAACGACCAGAAGGATACATGGTAATTGGGAGAGAAATGCAATGCAATAGAATTGATGACCAGGGAACAGGGGGTGGGCAAAACTCTTCTTTCCAGTGTATTTCAGAGAGCCATCACTGGCAGGCTCCTATTGTTCATCTGGCGTAGGCGCTGTTGAGCACCGGCGGTGGAGCTACTCGTGTAGCTCTTTCTGGAAAAATCCTCTTTGCTCAGGATAGGGCACCCTCCCTCCTTGGAGGACACCCTCAACTAATCCTGTCCAGTGTCCAGGCCAGTGCACCAATCTCATTTGTATTGCGTGGATGTCCTTTCCTTAGCAGTCAATGTACTTACGCAGTAGATGCAACAAACTGGGAGACAGTGCATACAAGGGCCTATTGGTCGTGTCACATAGTTTTACATTGTACCTGAAGATAGGTGCAATACGTAGATGGGGCAACAAATACAGTGGGGAAAAGAGAAAAGAAAAACAGCATTAGCAACCCATCCCCTGGGATGCTAAGTATGAACTTGTGATCCACAGGCGAAGCGAACATTATGAGGCGGGATCTAGGACGGGCCTATTGTCACGTTCAGTCTGTAAATGAAGTCATATGTTCTCACCCATCTTATTCTCCCCCGCCGCCCCTTGATACGAAAACAAACTGTCATATTAACTGTCATGACAGGCCTCTGCCTAATGTACACATTCTTTTGTAGGGCGTAAATCACTAAATGCATTATCTAGGACTGGAGAACGGAATTGAAGATACACCAATCTGAGCAATTGTATTATCGCTTTATGCCCTCCGGTGCTCACATGTGCGAGGAGCCAAAATAACAAACATGTTGATAAGAGAAACTGGTGCTGTATGAACTTGGGAATGCACAGGATACTTCTCATTCAGGGAGTAGGATGTTCCTAACACTATTATTAGCACAATAACAACTATGGATGCAACTTGTACTTTCTATGTACTGACCCAGCTCTGAACAGGCAGGTGCAAAAGGGCTGTTTTCCTCGTCAATTGGGGAACCAAACGGATACATGGTGGTTGGGAGAGAAATGCAACACAATGGAATTGGTGGCCAGGGAACAAGAGGATGGGCAAAACTCTTCTTTCCAGTGTCTTTCAGAGAGCCATCACTGGTAGGCTCCTATTGTCCATCTAGCATAGGCGCTATTGAGCACCGGCGGTGGAGCTGTGCGTCTAGCTCGGCTCCAGATCCCACGTTGCAGGGCAAGGTATTTCTCTCTCTAGAATCACAGTCCCTTTGCCCCGTTCGTTGACTGTCCAAACAATGCACCAAACTCTCTTCCTCTACTCTATCTCTGGTACCTTAGACAGTGTACCTGCACCCTATTCTTCATCCATGAAGTCCACCCCTATTAATACAACTTTCCTTCTGGTGCACTGTCCTTCCGTCGGGGCGCAAATGGTGCCTCAATACTCCGGGCACAGGGGGTTCAAGGAAAAATGGGGTCAGACTCAAGAGGACCAGGGGGCAGAGACTCAAACACAGGCGAGCCCACAGGCTGGGCTCAATGGGCTAGGTCTCAAGCACAGGTGGACCAACAGGCTGGGGCTCCTGGATAGCCCCTCTCTCTGTTTGTTTTTCGGTGGTACTGCCTTGTCCTGTACTTCTTTGCTCTGCAGCTCCGCCTCAATCATATTCATGGATGTTCCATAACAAGCAGCCGGGCTGTGCATCACGTCTGGTGCCCCTCTTTCTATGACTGCAGGGTGTCCCGGACCTATTAGTGGGTAGAATGCAGAGTTTTAATTAAGTGGCAAGGATAAAATGTTATACAATTAATTGTTTTCTCTCCCAATACCAAGTAGCGGGGTAAGCCTTAATTCATTTACTAAGCTCTGAAAGAACAATCCGGACATACTTTGAATCATTGCATCTGTCCATTCCTATATTATTCATCTGAAGAACCTCAAAAGGGGAATTTCAAAGCAATGGCTTGTTTGTGTTTCTTGTCTTAGCAAGCTTGTGTTCAATAAATCATAGAGATCACAACACAGCTTCTACTTTGTGAACCTTCGCTGCTGTGCAGGTCTACAGACACCTCTAGAATTATTTTTCCAAGGAAGCCAACATAAATATTGCATTTGTGACCATGCTCTCAAGTTATAGTTGTGGCAGGAAATTTAAAATTGCTAATTTAACAGAGATCCTGATTATATAAATAACTGACAAATTAAGAATAATGTGGCAAGTACATGAATTCTCCAGCAAAACTTGTTGTTCCAAACAAGCTCTTGTAGAGCTATGTGCTCTTCAAACTGTTAACCACTAAAATGTGTGGTGCGCAATTACCGGGGGCATACAGGTACCCTTCCTAGTATTGTGCATCATGTGCACCATATAGTACACGAACTGGGCCATGCGTCATCATAACCAGGAGAAAGACATAGGCATCTAGCAACATTCATTTTCTTTTCTTTTTTTGTATTCTGGCTTACCAATTCACCAGCTCTAGTAAGGGCTGTCAGCTCAATTACACAGGCTAACTGATAAGGGAATCATGATGTCTCTGCGACTGTATGTAGTGTTGCGGTAACATGAGCAATAGTGGTGTTGCCACCTGGGAATTTAAACAGGAGCCATCAACCTATAGTTCCTCTTAAGGATCAGATAAGGGAACATCAGTCTAGTCTACCTGTCCTTTCATCTTCTTTTCAATTCAATTCCATCAATTTACAGAAAGGAGGGGCAGTAACATGGCTGACTTCAAGGTCACACACTTCTAATCATGACAATTTTTCCCAACAGTAACTTTTTATAGCCGGTTAGACGTGCACTGGTGAGGTGCTGTGTCTCTATTTATTCAAGGGCATGTTCAAAGCATGGAGTACCATATCTGTGAAATTAGTGGCTAAAGCGAGTCCAACCGATTGTCTTATGGATACGGTCACCGTCATGACCGTTCCTAGACCGCTCAGGAGGGCCCTTGTGATAGCGTCAAAGACAGAAAGTGCGCACGACAAACCATCTTGTGTGCTTAAAACACAAAACAGCACACAACAATATATGTACCAAGCACAGAAGCCAAAGAAAAACGCAGTTTGTTAGTTGCCCAAAAGACTTTTTCATGCACCTCATGCACCTCATTTACTGTGTTAGTTCGCCAAGGAGCTAATCTCCTACCCCCCTTCGACAGTAGGTGACCTAAGCAGGTGACCTCCTGTTGACAATACTTACCCCTTTTAAAAAGCAGACTCCCTAGCCATTCAGAGCTAAACACAAGAACAGTTTGTTAGAAATGGGGGTCCCTAGTTGGCAGAGGTAGGTACCTCTGTCAAACAGAGACCCTTCCCTCCAGTCAGGGTAAGGGGGATACACACTTTAGATAACCCCTACTCACCCCCCTTAGTAGCTTGGCACGAGCAGACAAGCTCATCCGAAAGGCAATGTGCAAAGCATTTGTACCAACACTCACAATAACACACTGAAGACGGATCAGTGACTAAATATCGAGGGACAGAATATCGACTGTCCAGAATATCGATACCAAAACATCGAGGGACAGAATATCGAGTCCCTATCTACAAACAGGTAAGTACTAAAATATCGAGTACAAAATATCGATGTTTAAAATATAGTTAACTAAAATATATATTTTTTTAAATGTATTAAAAATAATATAAAAGTAATTAAATAATAAACACAATTAAATAAAACAGTTAAAATAATGTAAAAAGCTTAAAATGTAAAAATAATAAATGTAATTAAAAAAAAAGAATTATTTTTTAACATATATATATTTACTTAATAATATAAAATAATTATTAATCTTAATTATAAAATATTTAAAACATTATTAAAAATATATTTACATATATATATAAATAAACATATATAAATATAAAAATAAATAATATACAATAATTTAAATAATTAAAGTAATTTTTTTATGTTAATTAATAATTTACACTACATTAAATATAACAAAATTAAAAACGTTGCATAGCTAAGGGAATAAAATTAGTATTCACACTCAAACAACTGCAAAAGTAGGGAATTTGTTGGATAGCGGTTGGGTACCAATTACTATTCCCACTCAAGTGAGTGGAACAGTAGGGAAAGTGTTGGATAGCGGGTGGGTAAAAATTACTATTCCTACTCCAGCGAGTGGAACAGTAGGGAAAGTGTTGGATAGCGGGTGGGTACAAATTACTATTCCGACTCCAGCGAGTGGAACAGTAGGTAAAGTGTTGGATAGTGGGTGGGTAAAAATTACTATTCCTACTCCAGTGAGTGGAACAGTAGGGGAAGTGTTGGATAGCGGGAGGGTAAAAATTACTATTCCCACTCCAGTGAGTGGAACAGTAGGAAAAGTGTTGGATAGCGGGAGGGTAAAAATTACTATTCCAACTCCAGTGAGTGGAACAGTAGGGAAAGTGTTGGATAGCGGGAGTTGAACAGTAGGGAAAGTGTTGGATAACGGGAGTCTAAAAATTACTATTCCCACTCCAGTGAGTGGAACAGTAGGGAAAGTGTTGGATAGCGGGAGTGTAAAAATAACTATTCCCACTGCAGTGAGTGCAACAGTAGGGAAAGTGTTGGGTAGCATAGGGGAATAATTGAGTAGACCCACTCCTACAATATAATTAAAATTAATTAACAAATAATTAATTAATAAAAATATATTTACCTTCCAACATTTCCCCTATAAATGTCACCTCCAATAGTGTAAAATATTAATGAATCAACATAATTAATTAACATTTAATTAATTAGGTAATTACAATTAACAATCAAATTAATAACCATCATATCTAAATTAATTAACACAATTAACACTATAAAATAACTTTGAATAAATAATATTTAAAAATTATTAAAATTTGAATTAAATTTAACTTAATTCCCACCCTACTCCCCTATCAACACTCAACACACTAGTAAAAAAATGTACATAATTAACATATTAATAAATTAATTTTTAATAATTAGTATGTAATTCATTACTAATTAATAAAAAAAAATAACAATTTACATAATTATCAATTAATTAAAAAAGATTATTATTCACTTTTTATATATTTAATAATACATTAATTAACTTAATTAACAGTAGTAATTATTAAACAATACATTATTAATTAATTAATTATTAATTTTTATAATTTAAATTAAATTACTTCCCACCCTAGTCCCCTATAAACCCACAACCCACTACGGAACTAATATACGCAAGAATTATTAAACAATAGTTATTATAAAACACTAAATTATTAATTAATAAATTATTAATTTTTATAATGTCAATTAAATTACTTCCCACCCTATTCCCTATAAACCCACAACCGCTACGGAACTAATATACGCAAAAATTATTAAACAATAGTAATTATTAAACACTAAATTATTAATTAATTAATTATTAATTTTTATAAAGTACATTAAATTACTTCCCACCCTATTCACCTATAAACCCACAACCCGCTACGGAACTAATATACGCAAAAATTATTAAACAATAGTAATTATTAAACACTAAGGGGGTCATTATGATGGCGGACGGAAAAAAATCCGCCATCCAGCCATGCCTGCAAGAACCGCCCGCCTGCACCATGGGAATAGCGACCGAGCAATTATAATGCCGCGAAGCAATCCACGCCCACGTCGGAAAAAACACACAAAATCCCGCCCGCCCAATCCAGAGTAGAAGATCATCCGTCCGCCACGGACGCAATCCCGCACAAAAACCCAAATCCGCCCGCCCCGCCGAGCGAGACAAAGACCGTGAAATTATGATCTCCCAGACATGAGCGCGGTAAATCCACAGATTCCCCGCCCGCCACCGTGAACAACAGTGATGAATAAATGACACGGCGGAAGGCCTGGCGCCCACGTCCGTGCACGCAAATCATTGGCGGAACAAAGAAACACACATGACATGGCCAACAAGTCCACACAGCAAACTACGCCAAAATACCCAAACACAGAACACATCTCAAAGATACCACCCCCCCTGGAAAAAACAAATAAACTACAAATCCCAGGACACCAGACACAACACACCTGAAAACGACAGCCCATCATGACACACCCACATAGGGAAGTACAAAAGCAGCCCCTTCACAGACCACAACCCCTTGTACCACTACAAAGCAAAGATGCCATTAGAGAACCCAGACAGCCCCAAAGGAAAGCAGCACACCACACGCATGCACACATCACACTCATCACCAACATCACCATCACCACTCACACAACGGCACCACGAACACCCTGCACATCACACACCACACACCACACACCAGCACCACATATACCAAACCGCACACCATGGCAACACACAGAATGCCGAAGTACACTGCCACTGAGTTGACGGTCATGGTCGACGAGATCATCAAGGTGCACCCACAAATCTATGGCAACCAGGTCCAACAGACACCACTAGCCACCAGGAACAGAATGTGGAGAAGGATAGTAGATCAGGTGAATGCAGTTGGGAATGTGCCACGCAACAAGGATGAAGTCACAAAGAGGTGGCACGACCTGAAACGCGTGGTCAGGAAGAAGGAGGCCAAGAACCATGAGCTGGCTGACATGACTGGCGGCGGGAATCCTGCGCCATTCAAGACCTTCAAGGCGTGGGAGGAGAAGGTGCGAGGCATCCTATACCCGGGATTCTCACCGGAATACCAGGGGGAGTGGAGGCTGGTAAGTACAAACAAATGTATACCAGCACACTGCTATGCACTGTCATGCACTACCAGAATGCCATAGCTCCGAGGCCCAAACACCCCCATGTCCAGCACACAACACACAAGACAACTCTCACACATGCAACAGACACCCTCACACATTCAGCCCAAAGGTACCAACAAACAAAACCATGGGGGCATGTGTTCAGTCAGCCAGCACCACAACTCCGACCAGGTCACCTTGCACCCCAGATGCGCAGGACGGAGCACTCCCCACACCCACACACATGTGTCAGCCATAGCTCCAAAAACCAACAAGTAACCGGTAAGTAGCCCTACCACAAAGTCAGTGTATTGAATGTGGGACTGCAGAAGTACAACACCCAACAGGCCCCTAGTCCTACAGCGCACCAAGATGGAGCACACCCCACACCCATGTGTCAGCCATTGCAGTGCACACCTTCACCCGACAGGTAGATATGTCACCCTACATGGTGGGGTGTCTGTGGGTGCTAAGCCATCACCACAACACACAATACGGCCCCCACACCCACAGATCAGCAAGATGGAGCACCCCACCCTCCCATAACCATGTGATAGCCATTGCATTGCACCCTCCAAAGCAACAAGTAGGTAGACTACTGTACAGGGCGGGGTGTCTGTAGGTATGAGGACTGTACTACGACTAACATTTGGGACATGTCACGTAGCAGAGGAACAGGTAGCACTGCACCCTGTCATAACCATGTGACTAATGTGCACACGGACATGAATTACAGAGTCATAGCCCACATGAGCCATGTCAAATACACTAACACGTAAGGAGTCCCGTCTGCATGCACAAGTCTCACTGGAGTACTGACCCACATGGCGTGCACTGTGCCAGTCATCACACACATCAGCAACACCATCGAAGTCTTGTCCATGTAGTCGTGTCTGCTTGTTCCCTTGACATTGTACAACATCACCCATGTAAGTACATCTTGTCTCAATGTAACAGAGTGGGACCCCAGTAATGTCACATACACCACTGCACCCATGAACCACACAGCTACACAATGCACATTCATAATCACATCCATCTCATCCCTAAGCCCCAGTGTCATGTAAGGTATATCATCTAAACAGTTGTCCCATATACAGTAGGACAGCAAAGATCCCTGTCGATGACCAGACATGTGTCTGCAGTGTCTGAAGCATACGTCACACTGTGATTTACAACATACCTAAAATAGTCTACACACCAAGAGCACTGCAATGTCGCCCATGGCTGAGGGTAGCACGCACAACAAGGAATTGTCCCATCTGCAATACGTTGTGTGTCACACAACCATCACACACACACCACAATGCCTGCAGTGCAATGTCCCCAAATGATAACAGTGAGCAGATATGCCGGGTATGTCAGACATACACACACCTTTGTCCCTGCAGTGTCGTGTGGCCAAAACACATGTCCCCTTCTGCACCCATATGTCACAGTATGTACCCCAAAAACATATATCATCCCAAAAGCGTTCAAGGGGCTGTACCCCTTTTGCCATCTGCGTTACCAAGCGTCTCATTTGAACCCCAAAAACATATATCATCCCAAAAGCATTCATGGGGCTGTACCCCGTTTCCACCAAAGCCACGAAATGTAGGGGTACTGCAACACACACCGATTGGCATTCCAAATCCGTCCCATGCCATATGCACCCATCACACTATTCCATTGCCTTGATCACGCACACACATCGCAGAGCCATACACACGCATCTGGGAAATCAGTGCACAACTGTGCACAAACTGTGCACGTCACCTGTTTCGTCTCCGCCCCACAGGTGATGAACAGCATGATGCCGGAGAGGGAGACAGCAGCCATCACAGCCAGTCCCCAAGCCCCCCACACGGACTCACGGATGTGGAAGATCTGGACACCTCCTCGGACGAGGACACCCGACCAGGCACATCTGGTGTGGCAGGGCGCAACCGCTCCCCAGGACCCCTCCTACCCACCAACCCATCTCCCAGGGCTGGAAACCAGTCCCAGGCCCCTGCTGCCACGGTCATTGCGGCCACCACCACCACCGCAACCACCACCACCACCACCACCACCAGGGCCTCCCTGACCACCAACCCTGCGCAAGGTGTCGTATGCACGGCGACATCGACCCTGGGAGCGACAACGAGTCCCTGGGTGACCACTGTGGCGAGTGGGCAGGTCGGTGGCAGCAGTACAGGTGGGAGGAGCAGGGTCAGGACAACGCCATCTGAGCCTGGGAGCCAAGCCCTGCCGCAAATCGCCAGAGTCCTTGGGGCCTATGAAGAGGCCCAGGGACAATGGGCCCGCACATCGGCCGATACGCGGGAAGTCCTTGGGGTGTTGAGGTCCATGGACGCCCATATGGGCCAATTCGTGACCCGTATGGGCCAACTAGTCGACCTCATGGGCCAGCTAGTGGTGGTGGTGAGGGCCCAATCAAGGCCAACCACACCACCTCCGCCACCACCTGCTGGGGCGCAGGGTCGTGCAACATCCAGTTCCCCTGCGTCCACAGCGAGTGGGCAATCCTCAGCCACCACCCTCAGCCCACAACAACACCCCCCCCTCCCAAACGTGAAAGGGGTCGTCCGAAGAGGAGACAGGTGTCCAGAGAAGACTTTGCACGCTCCAAACGCCAGTGAGTCAGCCAGCCACGGTGCCCATCTACTGCATTCACTTGGACTACTATCTTACCCCACACTGTCATGTGAATGGCATGTGTCTGTCGGACTGGGGACCCAGTACAACATGGGGACACCTTGACCATCACGCGGCCATGTCCGTCAACTCATTGTTCCAGCATGCACCACTTGTGTGATCACCTTGCCCACAATCACATGTCACTGCTTAAAATAAATACACCTGGATCACATTGTGTCTCATCTGCTCTGTGTTTAATCAAAGATGTGCAACCGTCCCCATGATCTGAAATGCATTCTGTAGTGTGGTATGTCGATAGGCCAGGAGAGGCTGTAGGGACCTAGGGGGGAAAACAGAACAAGAGTCCATTGAATGTGTGTGTCACACACTCATCACACAGTACTTGTCATCAAGTGCAAGCAATGTACACAAATCTCACAGAGCAACAGGGCACAATGCTACAGCCACTGTCAGTGGCATACTACCCTGGACAGGGACCATTGCCACACAGCACTCAGTGAACAATAGGCCGCAGTGACAATGCACACATACACCTACACAACTACAGCAACATCAGCCGTCGTACATGGTCACTCACCGTCAAGTGAAGTAGCGGGCGATGAGCTGCTGACGCTCATTCACTGCTTCCTCCTCTCCACTGTCCTCGTCACTGGACACGGCCTGGTCTGCAGGCGGGGGCCCTGGCTGATCACCGTCATCCACTATCAGGGGGATCTGCCTGCGAATCGCGAGATTGTGCAGCATGCAGCATGCCACAACTATCTGGCACACCTTCTGTGGGGAGTATGCCAGTGGACCCCCGGTGCTGTCCAGGCATCTGAATCTGGACTTCAGGAGTCCAAATGTCCGCTCCACCACACGTCTGGTCCTCCCATGTGCCTCATTGTATCTGACATCAGCTGGTGTCCGAGGATTGCGTAGTGGGCACAGTAGCCAAGGCCCGTTAGGATATGTAGAGTCACCTGGGTGTGAGAAACACAGAGAATCGTTGCAATTCCAACAGGATACAAGACAGCATGTCACACACAGCACGCTACACGAGTATGCATACCCACCAACAATCCATGCACGGTCCGGTTGTAGATTGGTCATCATTCGTGGGAGGATGCTGTGGCGCATGATGTGCGAGTCATGGACGGATCCGGGAAACTTCGCACACACGTGTGTGATTATCATGTCCGCCAGGCACACCACTTGCACATTCAGGGAGTGGAAATGTTTCCGATTTCTATAGATGTGCTCCATGGCCTGTGGCGCCACAAGGCCAACATGGGTGCAATCAATAGCACCAACAACGTGGGGGATGCGTCCAAGGGCATAGAAAGCACCCTTCACTGCCGCCAAATCACGAGCCCTGGGGAATCTGATGTACCGGTTCCTGTAGAGCATCATAGCTGACAGGACATCCCGTAGCACCATGCTGAACATGGGCTGGGACATCCCACCTCCACTGCCCACCATGTGTTGAAAGGATCCGGTAGCGAAAAAATGCAGTGCAGCCATCACCTTAGCCGTGGGGGTGAATGCTGTCGGATACACCCTGCGAGGACGAAGGTGGGGTTCCAACATTGCACATAGGTGATGCAGGGTGGGTCGGTCCAGACGGAATTTCCTGATAACCTCCACATCCTCCATGTCTGACAGCAATTGGTAGGGGCGATGTATGTTTGGTCTCCTCCTAGGACAGATAGAAGTGGACACATGTCAATGCGACACACCACATGGCATTTCCACATACACAAAACTAGAATCAATGACAAAACTATGGAAGCACAGTATAGCTGACAAGTAGGGACAGCACAGCTACAATACTCCTACACAGGTCCCCTTACCAATGGCAATGACCACTGACACCAACCATTGCCATGAGCATGCACATGGGGATTTAGGCCACAATTGCTTGAAAGGCATGATGATCAATCCAGACTGCATATGTGTGAAGCGGCAACACCACGGCGATACACCTAGCTGCCGTGCCTGACACAGCTTCCGAGGCTGGGTGAGTATGGCACACACCCAGGCGCGGTCGTTGGTAGGGTGCCGGTCGGGCGGTGATGTGGGGCGGGGGAGGGGCAGGGTGGGGGGTAGTAAACTACGTATTAAGGCCGAATACAGGTAAGTAAACATTGAAATAAATTAAACGGATTACGTTGCGCGCACTGCATCCCATTTGGCTATGCAGCGCTCACAACGAAATCCGTTTAATTTATTTCAATGTTTACTTACCTGTATTCAGCCTTAATCCATAGTTTACTATCCCCCACCCTGCCCCTCCCCGCCCCACGTCACCGCCCGACCGGCACTCCTACCACCGACCGCGCCTGCACACACCAACAACACGATGTACACAGGCTGAGCGGCCCAAACAAGTGGGTCCTGTTGCACAATGGGATATGAGACAGTCAATGATGTCCCTAGTCCACCCAATGTACAGCACTGTACGCATCACACCTCCAACACACATTGACAGGTGTACACATTGACAACTCCATGACAACACAGCTGTGTGAATGCAAACACACATCACAAGTGACACGTAACGTAGCACGTGCCAAGTGGGAGGTGTACATTGGGTAATATGGCATGTGAGTGCATATGCACATACCATGCTACCATGCTAATGTGTACATGATGATGTGCCAACAGACATATGGAGGCTGAGCACTGTCCGTCAATGCCTATGCACACAGCATGAAGTGGCCCTGCCTAGCGTGGACATGCTCCCACACACAAATCATGGCCAGACCTGCAAAGGCATGGCGCACATTGAACTGTGGATTCCACATGGCACCAGCGGACTGTACCCGCCATGGAGCATGCCCTTGGGGCCCACTCCAATAGCCCTTGCGGTTACATCCGGCCTGTACGACTATGGAGGTAAGCGTAGCGGGACAGCTCGGAGCAGGCCATTGTGTGCAATTGAAGTAGGCAGACATGGTACACCAATCGCAGCAGCTTGGACCCACTGAGACAGCCCCAGGGGGCTACATGAGTGTGGGAGGGTGACTGGCAGTACCACAGCTTACAGGGACTCCTGCCTGGCATCCCTCAACAACACCTGCTGCTACCTGTCCACCTTCATGTCGACGACTCTGAAGATATGTCCTGCTCCACTCAACAGCGAAGAGCTGGAGATCCTGGATTCCGAGATCCACGCACACTGCCCAAGGCTTTGTCTTGCACAAGGTGTGTGTGTAAGGCAACTACAGTGTGTGTGGCAGTGCATGTGGGGGACACACATGTCGCTGATCCGCAACACAATGAGTCAGAGCCTGTGGGGTTCCAAAATGCACTGCTTACCATGCTTGCTACAGGTGGAAGGGGTATGTAGGCTCTCTGGCGCTTTCCCATGCATGACCCTCCCGAGTGGTGGTACATGGCATTTACATGTCAGACATCCAGTGACGCAGCCACTTGGCAATGCAGGACTCAGGGCATTCATTGCTTGTGTGAATGGCTGGCTGGGGCCCTGCTGGCCTTCTCAGTCTCAGCAGACCTGGGCTGCACATTGACCGCCCAATACCAGAAGGAAACAACACTGACTGTACAGTGGGTTACATGTGTCTTCAGTTCACAACGCTCCGGAAATGCGCATCCTCAGCCCTGTCGATTCTACACCCCAGGCCTTGTGATAGGGATATGTGTGAGAGATGGTGGCACTGAATGTGACCTCCATTGCGGGCTGAGCCATTCACAGGGTGAGTACGTTGAGGGCTGCGCAGTTTTGGACACAGTGAGTCCACCCACAAAGATGTGTTGCCTTGTGTACTATGTGTTGTTTTACCTGACAATGGACAGTAGATGTGGGCAGACTACACATTGCTCGATGTGCTGGCATCCTGCATGTGAATGGGATAGACAGGTACTGTGTACACACTCCCACCAGCATGCATTAACGTGTGCTGTACACATGCTGTAATGACATGTCCGAGTAGTTCTTGGCGCTGTTACACAACCCTGAGTATATTGGATGGGTTAGCATCATGCCACTGTGATTGCTGGATGTGGGTGATGAGGAGAAGTGTATGAGTGATATTCCAACCCTTTTGTGTGCCATCCCTGCAGTTGGGAGTCCTCCAGCCCAAGGCCTTGTAATGAGCCACTGCATCCAAGTTGATGCCTCTGTGTATGTGTAACCAACAGTGCAGCCAACTCCACAAAGGGTGTGACGTAGTCTGCCGGATGAGCGACTACGTGGCGGAGACGAATCGGGGATGCCCCCTCGTATTGTCAGGTTAGCACGGCGATGCATGTCACCACTGGTGTTCTGCATCTTGACAGTCACACAGCCTGTGCCGGATGCACGTGTGTAGGGGCACCAGCAGCAAGCAAGTGTATAGCATAGTGGGATGGTGTCTTTTGGTGTGAGAGGCAGCATGTGTCCACAGCCTACCCATAATCTGGGAATGTGATGTCTGCTGTGTGATGCAGTGTGTTGAAAGTGCACTCTGTGCTGGGTGCATCTGACATGCATATGCGATTCCTGAGGTCCAAGATGTAATTAGAGCACTCTGCAATGTCAATGCATCCAGAGTCGTAGCCCTCGGCAACGACCTGTACTAGGCTGGAGTTGCAATTCACATGTATGTTTGAGGCACTGTGCCTACTCTGATTACGTCCGCACATATGTGTGCGATGCCTCAGCTCATATTCCTGGTACTTACACATCCGGAACACTGTGCAACAGTAGTTGTGCTCGTGCGAACGACAGGTGGAAGGCATGGGCACATGACCATTGTGGACTATCATGTAGCAGTCTGTGTGAGTGGTGTCCCATTCCGCTCCATGCAGGTATGTCCTTGGCCTAATTACGTAGTGGTCATCCTTTCCACCATCAGGACAGTGAGTGTGCACACAGCGATTAGTGGCTATGGTCGCAGGGTGACACAGTCCGGGTGTTGTGCTCTGTGCACAACACATGTGCCACTTACAAATACAAGTGGGGTGACGCTGACGTCACGACAGTGAGTGACATCACGAAAGTTGGCTTGCACCGTCAGACTCATTGCCCCCCCTTGCTCAGCCAATATATGCTATTGCATCAGAGAAGCCAGCGCGTGCACCAGCAGCTCCGATCTCGCCCCAGAGAGGCCAAAGAGTGGATGTGTGGCTCAATTTGCTCCAAGCATCGTGCTCGCGGTGGGATGAGTGGTGGGACGCCGTCCGCCCACGTGGTACCCCGACCCTGGCCCTGGACAACAGTGACAATGCATGACAGTCTCCGGAGTCCGGATACACCACATGCAACACACAGTAGCCGTAGCGGCCCTGGTGGGAAAGCCGCAAACACCATTCCAGTCGACAGGTAGGCCCACCCCTGCGCGCATAGTCATTACATCCGCTGCCATTGACAAGGGACCCAGAGAGTGAGATATGGGCCGCAGGGTGACGGGCCTCCGAGCCCTCCCCCGCCAACGAGTGTCATGCAACTCACACATTTCGCAAGTCCAATAGGACACTTTGCCTGCACAGTCCAGGGCTCGAGTCGGGCTACCACGCGGGTGGACGGCGTCCCCACACTTGTTTTACCGTGAGCTCGATGACTGGAGCAAGTGTAGCCACACATTCACTGTTTGGACTCTCTGGGGCGAGTTTGGAGCTGCTGCTCACGCGCTGGCCTCTCTGATGCAATCGCATGTAAGGGGTGAGCGAGGGGCGGCAATGAGTCTGATGGCGCAAGCCACATTTTGTGATGTCACTTCCTGTCGTGACGTCAGCGTCCCCCCACTTCTCATTTCGGACTTGTGCCCTGCTGCACACTGCGAATGTGTTGCCTGCGAGATGTGACCAGGAGAAGTTCGCCATGACCTCCCACCCACCAAGCTCCACTGCCCTCCCGTGCCCTGGGTAGTCTGTGCAGGTGGACAATGTGGGGGATACACCTGGGGGACATGGGATGTAAGTGCCTTGGCAGGGGCCGGGCAGACGCACAGCAGTATCCAGCATGTCCCCAGAGGGAGGGCTAACGCCTACACCTGATGCAGCATTGATCGTCTGCCCACCTGTTGTGCCCACACGAGTTCACATTAATCCCCAGACAGGTAGGCTTTCCTAATTCCCACCACAGTGGAATTGTACCCCTCCGGGATCCTCCCCACACAGTCTGTTTCAACACTGCATGAGTGCACCCACCCGTGCCACCAATCCACCTGGGCCAAGCAGCCCTCCCACTTCACATGCCACATGTGTGTCTTCCACAGTTGTGCTCCTCTCCCAGGGGCGGACCACTTACTGTCCCGTAGCACACGGGCAGCACTGAGTCAGACTGGCATCCTGTTTGAATGGTAGGCACCCTCACACAACTACCTGTGACACAGTGGTGGCTGTAATGGCTATTGTGACTGCCATGGTGGTGTTGCTGGCCATGGCAGGGTACACTCACACACAATGCATGCGCAGCTTTTCGTATCACTCATCTGCGCATCGGACTGGCCACTGTCCCTGGTGTTGAACTATGTTGCCGCCTGTCTATGTAATCTGTGACTGATTGCTGTTGTTCCTGTAGTCGGTTGTGTCTGTGTAGTTGCTGATTGCAGTTGTTGCTGTGTGTGCATGGTTCAGTGAGGCACATGCCTTGTATGGTACCTCAACTATTGCAATGTCTGGTCTCACATCCAGATGTGTTTTACACGTGGCTGTGACTTCACTTCTTTCGGACTCCGCTACTTGTGTGTGTGATGAATAAGAATTTTAGTGACACGGATCGTCTGCATGTATTTGCTGGTATTTAATGGGGAATGTATACGGGTTATGTTTGCATGCAGGCACAGCACGGGGTGTGAGTCTGGCCACAGGATGACAGGTAGCATGTGCATAGTGTGCGGGTATGTGTGAGCTTACTTTCTGGCTGGCCAGGAGTGTAGGTGTATGTTAATCTCGTGATGGACATTGAGCCTGGACACATGGCTTACTTTCAAGGTGTGCATTTGTGAGGTGTAGGTGTGTGTGGTGTGATGTATGTGACTTTGGGGTAGTGTTGGTATGTGTGTGTGCACTCTGGCAATGTCGATTGCACACATGTGTTACCCAGGGGCATGGTGGGTGTTTGTATCCGTGTTCAGGTCTGTGAATGTGGGCGCATGTGTGTATTGTAAGTTGGACAGTGTGCAGTGTGTGGGTGTGTCCTTGCAGTTCAGGATGGCTCCTACTTAATATGTTTTGACCATTGTGCGTCTGCAGGGTGTGTGACTGTCGGGAATGTGCCTGGTTCAATTGGGCATGTATGTGGGTTTCAGCAGTTCGTACTCACTGTGCGGACCTGCACACCCACACTGGTATCCTGTGTGGGTTATGTCATGCATTGCTGTTGCATGCTTCTTGCGTGGGCCCTACGTTTGCTTGATGAGTGTGATGTCCGACTGTGAAGGTAATTATACTCATATGTGGGACTGTGCTTTGGAGTGACCAGCCCGTCAGTGTTACTGTGATGATCTGTTGGGCCACGTCAGGGTCTGACAATGAAAGGCCCACGAGCTGTAGTATTGCACTAGGACCACTGTGGCGGCAGATCATATGCATTGACATCCAATGTCACTGGACTACATGTTCATCTCACGACTCTCGTGTACTTCACACACTCTCATCCTCTCTCATTCATACTTGTCTTCTGAGAATAATTCCACAGAGTCACATATTGGCTTCGAGGCATGTATTTGGACTTACTTCCTCTGTGATGCAGTATAGTGGACACTACTGGCAGCAAAATGCATGTGGAGGATATACTTAGCATGATTACACATACGAAAGGGGGTACAGGTAGATGTAATTAGTTGTTGACTGGGGAATGGTGGCTTCAGGGTTACAACTGCCTTGCCCTTGTTATGCTAGGGTACATTTGCTAATTACTGATCGTCTCTGGGCTTTGACACAGACAGTATTAATTTGGCCTACCAGGCAGCATGACATCATGGGGACAGTTCATCTCAGTTCCATGGTACCGGTTTGGTACAATAGTGACTCCGACACACCGGCGTCAGGGGTGACATCAGGGCATGTGCCTACCTGCATGCAGCAGCGTCTCACCAGTTGTTGCTATGTGGTGGCTACTGAGCATGACACTGTGACTAGGCCCATGTTGTGGTGGGTTGCATTTGTTGTCCATGCAAAAGTCCTGGCACGGATGTGCAGACAAAGGTGAGGTGACAGTTCTCACGTACTGCAGCAGACAGATGAGTGTGCACTGACAGGTGCATGTGTCCAGATGCGCAGGATTCATATTATGGCATAGTTGTTCGTGCTGTATTGGCCATGTGGTTACTGTACACAAGTCCCATACCTCTGCCTCCCCCTGTTCATGCAGAGACACGAAATTTGGTGAGGAACAGGGTGCATGTCCCGGAAATGTCAGATGTCATGGCGGTGGAGTTGATGGTAAGGTGTTAGTCGCAGATTATATGGTGTAGGTCTTGTACAGCTAACTGCCCACTCCGTGCGAATGCCGAGCATGGGTACGGTGTTGTACATCAATGTTCAGTTGGGGGTATTGAGTCGAGGTCCCATGAATTGACAAGTTGACGTGTATGCGACACCTTCCAGCAGGGCATCCATCCCATTGATGGTAAACATGGATGTCATCCAATGAAGCGGATTGTGGGTTGCAATGTGTTCTTCGTAGGTTGTCCCTTGGAGGATCCTGATGGGATATGTTGGATGGCATTCGATGAAACTGTGTGCCAGGAGACGTCGTGTGGAGGCACACTGGTCCCATTGCAGTATGTCCCCGATTGCAGCCACAAACGCTATGCCCCCATTCACTGAACAGATCTTGTCGTGGGCGTCCAGGGGTGCAAACAGGTGTACCAAGTCCGCCTTTGGACATGCCGGGTTGGAGAGACATAAATCCACAGGCCAGTAGTACGGACACCTCCGACAGTAGAAGACGGGGATGACGCAGCTGAACATTGCAATGCGGTAAGTTACTCGGTAACTTACATTCAGCATTGCCAGATTTGTACAGCCCACTATCTGTAGCAAGCTGTCACTGTACAACTTGATCTGTCCGGCGTAGTTGAGGGTCACTGGTGCAACAGCCATATTGCTACGGGGTGATGTGATGGCATGCTCCGGATGCCTGAGCAGTCAGCAGAGTGCAGCCTCCGACGATGCTGGGAATTCTGGTATGGATGTACGGCGGCAGGACTTGGGGTATGGCTTGGGCGAAGGACACAGTCCCTCATCCCACATGCTTCTATGAATAGTCAAGGCCAGTGGTGTCTGTCTCTTTCCGGATTACTTGCATTTGGTCCACATGTAGGAGTGGTATCGTTGTATTTTGTGGTGTTATCTGTCTTTCATGTTGTGCGCTATCTGCCACTGGACGTTTTACTCTGCATGGCTATGTTTAGCATCTTATTGGTACAATGGCTCCATTCTCCTGCATGATTTTTTGCACTGTTATTTCGGAGTAGGAATGGAAGACCATTCAGTGCTATCTGCTCTCCCGTGTAAGGGAGGGACACTCCGTTGGCGCTGTACATTCCGGCTTCTGTGTGGGTGTGGTATTGGGCACACCTGTTCTCAGGCAGCATGATTTTCCTATTTTGCACATTGCATGTGTTGTTGTTGCGAGCAGGATGGGATAGGTATTTCTTGTTGAGACTGGCGTGCCTTTTCCGGACATTGTCGAGATTGTGCGCTGTTATGTAGCAGCCGCCGTGTGCTTCGCCATGTTTTCCACACAAGGGTGTGTCCTATTTTTCCATCACATTACTCCCCTGTTCGGGACACTTGTGTGATGTCACGTTGACAACTGTGAGTTGTCTGTTGGGGTCATGGGTGATGCAGGGAGGCCACGCGACATTTGCCTTCAGGGTGGTGCTGGTGTGTGGGGTGTGTAGTTGTGACTCTGTGGTGTTTGTGTGCAGTCCATGCGTGGCGCTGTCGTTGGCCTCTGCGTTGTGCGCATGTGTACCTGCGTCATCGCCGCTACGCTGCTGTGCCGTGACGGATACGTCTCTTCATGGTCCCGGGTAGTGGGTGCCCAGGATGTTGCGAGTTATGTTGTTTTGACAGGTGGGACATGTGTGGATACAGTAGTGGATGTGTCCTGTCCACACAGGGGTGCCTGGGGGGGCCATGTACATTTTTTCCGCCCTTGCATTGTGTGCAGTGTTTGCGTGCCCTTGTTGTGTGTCTGCCTACCTGCGTCGTCGTTGCGCGTTCACTCCTAGGTGGTGCATCAGGTAGAGCATGGGGATGGCCTGGAGTGCAGGGTTCATGTCTGGGTGGGCCGCCTTTTCGATCCCCGTACTGCACAGTCGGTTTTCCGCCTTGGTTTCTCGTGCAGTGTATCTTTGCCGATGAGGCTGTTTGGTTCTGACATCGTAATTTGTACGCCGGGCGGTACGTCATTTCGTCGGACGGTGTGTCTCCATTGGCTTGCGCCGCTACGTGGCCGGGCGCACTTTGATGGCGGGCGGCGTCGCGGGCTTGCGGGCGGGGTTTGCCTGGTTTTTCACATCCTAATTTGGCGGCCGTGCGGCCCGTTGCTGGCGGACTGTAGGTGGCGGTTTTTGCATCCGCCAGCACGGCGGTGCTGCTTCTGCCCAGCATCGTAATGGGCCCCCAAATTATTAATTAATAAATTATTAATTTTTATAATGTAAATTAAATTACTTCCCACTAACCCTGGGCGTAGTTCGCGAAGTAGCGCTACGCGAAGCTACGCAAAGTGCAGTTCGCACTATGCGAGCTACGCGTAGCACTACGCGAACTGCGTAGTGCGCTGTTCGCAATGATTGCACAGTGCCGGATGCTTGTCCGCACTGTGCAATCATTGAAAACGGCATCTGGCACAGTGCGAAGCTGTCGTTACTGCCGCTCGAGTAGATTTTTACCGAGCGGCAGCTTTCTCAACGCGGACTGGTAGTTTCTCATCGCGAGCGGTCGCGAGCATACGCGACCACTCGCAATGAGAAACTTGACCTCCCCGCGTTGAGAATCTCGCCGGGAGGTTTATTTTCCATGCTCGCGATCGGCAACTTGATGTTGCTGATCGCGAACGAGGAAAAAGTCTCGCCGGGGTAGTCATTTGCTTGCTCGCGGTCGCCAACTTGACGTTGAGGACCGCGAGCAAGCAAAAATGACTGCTGCACTACGCTACGCTACGCGTGTTTGCACTGTGCTACGTGCAATTCGCGTTGTGCGAAGTAGCGCAAACTTCGCAAACTACGCGAGCGTAGCGTAGTGCTTTGCCCAGGGTTACTTCCCACCCTATTCCCCTATAAACCCACAACCCGCTACGGAACTAATATACGCAAAAATTAATTCACATAAAATCCATTACCTTAAAAAAATTGTAACATACATTAAAAAAATATTATATATTTTTAACACATATACTAACATATAAAACAATTTAAAAAAAAATCGATATAATAAAATTCGATATAATGACATTCGATATTACTTACCTATATTTCGATATTTTTTCCAACTATATTATGTCTTTTGTATATTCTGTCCTCTCGATATTTTGTACTCGATATTTTGTCCTTTCGATATTAAAACTTCGATATTTAGTCTCTACACCGTGAAGACACCACAAAAGGACTCTATACCAAATGTACACCCTCTTCCTCTGTCACACTGAAACAAGACAATCAATCCACAAAAAAAAACAGAAACACACAGAAAAGTTGGACAAAAAAAATACCTGCTTCCTAAAAGTGCTGTGTTCAAGCACAGACTTTAAAAACCATACTTACTAAAAGATGTATTATCAAATTCTGAGCTCATTCCTATTTTCTATCTTATCCCTATGAACGATATACTTGTTAAATGTTACAAAAATTCCCCATTCCATCCTATCAGCAGGACAGCCCTTCAATAGTGAAAAAGGAAAATGGTATCTTTTCGCCATCAGGACACGCCACACACACCAGCACACATCAGCACATATCCCACTCCTCACATACAATGCGCCCCACCCAGGAGGGGCCCTGTGGACAAACTGCGCACAGGCACTGCAGTGGAAGGCCCGAGACTTTTTTTTTTTGGGCCACTCATGTGGGTGGCACAATCAGCGCTGCAAGCCTACTAGTATCTATTTATTTACCAGCCCTGGCACAATCAGTGCACTGCACTAGGGATCTACTAGTAAAACCAAAATGCCAATCAGGGAGAACCAAGCACAATATCAATTTACACAGAAAGCACTCGCACTGTGACACAGATCAGCAGTGGCAAAATACCCAAAGCATCTAAGCCAGCAAAAACGAAAACCAGCACAGCATCAAAACATAGGAGGGAGAGGCAAAAAGTCAGGGGAAAACACGCCAAGGATGCCATGTCTAACACCATGCAACTGCTCTGCCCTACAACTTTGCTGTGTCTAAAAAGATGAGCAAGTAACTACCTTGTATTTTGAAACCTTTTTATAGATGCCCTGTCTTTCTGCATGGTCCTAAAAGGCGCAGCAGAACCTATATCTTTTACCAGCCAATGTTATCCCAGACAAGGACCTATTATATATATTCTATAAGCAATACTGCCAAAGAATGCGCTTTAGATCAGCGACAGAAAAATATTGAGCAGCAGAAAAAGCGTAATAATAGCCAGAGCAGCTGACAACTGGAGGGCCACATTTTTATTTTTTCTTTGAACTGCACACAGGTCAGTCACAAATTGTAAACACAATAGAAATAGTGGGATTATTACAATGTACCAGCCTTCTCCTCAACAACACCTTTCTAAACCAAATCCGGAATCATACACAACAAGGCTCATGAAATCTGTAGGAATCCCAGCTCTACATCGCCTGCTGCCCACAAAGTGGGTGGCACATCCACAAAACTGGGGGGAAAACAAACACTACTCCCTACTTACATTAAGGCCCATCATCAGACATTCACCTGCCTGAGAGCAGTGATAATAGGATGCCAAACCCATCACATGCTCACCACAATTAGGCATAAACTGAAATGAAAAATTCACAATAAAAAAAGACCAATAATCAGAGCAAGAGAGCGCAAAACATATGCTACAACTAATGCGTCTGAAGCACCCACCAATACACGCATAGCACGGTACTATGTTAAATACATAACAGAAAGAAACAATATAGACCAATTACTTCCCAATATCTACAACCAAGTCGCTATTGCAAAAAACACAATAAAAACAAATCTGCAAATAAACAATCAAATTCCTCTTTTATGACACAAATCCTGTCCACTAAAATCTAAATAACACCTTCACTCTCTCATCTTTCCTCTGACAGCAACAACCAGAGCAGCCTGAACATCACAGCAGGAATAGGAACAGCAGAAAGAAAAGAACAGCTGAATGTTTAAAGCAATAAAATCAGAGGGATATTTGCAAATTGACATTTCTGAAAACAATGCTACGGCTATCTCCTGCTGGGCCCCTCTAGACTGTACATACGCATTTTAACTCACTTTTCATTCCCTGCAAACAATGTTTCTTATCAAACCCTCTCTGTACCATCATATTTTTCCATTTTCTTAAACTCTTTCTACTTCATTCCTTGTCCAGCACTATAGTACCCTTCATCCTTCAGAATACCATCTATCAACTTTCTTTGAAAACAAACCAATATGTTCTGTACGTGCACACTAATCTGATCAGAGAACATTAATCCAATAACCAACTGAGTCACAAAGAATCTCATGCCACCGGCTCCAGGACATTCTATCCCACATTGTTGTGGAAACTCTAGATACACACTTTCACAAAACTCATGAACCAATTCTTTTAGCTCCTGTGTTGTTCTTTTAATCTGTACCCAATTAACATCTTTTGCTGGCACTCTGCCCTTCAGGAAAGTCTGGCTCCGCGCTGTGCATCTCTGCCTGTCTGTGTCAGGAGCTGGGCATGGCCCCCACCTTCCTTTCTGGCTTTACAGAACTCTCTCCCCAGCGTGAGCCCCCTCCTTGGGAATTCCTCCCTTATCTTACCGAAGGCCATAGCAAGCCTGCCACACACTGAATTCACAAGCTATGTTTTTCAACTTTGAAAATCCTTTTATTCAGCATAAAGACACACTGCCTGGAGTGCTTGAAAACACTTTTTCCAAATTAAATACACGTTCTATTGTGGGCAAATCCAAATGAAACACACCCACTCAAATCAATCATATGTTAACTTCTGAGCATTGCATTGAATTTCTACGTGCCAATTTTCCAGAATGCAGTTTGTGTCTGAAGCTGGAAAGCTCTAAGTACCGACACACTGCTCCCTTTTTCCCTTTCCAGAACTCCTGCCTCCGCCTTACATGGAGAGACCGAACACATTCAGCGCTACTGAATTACGAACGCATATTTCACCTCTCCTTACTGCACCTTTAGAATGCATGTCTGTTCAGCATAAATATACATTACCTTGAATTGTCACAACACTGTTTTCAATTTAAATGCACATCCCTTCCTTACATTCTTCTCATGTTGTCCTCATCCTATGTCAAAACAAATGTACATTCTTGCTAGTATTTCTGATCAAACCAGATTTTTATTTATTTATTATTTTTCCATTCTTCAAAATTTAAAGTGTCGTCAGGAGGCGCTAGCTAACCTCCTTCCAATGGGCATCTGCAGAGCAACAACGACAACAAGAGACCAAATTAATCTCATTCCAGACATTTTCAAGAAGGGGCCACACTCATCATTTTGCCTGGCAAAGGAATAGCAAGTACTTTTCCAAAAGACGGTCCTCAGACCGTGTCAAACAAAAGCCCCACACAACACAGCTTGCTGAGGCAAGGCATCCTTACCTCCACACGAAGAGCACAGTCGCTACTCACTCAAACAAGCATTTCACAAGCACCACCACCGACGTCGGTCCACAAACCTTATAGCACCCAAACACAACAATCAAACCACAAGTCAGCCCGGAGACTGTACCAGAAGAAGACAGTCCAAAGACTGCACCAAGTTCAAGCACCAAGTTCAAGAAGATAGTCCGGAGACTGCACCAAGTTCAAGAAGACAGGCTCTAGCCCCAGGCCTTTTCAAGCGTAGACCAAATTTCCAGTTGGCCAGGCAGATTGTTCGCAAACACTCTGTGTCTTTTAAAGGGTCCGCAAACCCACCAAGTTCAAGAAGACAGCCCAAAGACTGTACCAAGACACAGCCCGTCGGCTCGTGCCGTTCAAGCAAGGCAGTCCGAAAACTGCACCAAGACAGTCTGGAGACTGTACCAAGACACAGCCCGTAGGCTCGTGCCGTTCAAGAATGGCGCCATTTTTCAAAGAATCAAATCACTCACCTGGTGCACACAGGTCGAGTCAAGTTATTCTCCACTGCCGACTCTTCGGACCAAACGGTCAACTCCAAGGTTTCGCCTTCTCAAGACCCCAGCCGGTGACCACTAGACGAGGAGTCGCCCGATCAGATGGGCGGGGCAGCTGCGAGAACCAAGCTCGATCGTGTGGGGTACCCCGATCCGCCCGACAGACCGGACGCAACCCCGACCCTGCGACCCGATTACGGGCGAGCTGGATCACCTTGCGGAGTCCCTGTTCGGGCGCCATCTGAAGGAAGTGGCCCTTAGGGGCCACCCGGGTTACTTACAACCACCTGCTATGCCTTCCCAAGAGTCGGTCAGACAGTAGAGAATACAAACAGGCTTTTATTAGCAATACTCTGCAGAGGAGTCCAATCTGACTTGCACCCTAAGATGTCTGCCGAGGGACTGACCCCCCAACAGCCCACAACACATAATCATTCCTCCCAGAACCTCCAACCACGCCCACAGTGGAAAGTTACCGGCTCAGGCCGAATGTGAACAAAGCAGGCACAGAAGGATGGGTTACCACCTGCCAGATGGGTACATACTATCAGTGTCTCAAGGTTGCTGTGCTGAGGCTCGGCGCCTCCTAACATGGGAGCAAAGTTACACACAAGGATAGGAATGCGAGGGCAGAATGGCCTATTCATTAGTAAGTCAGAATCCAACCTTGAGCAGGGAAGGATATAATAGCTGAATACAGTGTTCTGCTGAGGCAAGCAATACGAATAATGAGGCCTAGTTCAGACACAGCCTAATGGGGATTGTGAAATACAAAATGGAGTCACACTTGCTAACTGAGGCTTGCGCATTACAAGGATAACTCAGTGGGTTACATAACGTGAATGCAAATGGAACATCATTTAGCCGCACACTGCTAACCTACTATGGCACGGAATAAGTATATAATAATTTATTTATTTATTTAAAGTTTTGTATAGCGCGAACATGACCCAAGCGGGTATCAGAGCGCTTTACATACGTTGTAGAAGACATAGTAAGATAGCTGCAGGAGAGAAGTAAACAAGACTGGCAATAGACAACCGGAGCAAATAAGGACATTGTGGCGGGCGACAGGCCGCAGCATATGAGATGAAGGTACAGCAGTTAAACAGTATCGAGGTACGAGGAGAAAATCTTCTAGTTTAGCGCAGTGTTCATTAGTAGAGCTTTAAATTCCCTTTTGAAGGCCAATGTTGAGGGAATCAGTCTTGTTTCCACTGGTAGGGAGTTCCAAATTCTTGGGGCAATGCCAGAGAATGTACGCTTGTAGGTTTTAAGTTTTTAAAATTTCTTTGGTTTAAGCAGCAGAGTTCTGGTACTCCTTAAGGACCGGGAGCCACCAGAGAGTTCCAGCTTGTTTGAAAGGTAGAGTGGGGTATTGAAGTGAAGTGCTCTATGGGTCATACACGCAATTTTTAGGTGGATCCTTGCCTTGAAAGGAAGCCAGTTGAGCGATTTCAGGTCCGGCGAGATGTGGTTAGTTTTCTTGGAGCCGGTGATGAGTCTAGTAACCGCATTCAGGGATGCTCTGATGGGGGCTAAGCTGAGTTTCGGCAGTCCGCATAGCGTAGCACTGCCGTATTCTAGTCTAGAGATGACTAGTGCTTGCACCACCGATTTGAAGTCTTCTTGGGGGAGGTAGGGTTTGAGTTTTCTAAGGATGCTCAGATGGAAGTTCGCTCCTTTGGTCGATGCTCTGATGTGATCTTGCATGTTTAGGTTCTTATCTAATACAATTCCCAGAGATTTCGTGGAATCAATGATGTGAGGCGTGCAATTGAGAGCGGTGAGGTTACATAGATATTTCACAACAGTGGGGGATTGCCTAGTGGGTGAGATGAGGAGGAATTCCGTTTTAAGGGCGTTTAGTTTGAGATGGTTGGAGGTTAGCCAGTTCAGGGTTTTGAGCAGGGTTCCGTTAAGTGACTTGATGTCTTCGGGGGAGGCTATTTTCATGTACAGTTGGGTGTCATCCGCATACATGTGATATTGGATGCTGGATGCTTTGAGGATTACTGTCAGTGGTTCAATGAAAAGGTTAAAGAGCGTGGGGGAGAGTGAGGACCCTTGGGGGACACCCAGGGTGCTGGGACTGGGGTTAGATAGAGTCTGATTGTATTTGACGCTTTGCGTTCTGTTGTTGAGGAAAGAGGCAAACCATTTATGGACCGTGCCTGAGAGCCCCATCCTGCATTCCAAGAGGTTGAGTAGATTGTCATGTTTGACACTGTCGAATGCAGATGAGAGATCGAGAAGAATTAATAGGCAAGCTTCATTTTGGTCAAGCAAAGTGAGAGCATCATCCACTATATGAGTGATGGCCGTTTCGGTGCTGTGGCCAGTGCGGAAGCCCGATTGGAATTGGTCGAGAAGTTGGAATTGCTCAATGTGTTTGCGCAGTTGATCATGCACACATTTCTCCAGTAGTTTAGCAGGGGTAGGGATGTTTGTGATTGGTCATTAGTTATTCAAGTATTCAGGGTCCGCCGAGGGTTTCTTGAGAATAGGGAGCATTAGGCCAGCCTTCAGGCAGTTCGGTATCTCCCCTTGAAGAAGAGAGGCGTTGATGATCTTGGCCCAGAAAGGTACTAGTGATCCTATCATATCTTTAAAGAAGTTGGAGGGAAGGGGGTCATTGTAGTGATTTGAAGGTTTCAGTGTTGAGAGTAGGTTGAGGATGTCGATGTCATTGAGGGGTGTGAATTGACTCCAAGAGGCATTGTTTTTGGGGGAGAGACAGGTAGGCGTGGGAAGGGAAGTGGGTAAAGAGGGATCAGGAGAGGGCGAGAGATTAAGTGCTGCAGGTTTTTTTCAAACCTAACACCCATCAGTGTAGCAATGTCATGTAACCCGATATCATTAGCGAATGTAGGCTGCATTGAGTGTAGCAGGACCCTACCCATCGGCGTAAAAATTTTGTGCAACCCAATACCATTAGTGGATGTAGGCTGCAGTGTGTGTAGCTGAACCCTACCCATATGTGTAGCTATGTAGTACAACCTGGTACCATTAGTGGATATACACTGAAGCGTGTGTTGCTGGAGGCTACCCCTTAGTGTAGCAATGTCGAGCAACCTGATACCATTGATGTTCAGCAGTGTGGGTACCTCTACCGTACCATCGGTGTACACTGTCATGCAACCTTATACCATTAGTGTATGTAGGCTGCAGTGTGTATTGCTGGGCCTACCCGTTGGTGTAGCAATGTCATGTAACCTGATACCACTAAAGGATGTAGGCAGCAGTGTGTGTACCTTGGCCCTACCCATCGATGTGCAATGTCCTGTAACCTGATACAATTTTTGGATGCTGCAGCGTGTGTAGCTGTTGCTTACCCCTAGGTGTAGCAATGTCCTGTAACCTGATACAATTTTTGGATGCTGCAGCGTGTGTAGCTGTTCCTTACCCCTCGGTGTAGCAATGTCGTGCAACCTGATAACATTCGTTTATGTAGGCTGCGGTGTGTATAGCTGAACCTTTCCTATCTGTGTACCGATGTCATGCAACGTGATACCACTAGCGGAAGAAGGCTACAGTCTGTGTAGCTAGACTCTACTCATCAGTGTAGCAATGTTGTGCAACCTGATACCATTAGTGGATGTAGGCAGCAATGTGTGTACCTGGACTCTACCCTTCCATGTGCAATGTCATGCAACCTTATACTATTAATGGATGTAAGCTGCAGTGTGTGTAGCTGTTCCTTACCCCTCGGTGTAGCAATGTTGTGCAACCTGATAACATTAGTGGATGTAGGCTGCAGCATGTGCAGCTGGACCCTACCCCTCCGTTTAGCAATGCCGTGCAACCTGATATCATTAGTTGGTGTAGGTGCAGTGTCTGTAGCTGGACACTACCCATTGGTGTAACAATGTTGTGCAACCCAATACCAATATTGGATTTAGGCTGTAGTGTTTGAAGTTGGACCCTATACATCGGTGTAGCAATGTCATGCAGCCAGATACCATTAGTGAATGGAAGTTGTAGTGTGTGTATAGCTGAACCCTTCCAATCTGTGTACTGATGTCATGAAACGTGATACCATTAATGGATGTAGGCATCAGTGTGTGCACCTGGAACCTACCCATCGGTGTAGCAATGTTGTGCAACCTCATACCATTAGTGGATGTAGGCTGCAGTCTGTGTAGCTGGACCCTACCTATCAGTGAAGCAATGTCGTGCAACCTAATACCATTAGTTGATGTAGGCAGCAGTGTGTGTATCTGGACTGTACCCATCCATGTGCAATGTCATGCAACCTGATACCATTAGTGGATCCAGACAGCAGTGCGTGTGTATCTGGACCATACCCATTGGTGTAGCAATGATATGCAACCTGATAACATTATTGCATGTAGACTGCAGTGTGTGTACCTGGACCCTAACCATCAGTGTAGCAATGTCATGCACTCCGATATCATTAGCGAATGTAGGCTGCATTGAGTGTAGCAGGACACTACCCATCGGCGTAAAAAAGTTGTGCAACCCAATACCGTTAATGGATGCAGGCTGCGGTGTGTGTAGGTAAACCCTACCCATATGTGTAGCTATGTAGTACAACCTGGTACCATTAGTGGATATACACTTAAGCGTGTGCTGCTGGAGCCTACCCCTTAGTGTAGCAATGTTGAGCAACCTGATATCATTAGTGGATGTAGGGTGCAGTGTGTGTAGGTGGACCCTACCCTGGGTGCTTCAATGTCATACAACACGATACCATTAGTGGATATAGGCTGCAGTGTGAATAGCTAAACCCTACCCTTCTGTGTAGCAATGTCGTGCAACCTCATACCTTTAGTGCATGTAGGCAGCAGTGTGTTTACCTGGAAAGTACATATCGGTGTAGCAATGTCATGCAACCTGATGCCATTAGTAGATGGATGTAGGCATCAATGTGTGTACCTGGACCCTACCTGTCTGTGTAGCAATGTCACACAACCCGATACCATTAGTTGATGTAGGCTGCAGTGTGTGTAGCTGGACTCTAATCATTGGTGTATCAATGTTGTGCAACTTGATACCATTAGTGGATGTAGGCTGCAGTGTGTGTACCTGGACCCTACCCATCAGTGTGCAATGTCATGCAACCTGAAACCATTAGTGAATGTAGGCTTCGGTGTGTGTAGTTGGACCCTACCTATCGGTGTAGCAATGTCATGCAACCTGATACATTAGTGGATGCAGGCTGCAGTGTGTGTGTAGATTGACCCTACCCATCAGTGTAGCAATGTGCGCAACCGGATACCATTAGTGGATGTAGGCTGCAGTGTGGGTAGCTGGACCCTACCCATTGGTGTGCAATGTCATTGAACCCGATACCATAATTTGATGTATGCTGCCCTGCGTGTAGCTGAACCCTACCCGTCGGTGTGCAATGTCGTGCAACCTCATTCCATTAGTTGATGTAGGCTGCAGTGTGTATAGCTGAACCTTTCCTATCTGTGTAACGATGTCATGCAACGTACGTGATACCATTAGTGGATGAAGGCTGCAGTCTGTGTAGCTGGACCCTACCCATTGTTGTAGCAATGTTGTGCAACCTGATACCATTAGTGGATGTAGGCAGCAGTGCCTGCAGCTTGACCCTTCCCATCGGTGTAGAGATGTCATACCTCCTGATACTGTAGTGTAGCTCCTATTTCCCTAATAGGCTCTGCGCATTGGAATAATATATCCTATAGGTTTGACATAGGACTAAGGTCAGTATGTCCCTATCGAGTATATTAAACTTAATTACTTGTCCCAGCTAGCTCAGAGGCCACTAGAAACTCCTTGACAACAAGAAGGGAGTAGTTTCTGGCAGCCGCAAAACATGACCACTGTGTTTCCCTTTAGAATCAGAACGTGTCCCAGAGTCGTGGAAACAATAGATAACTATTTCACTCAGCTCAGTCGTGCATGCTTAGTTTTCTCCAAAGTTACACAGAAAGAACAGACGGGCGTTTCAATAAAAGGTTTATTGAACAGTCTTGTTTCTGGTATAAGTAAAATGTGCTGTTACGATCACAAGACAGTATGCGAGATAAATAATGTACAGTGTGAGCAGTAGAAATAAATAATACTGCGATAGCATTATCTTTTAGTACATATGCTGTTACATAAATAACACAGACTAAAAATGCGAGTACTCATACGATGCATTTCTAATCTAGTTCTACCCCAATGTACCTAACCTAACCTAGGTGTAGGACGAGGTATGAAGTAGGTGAAGTATTCCTTACTATGGTATACTAAGAGTATGTTTAGCCTAGTATGCCTAGTATGCCTAGTTTGCCAAGAGTCCCTCTAGGTTCTAGTCAGCTCCATACCTGAAGAATGAGAGAGGTAGGAATCTCTTTGCCAGACTCGAACTCCAACACCCCGCAAGGGAAGTCAGATCACTTGAAGCTGGACTCTCTGCGTGCAGGGATGACAGCGTCTTCTCAGTGCGTCAGGCCGGGAAACGGGCTCCTCTGAAGTCGAGGTCTCCTCTGGTTTACAGGGGCTAGGGAAGGTATATTTATACCTGAGAGTACCTTAGGAATGTTAGCATTGACGTGAATTGGACAGCGAAAGACGTCATGGATGAACCCCTAAGGAATAATGGTTCATGCATAATATATGAGGCCTTGAAGAAATCAATAGTCCTGGGCTAGGGAAAGTCCTGCAGCCTAAGGGTCTGTTCTTCATGAACTCGTTGTGACGTTAGGGTGGACGGATGTCAGAGACCATGCCTGTATTTGGAGTGCACGGTTTAATGCCTAAATAAGGGCTGGGATTTTATGCCTATATAAGGGCAGGGCGAATTGTGCCTATATGACATGATGCTGGAAAGCCCGTTTATGGACACCGTAAGAGGAATACAACACCCACTCCACTTTCGTGTGTACGATAATACATAAATGCTAAACATTTAAAATGCTAAACATTAAAATGGAGTACCGCATATTTCTAAAATATTTCATAAAACCATTTAAAAAGGCATTTAAAAAACTCATTAGAATGCAAAAGGTACTGTACATTTGAAGCATTGCTTATCATTTCAGGCATAAAGTTCGAAAATAAATGCAAATGGAATGAAATAAGCAGTAATATTTACATGTGACAGAAAATGATCGATAAGTTGTTCAAAAATCAAAGTCATTTCATGTCATGAAAATTAATGAACTGTTTGTAGACACATAAGATGACTAAATGTCTGTGGAAGGACCGCCAAGTCTGTACTATAAGGCTAGTTCTACTTTAAGCAGATTGTAGTGCCATTTGCGTTCGAAAAATGGGAAAAAAAGTTCAATTTTGGGAGAGTTCCAAGTTTTTGTTTTTTTGTAAAAATGAAGGCCAAATTGTCACTGCATCTCTGGAACACTGTTTGCTGAATCAGAGTCAGTTCACGGGTCTGGTGTAAACATGAGATCATCTATTTCTATAGACAAAACATCATTCACTGTAGTCGGCGTCAGTTGGAACACCTCGTATAGCAGGTCAATTGCACAGAGATGTGAAGCATCGCTTTCAGCATAGCTTGCAGCAGCGATGTTCGCGTCCGTTGTTACCTGTGTGCCTGTAGATCTTTCTCGTAACTCAGCAGCAGCAGGAAGCGTCTGTGAGATCTCAATTAATGCTGACATCAGGATAGGAAGCCTCTGGGGACAACACAGAGCACGGGCCGTTATCGGGTCCAGCAGAGTATCGACATCCGTTGGCGTTGCTGATGGAAATGTTAGACAGATGTCCAACACGCATTCTTCACCGCATAGCAGGCATCGTAGAACAGGTAAGATGCAATCTTGCCAGATTGGTCTGAATGACAGGAACCAAGTTGTATTAAGGTCCCGTAGACGAGTCATGCCCAAAAGCTTTACTATTTGCTCACGGCACTTTCGTTCAAGGAGAGCTTTCTCCATTTCGCTCGGAGTGATGTCTGCGAATAGGCTGGCCATAGCGCAATAGCAGGAAGAGAAATAGAATTCCGGCAACAAGTGCAAGAATTAATGGTATGCCACCAAACACCGAATGTGCAAAGTTCGGGATGATTCCGAGTATTGCTTGGAAAGGTGCTAACAGACCGGAGCAAATGCTCTTAAATACATGTACAATTCCAGTTGTATCAGACATGTTGAAGATAAGTGATATCATTTCTACGAAATGTATAGGGCAGTTTGTACGTATTAAAGTCTGTATCTCAGCCGAAGTCCTCGCAATTTGTAGATCATAGGTTTCTTTGGCCGAGGTCAAAGGCACTGTTTGCTGTAAAAGCATGGCTTTCATTCTGCTTAAAGTATCAAATCTTATAAAAGAGACGTTCAGCGAAGACCATAGAGGTGATTCCCTGACTGTGTCTATTGGGGGAAACAATACTTGCATACAGCAAGTGACCCTGGAGTTGACCGTTACCAGATATGGGATGCCTGGCAGCATGCCACAGCAACTCTGATCATTCAACATGAGGTAACTCCCGTTAGAAAGTTGTCCAAACGTTGGATTAATCACAGCAGCTGGTGTACCCTGCAGATGGCAAGACAAATTTGCCACAGAACCATTACAAGCCCCGTGCAAAGAAATGTCCTGACATATAAGCGAACCGCTTAGTGCACGTTTACAGTGTGTACCGCTCAAAAACACTTCACGATCCTCACTCCAACATCTATATGTATACGGTAAATCCCAAGATGTCTTAATGTATTCCTTACCCAACCTTTCATATTTGCCCGCTTGCATTTGTCTGAGGCAATACTGAAACTGAAAAGTACTCACAGGTAACGTTATTTTGCCATGAATAAGCCATTCTGTAGCTGGTTTTTCTGCCACCGAGAATGGTAACTTTTCCAGTTTTTCAATGCTCAGCACTGTATACTCTGCTCCTCTTTGTGCCAGTTCGATCTGTTTATCAGTTAGATTGTATTCTGCAAACAGAGCCGTTGTGTTGAGAAAACGCCAAGGCACATAGCCCGCTCGCAAAGATTGCAGCGTCCAGCTTAATAACACAATAGAACGTAATTGAGACTGGCCTTGTTGTAACATCGCCAAATCTTGTTCTAGTATGTCGATAGCAGAGGATACAATGCCGTCCAGTGAATATATTCTGGAGGACAAAGTTGTTAACCCCTTGTCGACCACAGAGAGTGTTTTCTCCAAATTAATACAATCAAGTTCACGTATTCGTTCTGCAGCCTCCATTTGTGATACTTTCCATGCTTCATTATAGGCAGCATAAATGCCGGCATATATGAAACGTTTTTGACCCGGTTTTCTTGGTCCAAGCAAGAATTCCCTAAGGTCTGCGTCCTCTTTAAGTAAGGTTAAGTGTTGTTTCACATCCTGTAGTGTAGATTTATGCAGCCAATCGAGGCATAATTTTCCTACACTGTATGTTGTTACTACCCCCGGATGTTGTCTTTGGACGTATTGGGTCTGGCCTATTAAAAGTAAAGCCCTGAGTTTTATTCAGGAATCTTTCCTGACAGTTATTCGTGTCTGTGGGCCAGATCAACCATTTTTTCCAATCAGGATTAGATCTGTTGAGTTGTAGTATATTGTCAACTGTCACCACTGCCTTTGTATTATTATCACTGGCAGGTGTTGGTACAGAAGGTGTGTTCATCTCTTTGATCTTGGCTAATCCAAGACAAGATGTTTGTTGGACAGTTTCATTCAAAAACATTATTTGTTCAGGGATGATGCAGGCTCTAAATAAAGCTTCTATCCCCTGCACTTGCCAATCTTTAGTACCCCAGACAGTTTTTGGGTCTATTGTGTCTTTCCAAAAGTCGAAACCCTGTCTAGACAGTTGGGCATTAAATAATGCAGAGTAAATCTGTTTTGTATTTGTTAACATAATTTTCAGTCCTGTCTTGTTTACATTTTTATAGTAAAACATTTCTGGATCAGATGTATTGTATCCTGAAAAATATGGAAACTTGTTAGCAAATGTTTTTGAACTACCGTATGGTGGTGTAGGACAATGTTCCCATTGGTTAAACATAAACACATTTCTTGGATATGCAGATTTATGCAAATAATGATGACCATAGTGGTTATAACAATACAGTTGTTCGTAGTCTGATGAACCCTCTAAATATTCATTTTTAGAAAATGCAGCAGATTTTTCTAGGTCAAACATAATGTCGTTTACAGTCTCAAAGTCCCAATCATCAGAATAGGCACTGGACGTAATTAGATCACTTAGTGAAATTTTAAACAAATGTGGAATGTTCAATTGTTCCGTCGGGCCGAAGATTTCATAATCTGTTTTGTCCCACACTATACCATCCTGTATAGGAACAGCTGTGATGTTCACTGATGACAAGTCTCTTGCTTCACGATGGGAAGATTTATGAGGTTTCAAAAGTACGTTTAGGCCTTTTCCTTCAGTGTTCACATGGATGTATCTGCCACTTATAAGCATGCTCACAGTTGTTACCAAAGCTAGCCAGAGCAGGAAAACAAAAAGTCCAGATGTAATCCAGAGTTCAATCCATGGAGAAACCAAATATGTCTTTTTCAGAAAGTGAAGAAAGTCTTGTACTTGCTGCTTGAATTTGAATGATGCTTGCGTCGTTTCAGGTTCACTCGGATCTTCTGAGAACGTATCAAAGTTAATGAAATAGCCAGAAGCAGTTCTATCAATTGTTGGAATTGCATCAGGATTTGTAGAAATCACTGGAACCAGTTCATCACTTGCCACGTTGGTGTAGACAGGTGTATTTGGACGAACTGTTAGTTGGTGTTCAAGAGGGATGAGTTCCATTGCATTGTTGCTTAGTCCTCCATCTGTTACAGCTGAATTCTCGATAGTTATCAGTCTTTCAGTCTGAACCTCTTGGATAGTAGCGAGAGGAGTGCGTCTGCTACTAGGTCGGAGTCCACGAGGCCTACTGTTTAGTATTGGCCACATACTGTGGTTTGATGAGGTCGATGGACACAAATCTTTTCTCCTTTCTTCCAGCAAGGGGCGGCAGAAGCACTGTCCTTGTTCCTTGAACTGCTAGGACAGGTACTGGTTGTCTGTAAGAAGGTCCAAATTCCTTCTTGTCCGCAATCTTTTCTCTGACTAGATCCCCAACTTTTGGAATCCAGACAGGCCTTGCTGGGACAGCCGGTTGATCCCCAGTGGTGGTTGACTGTAGGAAGACGTTGCTTTGCTTCGTTCTTAATTTGTTTAAGTCCTGTAAAACAGTCAAACGATCTTTGATATCAAAGGGTTTATTTTCCACCACTGTGCCTACGTGTTCAAGGTCCGGCACCCACATTCTTGTCCCAAATAGGACCTCATATGGAGTGACCCCCCTAGAGAACTTCTTGGCAGATTGTTCAATGCACGTTGGACCCCACTAAGGTGTTTGACCCACCCATCACCCGAACCTAATACCCTAGCTGTTATAGACTGCTTTATGTCCCGGTTTTTCCTTTCCACAACCGAATTTCCCACAGGATGGAATGGAGAGGAGTACCGCAATGCAACGCCCAGACTGGCCATGGCTTCTTTGTAAGCCCGAGAGCTAAACGCAGGACCCTGGTCAGAATGTAGCGTGCCTATTCCGTATATGCCGATAAAGACTCGCAAATCTTTTATAACAGTTCGAGCGTCAGCTGAGCGCTGAGGCCATAACCATAGGAACCTAGAGCATGAATCCACTGCAACCATGATATATTTATAGTTACCGTCCCTGTGCAAGGGACCGCAGTGGTCCAGGTAAACACAAGCTAATGGTTTGTCTGAAATTAACAGGGGTGTCTGCGCAGGACGTTTTACTGTTGAGACTTTCATCTGTTGGCAAATATCGCATTCTAAAACATAGTTTTTAGTTTGTTTCCGAATGCCAGGCCACCAATATCTTTGCTTGAGCAAAGACACTTTGCTGAAACACCTGTATGGGCAGAAGCTATCCCTTCGTGTGCTGCTAGGATTAGTCCTAATCTGCGTTCCTTGTTTGGAATTACCCTATCCCCCACTCCAGGGATTCGAGCAAAAGGAACGTTGTTCGCATCAATTACATAAGAGTACTTGAGTGGAAACTTTTTTTGGTAACGCTGCACTGCTGCCTTTGCTTGAAGCATTGACAGCCAACATTATCTCACCGTCTATTTTTGTTTTGGAACGAGTGATCGCAGCTACGGAAGCCGTTTGCACAGCCCCCTTGCGGCTTCATCAGCCAATGAATTCCCTGCAACGTGAACGCCATCACGTTGATGACTCAGTGTGTGGATCACGTGAGCCTTTGGTAGTTCGTTTTTCAACTGAACTACTTGTTCCCAAAGCAATTTGTGCTTTATTGTGCCACCTTTCGCATCTTTGAAACCATTTTCAAGCCAGTTTTGTATATAGTCATTATACGACTGAACACAGTAAAAGGAATCGCACACTATTAGTGTGGGGAATTCTCGATCTGTACTTTCAAGTGCCAGTTTGAATGCTTGTAGTTCAGCTCGCTGAGCTGTACAATCCCCTAGAGATTGTGTTTTAGTGACCATAGGTCTGAAGATGCCATCTCGCATGCGACCTTTAACAATAGCACACGCTGCACTGTAAGCTTGCTTACTCCCTATTGCGGGTTGTGCGGATCCGTCAGTGTAAATTATAAAGTCGTACTGATCGAGAGGCAGAATTTCAGTAGGCAGAGGACATTCATGTTCATACTGCAGGAATGCTTGTGTTTTTAAATCTGGATCAAAAACATATTCAACATCTGTTGCAGCAAGAGAATTAACCCTTTGTATCCATCTCGGATGTAATGCTTTAGCATTTGGAATGCTTGCTTTGGTGACCGCTTCTAAAGCTGGTACCGGGGTTACGACAATAATGCGTTTCCCTTGGGCTAAGGCTCTTTCTTTTGCTACAGCGGTTTGAACTGCTGTTAGAATTTTTTCAGTTGAACTGAAGCGCATTTCCGCTTGTGTGTACAAATGGGATTTGTATGCGATTGGGATTTTCTCACCTTCATTGAAAGTTAAGTATGTGAATCCACATTGACCCGAAATTATTCGGATCACCAAATTACGTTGACTTACGCGTGTTTGTAAGTGATTTGTTGCTAACATGTTAGCCTGAAGTGAACGCAAGATTTCTGTGTGTTCTTGTGTCCAGTTTCTGATCGAAAAATCAGGTTTGATTAATGCATAGAGAGGTTTAACCCTTTCTGCATAATTTAGAATGTATGTTCTCCCAAAATTTAGGAAACCCAGAATGGATTGTAAGTTTTTTAGCGTTTTTGGAGGTTGGAGCAGCGCACACTTTTCTAAAAAGTTAGCTGCCAAGCTCTTGCCTTCACTTGAAAGCTCATATCCTAGAAATAGGACATTGAGATGGGCAATTCTGGACTTTTTAAAGTTGAACTTATAGCCCTCAGAGGCGAAACCCAGTATTATGGTGCTCACCCTGTTCAAGTGTTTGTCCAGGTCATCGTCTGTCAGATAAATGTCATCGACATAGGACAATGCCTCATTGTCATAAATTTGTAGTAACTCCGTTACCCTCGCTGAGAATAAACCTGGGCTGTTCTTGAACCCTTGTGGGAGTCGACAAAAGTGATGCTGGGTCCCCATTATGGAGAATGCTGTTAAGTACCTGCTTTCAGGTGCTATGTTTTGACAAAAGAAACCATTTGAGATATCTAATGTGGTTTTATATTTTTTGCGCACAATGTTATTCATTAATGCTGTGCTATGTGCATATTGCACTGCAAAAGTTTTAGAACAAGTGTTTAGGTGTCTGTAATCCAAAACTAGATGATATGTATTGTCTGGTTTGGAGACAGGAGACAAAGGATTGTTCATTGAGGAGGTGCATGTTTCAATCACCCCTTGATATTCAAGTTGATCTAAGATCTCCCTGACCTGTTTTTTAGCTTCTTGCTTTATAGGGTACTGCCGTTGTGCAGTAGGTTCATGTTTCAGATGTATTTTATGGTGAGGTGAATCCTCATCCCATCCTACATGATTTTTATATAATGCTGGGGCCTGGGCTACTGCCCATTTCCTGGCATATGTATATTTTAGATGAATTGGAATATGGTTGGAGAAGGCAGGCATAATAATGTCCTCGCCATGTGGGCACTCCCTGACAAATTGTGGTGGCCAGTCTTTTTCTGCTAGAAGTATGTCATAGCCCTTTGATAGTTTTTCCCAAAAAAGTGCTTTCACCTGTCTAGGTTTGTCTCCCTCCATCCGGAGTGTTATTTCATATAACCTTTGTGGAGTACTAACCCTGGTGTCTACAGTCTCAACTGTGATGTACTCATTCAAGTCCACTATCTCCAGAAGTTCCTTCACGTTCTGGCGAACTATTGTGATTTCTGCTGCACTGTCCAGCATTGTCTGAGCCCATTCTCCGTTCTTGAGTTGTGATCTCAGTATTCTCGGCATGTCTGATCTTCAGACCTGCTACTTTCTTTTTGGAGAATTGAGGTTTTGCTTTATTTTTTGGAGCGTGTTTGTCGTCTTTCGATTTCACACGTTCTTCTTTATGTTCTGACCGTCCTCTTCTTTCCGAAGTCTGTGATGAGATCTGAAAGGGACGAGAGGAACGTGTATCAGTATCTTGATAGCTGTCAGGCTTTCTCAAATTATCTCTATTCCTGAGGTTATACCTCCTTTCAGAGGGCTCCTTTTGAGGAGACCTACCTCGGGATTGAGAACGCTTCTCATTTGAATTTTGTTTATTAGTCTCCCACTTCTTTTTAGAAGATGTAGGAGTTTGTTTAATTGAGTCCTTCTCAGGACTTTCAGATAGTTTCGGCTTCACTGGTCTTCCACCCAAACTATCTCTGCCTAATTCTGCATAAGATTGTTCAATAATTCTGGGTAGCTCTGTTTGATGTTCTGTAACATCAAATTCCCTTAATTTTTGTCGGATCGCAACTGCTGCTGCCTCCCCTTTAATATTAGATAATATTATTGTTGAGACCTGGTCGAAATGTTTCAGTAATTTCATACCTAAATTTAGAGCAGGCTCTGCCCCGTATTCGTTTTGAATTTGTTTGAGGACATCAGGTATTACCGCAATTGACGGAATGCCATGTGTTTTTGTGTAGATGGCAGCAAAGACTGAGCCCCAAGTGGTGCAGTCTTCCAGTTGTGGTGCGATCCCCATTGGTAAACTGATGGTTAGGATTCTGTGTTTCTCATACGGGCTAGTATTTGGAAATACTGCTTCGATTTGAGTAATTTTTTGAGCTATCCAAAATGGAATTTGCTCACGTTTTGTGGGCATTTTACCCATGACTGCGTATAGAGTCTGTGGTGTAATTTTTAGTGTATTCCCCTGTTGGGGGGTTTGATTTGGAATTGTTAATGGTTGCTGGACTGTAAAAGTCCGCATGACATATTGGACCAATTGTCTGTAGATTTTTATTAATTCTGTGAGTTGAGTAAGTAAATCCTCGTCTGACATCTCTTCAATGTCAGGATGAGGTGTGTAGCCGGCTAAAATCGGCCATGTTGCTCCTGGTCTACCTAGTGGACCGAGCCTGGTAATGTTTTTGTGCTGTTTTAGGGCTCCTTTAAACCAGAGCTGATGCTCTTGGTATGTTAGTGGAATTTCTATATCCTCGAAAGGAATGTATTCCTCTGGTGGATCATCTTCTTTGTAGAAGTGAAACATGTGTGTTACTGGATTGGATTCAGGAAATATTACCCATGAATAGAATACCTCTGTCTGAAAGGATTCATGTGCCTCTATCACGAAAACTGCTCTACCTCCTCTTGGAGATAGGCCATGTTTTATAAGTTTTAGAGTAATGGCTCTTCTTAAGTTTTGAGGGATGTGTATAACACCCTCCTCGGTTTCATTTAAATCTGTAATGTTAAAAACTGCTGCTAGGGCTGGATCAGCCGCAGCTCCACCGTTTCCGGTGTTATTGTCCCCGTTTGTGGACATTTTTTGTTTTTTGAAAAATGTAGAACAAGTTTCAAGGAAACAAAGATAAGGTGCACAATATTTTGGAACACTGTATCCTTCAACGTTGAGCAAACCAAACAGCTAATATATAGGGTACTTCCCTATGTAGCCGTGGTGGATACCTAACCCTGCCCACTCCAGACGTCTTTTGGAGTATATGGGTAAGGGTCTCTGAGAGAAAAAGCACGGCTGAGTTACTCAGTATCTAACGTTGAATTACCGCCTTACCAAACCGTTGGGCGCCATGTAGTGTAGCTCCTATTTCCCTAATAGGCTCTGCGCATTGGAATAATATATCCTATAGGTTTGACATAGGACTACGGTCAGTATGTCCCTATCGAGTATATTAAACTTAATTACTTGTGCCAGCTAGCTCAGAGGCCACTAGAAACTCCTTGACAACAAGAAGGGAGTAGTTTCTGGCAGCCGCAAAACATGACCACTGTGTTTCCCTTTAGAATCAGAACGTGTCCCAGAGTCGTGGAAACAATAGATAACTATTTCACTCAGCTCAGTCGTGCATGCTTAGTTTTCTCCAAAGTTACACAGAAAGAACAGACGGGCGTTTCAATAAAAGGTTTATTGAACAGTCTTGTTTCTGGTGTAAGTAAAATGTGCTGTTACGATCACAAGACAGTATGCGAGATAAATAATGTACAGTGTGAGCAGTAGAAATAAATAATACTGCGTTAGCATTATCTTTTAGTACATATGCTGTTACATAAATAACACAGACTAAAAATGCGAGTACTCATACGATGCGTTTCTAATCTAGTTTTACCCCAATGTACCTAACCTAACCTAGGTGTAGGACGAGGTATGAAGTAGGTGAAGTATTCCTTACTATGGTATACTAAGAGTATGTTAAGCCTAGTATGCCTAGTATGCCTAGTATGCCAAGAGTCCCTCTAGGTTCTAGTCAGCTCCATACCTGAAGAATGAGAGAGGTAGGAATCTCTTTGCCTGACTCAAACTCCAACACCCCGCAAGGGAAGTCAGATCACTGGAAGCTGGACTCTCTGCGTGCAGGGATGACAGCGTCTTCTCAGTGCGTCAGGCCGGGAAACGGGCTCCTCTGAAGTCGAGGTCTCCTCTGGTTTACAGGGGATAGGGAAGGTATATTTATACCTGAGAGTACCTTAGGAATGTTAGCATTGACGTGAATTGGACAGCGAAAGACGTCATGGATGAACCCCTAAGGAATAATGGTTCATGCATAATATATGAGGCCTTGAAGAAATCAATAGTCCTGGGCTAGGGAAAGTCCCGCAGCCTAAGGGTCTGTTCTTCATGAACTCGTTGTGACGTTAGGGTGGACGGATGTCAGAGACCATGCCTGTATTTGGAGTGCACGGTTTAATGCCTAAATAAGGGCTGGGATTTTATGCCTATATAAGGGCAGGGCGAATTGTGCCTATATAAGGACATGATGCTGGAAAGCCCGTTTATGGACACCCTAAGAGGAATACAACAATACCTTTAGTGGATGTAGGCTGCACTGTGTATAGCTAGACCCCGTCCATTGTTGTGCAATTTCATACAACCCGATTCCATTAGTTAATGTGGGCTGCAGCGAGTCTAGCTGGACCCTACTCCTCAGTGCAGCAATGTCATGCAACCCGATACCATTAGTGAATGTAGGCTGCAGTGTGTGTAGTTAGTCTTTATCCATCGGTATAGCAATTTGGTGCAACCTGTTACAATTTATGGATGTAGGCAGCAGTGTGGGTACCTGTACCGTACCATCGGTGTACACTGTTATGCAACCTTATACCATTAGTGGATGTAGGTTGCAGTGTGTATTGCTGGGCCTACCCGTTAGTGTAGCAATGTCATGTAACCTGATAGCATTAAAGGATGTAGGCAGCAGTGTGTTTACCTGGACCCTACCCATCGGTGTGCAATGTCCTGTAACCTGATACCATTTTTGGATGCTGCAGCGTGTGTAGCTGATCCTTACCCCTCGGTGTAGCAATGTCGTGCAACCTGATAACATTAGTTTATGTAGGCTGCAGTGTGTATATCTGAACCTTTCCTATCTTTGTACCGATGTCATGCAACGTGATACCATTAGTGGATGAAGGCTGCAGTCTGTGTAGCTAGACTCTACTCATCAGTGTAGCAATGTTGTGCAACCTGATACCATTAGTGGATGTAGGCAGCAATGTGTGTACCTGGACCCTACCCTTCCATGTGCAATGTCATGCAACCTGATACTATTAATGGATGTAAGCTGCAGTGTGTGTAGCTGTTTCTTACCCCTCGGTGTAGCAATGTTGGTCAACCTGATATCATTAGTGGATGTTGGTGCAGTGTGTGTAGCTGAACCCTACCCATCAATGTAGCGATGTTGTGCAACCTGATACAATTAGTGGATGTAGGCTGCAGCGTGTACAGCTGGACCCTACCCCTCCGTTTAGCAATTCTGTGCAACCTGATATCATTAGTGGGTGTATGTGCAGTGTGAGTAGCCGCACCCTACCCATCAGTGTAGCAATGTCGTACAAACTGATATCATTAGTGGGTGTAGGTGCAGTGTCTGTAGCTGGACCCTACCCATTGGTGTAACAATGTTGTGCAACCCAATACCAATATTGGATTTAGGCTGCAGTGTTTGAAGTTGGACCCTACACATCTGTGTAGCAATGTAATGCAGCCGGATACCATTAGTGGATGTAAGTTGCAGTGCGTGTATATCTGAACCCTTCCAATCTGTGTACTGATGTCATGAAACGTGATACCATTAATGGATGTAGGCATCAGTGTGTGCACCTGGAACCTACCCATCGGTTTAGCAATGTTGTGCAACCTCATACCATTAGTGGATGTAGGCTGCAGACTGTGTAGCTGGACCCTACCTATCAGTGAAGCAATGTCATGCAACCGAATACCATTAGTTGATGTAGGCAGCAGTGTGTGTATCTGGACCGTACCCATCCATGTGCAATGTCATGCAACCTGATACCATTAGTGGATGTAGGCAGCAGTGTGTATGTAGCTGGACCCTACTCATCAGTGTAGCAATGTCATGTAACCCGATATCATTAGCGAATGTAGGCTGCATTGAGTGTAGCAGGACCCTACCCATCTGCGTAAAAATGTTGTGCAACCCAATACCATTAGTGGATGTAGGTTGCGGTGTGTGTAGCTGAACCCTACCCATATGTGTAGCTATGTAGTAGAACCTGGTACCATTAGTGGATATACACTGAAGCATGTGTTGCTGGAGCCTACCCCTTAGTGTAGCAATGTCAAGCAACCTGATACCATTAGTGGATGTAGGGTGCAGTGTGTGTAGGTGGAACCTACCCCTGGGTTCTTCATTGTCATACAACCCAATACCATTAGTGGATATAGGCTGCAGTGTTTGTAGCTAAACCCTACCCATCTGTGTAGCAATGTCGTGCAACCTCATACCTTTAGTGCATGTAGGCAGCAGTGTGTTTACCTGGAAAGTACCTATCGGTGTAGCAATGCCATAAAACCCGATACCATTAGTTGATGTAGGCTGCAGTGTGTTTGTGTAGCTGGACCCTACCCGTCGGTGTAACAATGTTGTGCAACCTCATACCATTAGTGGATGTAGGCTGCAGTGTGTCTAGCTGGACCCTATCTATTGGTGTAGCAGTCATACAAGCAAATACCTTTTGTGGATGTAGGCTGCAGTGTGTGTAGCTGGACCCTACCCATCTGTGTAGCAATGTTGTGCAAACTCATACCTTTAGTGGTTGTAGGCTGCAGCAAGTGTAGCTGAACCCTACCCATCGGTGTAGCAATGTTGTGCAAACCGATACCATTAGTAAATGTAGGCTGCAGTGTGTGTGTGTGTGTAGCTGGACCCTACCCATCGGTGTGCAATGTTGCAACCTGTTACCATTAGTGGATGTAGGCAGCAGTGTGTGTACCTGGACCCTACCAATCAGTGTGCTATGTCATGCAACCTGATACCATTAGTGGATGTAGGCTGCAGTGTGTGTAGGTGGACCTTACCCCTGGGTGCTTCAATATCGTGCAGCCTGACATCATTAGGGGATGCAGGTGCTGGGTGTGTAGCTGGATCCTACCCATCGGTGTGGTAATATTGTGCAATCTGATACCATTAGTGGGTGTGGGTGCTGTGTGTGTAGCTGCACACTACCTGTCTGTGTAGCAATGTTGTGAACCAGATATTTTTAGTACATATAGTTGCTGGGTGTGTAGCTGGACCCTACCCATCAGTGTAAGAATGTTGTGAAACACAATACCATTAGTGGATGTAGGCTGCAGCAAGTGTAGCTTCACCCTACCCCTCGGTGTAGCAATTTCATGCAACCTGACATCATTAGTGGATGCAAGTGTAGTGTGTAGCTGCACCCTAAGCATCGGTGCAGTAATGTATTGCAGCCTGATATCATTAGTGGATGCAGGTGCAGTTTGTGTAGCTGGACCCTACCCATCGGTGTTGCAATGTTGTGCACCCCAATACCATTACAGTGGATATAGGCCACAGTGTGTGTAGATGACCCTACCTGTTGGTGTGCAATGTCTTTCAACCCGATCCCATAATTGGATGTATGCTGCAGTGTGTGCAGCTGGTCCCTACACATCGGTGTTGCAATGTTGTGCACCCCGATACCATTAGTGGAGTAGGCTGCAGTGTGTGTAGATGGAACCTACCCGTTGGTGTGCAATGTCATTCAACCCTATACCATAATTTGATGTATGCTGCAGTGTGTGTAGCTGGACCCCAACGGTCGGTTTGCAATGTCGTGCAATCTCATACCATTAGTTGATGTAGGCTGCGGTGTGTATAGCTGAACCTTTCATATCTGTGTACCGATGTCATGCAACGTGATACCATTAGTGGATTAAGGCTGCAGTCTGTGTAGCTGGACCCTACCCATTGGTGTAGCAATGTTGTGCAACCTAATACCATTAGTGGATGTAGGCAGCAGTGCCTGCAGCTTGTCCCCACCCATCGGTGTAGAGATGTCATACCTCCTGATACCTTTAGTGGATGTAGGCTGCACTGTGTATAGCTAGACCCCTCCCATTGTTGTGCAATCTCATACAACCCGATTCCATTAGTTAATGTGTGCTGCAGCGAGTCTAGCTGGACCCTACTCCTCAGTACAGCAATGTCATGCAACCCGTTACCATTAGTGGATGTAGGCTGCAGTGTGTGTAGTTTGACTTTATCCATTGCTATAGTAATTTCGTGCAACCTTTTACAATTTATGGATGTAGGCAACTGTGTGAGTACCTGTACCGTACCATCGGTGTACACTGTCATGCAGCCTTATACCATTAGTGTATGTAGGCTGCAGTATGTATTGCTGGGCCTACCCGTTGGTGTAGCAATGTCATGTAACCTGATACCACTAAAGGATGTGGGCAGCAGTGTGTGTACCTGGACCCTACCCATCAATGTGCAATGTCCTGTAACCTGATACCATTTTTGGATGCTGCAGCGTGTGTAGCTGTTGCTTACCCCTAGGTGTAGCAATGTTGTGCAACCTGATACAATTAGTGGATGTAGGCTGCAGCGTGTGCAACTGGACCCTACCCCTCCGTTTAGCAATTCTGTGCAACCTGATATCATTAGTGGGTGTACGTGCAGTGTGAGTAGCTGCACCCTACCCATCAGTGTTGCAATGTAGTGCAACCTGATATCATTAGTTGGTGTAGGTGCAGTGTCTGTAGCTGGACCCTAGCCATTGGTGTAATAATGTTGTGCAACCCAATACCAATATTGGATTTAGGCTGCAGTGTTTGAAGTTGGACCCTACATATCTGTGTAGCAATGTCATGCAGCCGGATACCATTAGTGGATGTAAGTTGCAGTGTGTGTGTATAGCTGAACCCTTCCAATCTGTGTACTGATGTCATGAAACGTGATACCATTAATGGATGTAGGCATCAGTGTGTGCACCGGGAACCTACCCATCAGTGTAGCAATGTTGTGCAACCTCATACCATTAGTGGATGTAGGCTGCAGGCTGTGTAGCTGGACCCTACCTATCAGTGAAGCAATGTTGTGCAACCGAATACCATTAGTTGATGTAGGCAGCAGTGTGTGTATCTGGACCGTACCCATCCATGTGCAATGTCATGCAACCTGATACCATTAGTGGATGTAGGCAGCAGTGTGTATGTAGCTGGACCCTATTGGTGTAGAGATGACATGCAACCTGATACCATTAGTGGATCCAGACAGCAGTGTGTGTGTATCTGGACCATACCCAATGGTGTAGCAATGATATGCAACCTGATAACATTATTGCATGTAGACTGCAGTATGTGTACCTGGACCCTACCCATCAGTGTAGCAATGTCATGTAACCCGATATCATTAGCGAATGTACGCTGCATTGAGTGTAGCAGGACCCTACCCATCGGCGTAAAAATGTTGTGCAACCCAATACCTTTAGTGGATGTAGGCTGCACTGTGAATAGCTAGACCCCGTCCATTGTTGTTCAATTTCATACAACCTGATTCCATTAGTTAATGTGGGCTGCAGCGAGTCTAGCTGGACCCTACTCCTCAGTGCAGCAATATCATGCAACCCGATACCATTAGTGAATGTAGGCTGCAGTGTGTGTAGTTAGTCTTTATCCATCGGTATAGCAATTTGGTGCAACCTGTTACAATTTATGGATGTAGGCAGCAGTGTGGGTACCTGTACCGTACCATCGGTGTACACTGTTATGCAACCTTATACCATTAGTGGATGTAGGTTGCAGTGTGTATTGCTGGGCGTACCTGTTAGTGTAGCAATGTCATGTAACCTGATAGCATTAAAGGATGTAGGCAGCAGTGTGTTTACCTGGACCCTACCCATCGGTGTGCAATGTCCTGTAACCTGATACCATTTTTGGATGCTGCAGTGTGTGTAGCTGATCCTTACCCCTCGGTGTAGCAATGTCGTGCAACCTGATAACATTAGTTTATGTAGGCTGCGGTGTGTATATCTGAACCTTTCCTATCTTTGTACCGATGTCATGCAACGTGATACCATTAGTGGATGAAGGCTGCAGTCTGTGTAGCTAGAACCTACTCATCAGTGTAGCAATGTTGTGCAACCTGATACCATTAGTGGATGTAGGCAGCAATGTGTGTACCTGGACCCTACCCTTCCATGTGCAATGTCATGCAACCTGATACTATTAATGGATGTAAGCTGCAGTGTGTGTAGCTGTTTCTTACCCCTCGGTGTAGCAATGTTGGTCAACCTGATATCATTAGTGGATGTTGGTGCAGTGTGTGTAGCTGAACCCTACCCATCAATGTAGCGATGTTGTGCAACCTGATACAATTAGTGGATGTAGGCTGCAGCGTGTACAGCTGGACCCTACCCCTCCGTTTAGCAATTCTGTGCAACCTGATATCATTAGTGGGTGTATGTGCAGTGTGAGTAGCCGCACCCTACCCATCAGTGTAGCAATGTCGTACAAACTGATATCATTAGTGGGTGTAGGTGCAGTGTCTGTAGCTGGACCCTACCCATTGGTGTAACAATGTTGTGCAACCCAATACCAATATTGGATTTAGGCTGCAGTGTTTGAAGTTGGACCCTACACATCTGTGTAGCAATGTAATGCAGCCGGATACCATTAGTGGATGTAAGTTGCAGTGCGTGTATATCTGAACCCTTCCAATCTGTGTACTGATGTCATGAAACGTGATACCATTAATGGATGTAGGCATCAGTGTGTGCACCTGGAACCTACCCATCGGTTTAGCAATGTTGTGCAACCTCATACCATTAGTGGATGTAGGCTGCAGACTGTGTAGCTGGACCCTACCTATCAGTGAAGCAATGTTGTGCAACCGAATACCATTAGTTGATGTAGGCAGCAGTGTGTGTATCTGGACCGTACCCATCCATGTGCAATGTCATGCAACCTGATACCATTAGTGGATGTAGGCAGCAGTGTGTATGTAGCTGGACCCTATCGGTGTAGAGATGACATGCAACCTGATACCATTAGTGGATCCAGACAGCAGTGTGTGTGTATCTGGACCATACCCATTGGTGTAGCAATGATATGCAACCTGATAACATTATTGCATGTAGACTGCAGTATGTGTACCTGGACCCTACCCATCAGTGTAGCAATGTCATGTAACCCGATATCATTAGCGAATGTACGCTGCATTGAGTGTAGCAGGACCCTACCCATCGGCGTAAAAATGTTGTGAAACCCAATACCATTAGTGGATGTAGGCTGCGGTGTGTGTAGCTGAACCCTACCCATATGTGTAGCTATGTAGTACAACCTGATATCATTAGTGGATGTTGGTGCAGTGTGGGTAGCTGAACCCTACCCATCAATGTAGCGATGTTGTGCAACCTGATACAATTAGTGGATGTAGGCTGCAGCGTGTACAGCTGGACCCTACCCCTCCGTTTAGCAATTCTGTGCAACCTGATATCATTAGTGGGTGTATGTGCAGTGTGAGTAGCCGCACCCTACCCATCAGTGTAGCAATGTCGTACAAACTGATATCATTAGTGGGTGTAGGTGCAGTGTCTGTAGCTGGACCCTACCCATTGGTGTAACAATGTTGTGCAACCCAATACCAATATTGGATTTAGGCTGCAGTGTTTGAAGTTGGACCCTACACATCTGTGTAGCAATGTAATGCAGTCGGATACCATTAGTGGATGTAAGTTGCAGTGAGTGTATATCTGAACCCTTCCAATCTGTGTACTGATGTCATGAAACGTGATACCATTAATGGATGTAGGCATCAGTGTGTGCACGTGGAACCTACCCATCGGTTTAGCAATGTTGTGCAACCTCATACCATTAGTGGATGTAGGCTGCAGACTGTGTAGCTGGACCCTACCTATCAGTGAAGCAATGTCATGCAACCGAATACCATTAGTTGATGTAGGCAGCAGTGTGTGTATGTGGATCGTACCCATCCATGTGCAATGTCATGCAACCTGATACCATTAGTGGATGTAGGCAGCAGTGTGTATGTTGCTGGACCCTACTCATCAGTGTAGCAATGTCATGTAACCCGATATCATTAGCGAATGTAGGCTGCATTGAGTGTAGCAGGACCCTACCCATCTGCGTAAAAATGTTGTGCAACCCAATACCATTAGTGGATGTAGGTTGCAGTGTGTGTAGCTGAACCCTACCCATATGTGTAGCTATGTAGTAGAACCTGGTACCATTAGTGGATATACACTGAAGCATGTGTTGCTGGAGCCTACCCCTTAGTGTAGCAATGTCAAGCAACCTGATACCATTAGTGGATGTAGGGTGCAGTGTGTGTAGGCGGTACCTACCCCTGGGTTCTTCATTGTCATACAACCCAATACCATTAGTGGATATAGGCTGCAGTGTTTGTAGCTAAACCCTACCCATCTGTGTAGCAATGTCGTGCAACCTCATACCTTTAGTGCATGTAGGCAGCAGTGTGTTTACCTGGAAAGTACCTATCAGTGTAGCAATGCCATAAAACCCGATACCATTAGTTGATGTAGGCTGCAGTGTGTTTAGCTGGACTCTAATCATTGGTGTATCAATGTTGTGCAACCTCATACCATTAGTGGATGTAGGCTGCAGTGTGTCTAGCTGGACCCTATCTATTGGTGTAGCAGTCATACAAGCAAATACCTTTTGTGGATGTAGGCTGCAGTGTGTGTAGCTGGACCCTACCCATCTGTGTAGCAATGTTGTGCAAACTCATACCTTTAGTGGTTGTAGGCTGCAGCAAGTGTAGCTGAACCCTACCCATCGGTGTAGCAATGTTGTGCAAACCGATACCATTAGTAAATGTAGGCTGCAGTGTGTGTGTGTGTGTAGCTGGACCCTACTCATCGGTGTGCAATGTTGCAACCTGTTACCATTAGTGGATGTAGGCAGCAGTGTGTGTACCTGGACCCTACCAATCAGTGTGCTATGTCATGCAACCTGATACCATTAGTGGATGTAGGCTGCAGTGTGTGTAGGTGGACCTTACCCCTGGGTGCTTCAATATCGTGCAGCCTGACATCATTAGGGGATGCAGGTGCTGGGTGTGTAGCTGGATCCTACCCATTGGTGTGGTAATATTGTGCAATCTGATACCATTAGTTGGTGTAGGTGCTGTGTGTGTAGCTGCACACTACCTGTCTGTGTAGCAATGTTGTGAACCAGATATTTTTAGTACATATAGTTGCTGGGTGTGTAGCTGGACCCTACCCATCAGTGTAAGAATGTTGTGAAACACAATACCATTAGTGGATGTAGGCTGCAGCAAGTGTAGCTTCACCCTACCCCTCGGTGTAGCAATTTCATGCAACCTGACATCATTAGTGGATGCAAGTGTAGTGTGTAGCTGCACCCTAAGCATCGGTGCAGTAATGTATTGCAGCCTGATATCATTAGTGGATGCAGGTGCAGTTTGTGTAGCTGAACCCTACCCATCGGTGTTGCAATGTTGTGCACCCCGATACCATTACAGTGGATATAGGCCACAGTGTGTGTAGATGACCCTACCTGTTGGTGTGCAATGTCTTTCAACCCGATCCCATAATTGGATGTATGCTGCAGTGTGTGCAGCTGGTCCCTACACATCGGTGTTGCAATGTTGTGCACCCCGATACCATTAGTGGAGTAGGCTGCAGTGTGTGTAGATGGAACCTACCCGTTGGTGTGCAATGTCATTCAACCCTATACCATAATTTGATGTATGCTGCAGTGTGTGTAGCTGGACCCTAACGGTCGGTTTGCAATGTCGTGCAATCTCATACCATTAGTTGATGTAGGCTGCGGTGTGTATAGCTGAACCTTTCATATCTGTGTACCAATGTCATGCAACGTGATACCATTAGTGGATTAAGGCTGCAGTCTGTGTAGCTGGACCCTACCCATTGGTGTAGCAATGTTGTGCAACCTAATACCATTAGTGGATGTAGGCAGCAGTGCCTGCAGCTTGTCCCCACCCATCGGTGTAGAGATGTCATACCTCCTGATACCTTTAGTGGATGTAGGCTGTACTGTGTATAGCTAGACCCCTCCCATTGTTGTGCAATTTCATACAACCCGATTCCATTAGTTAATGTGTGCTGCAGCGAGTCTAGCTGGACCCTACTCCTCAGTACAGCAATGTCATGCAACCCGTTACCATTAGTGGATGTAGGCTGCAGTGTGTGTAGTTTGACTTTATCCATTGCTATAGTAATTTCGTGCAACCTTTTACAATTTATGGATGTAGGCAACTGTGTGAGTACCTGTACCGTACCATCGGTGTACACTGTCATGCAGCCTTATACCATTAGTGTATGTAGGCTGCAGTATGTATTGCTGGGCCTACCCGTTGGTGTAGCAATGTCATGTAACCTGATACCACTAAAGGATGTGGGCAGCAGTGTGTGTACCTGGACCCTACCCATCAATGTGCAATGTCCTGTAACCTGATACCATTTTTGGATGCTGCAGCGTGTGTAGCTGTTGCTTACCCCTAGGTGTAGCAATGTTGTGCAACCTGATACAATTAGTGGATGTAGGCTGCAGCGTGTGCAACTGGACCCTACCCCTCCGTTTAGCAATTCTGTGCAACCTGATATCATTAGTGGGTGTACGTGCAGTGTGAGTAGCTGCACTCTACCCATCAGTGTTGCAATGTAGTGCAACCTGATATCATTAGTTGGTGTAGGTGCAGTGTCTGTAGCTGGACCCTACCCATTGGTGTAATAATGTTGTGCAACCCAATACCAATATTGGATTTAGGCTGCAGTGTTTGAAGTTGGACCCTACATATCTGTGTAGCAATGTCATGCAGCCGGATACCATTAGTGGATGTAAGTTGCAGTGTGTGTGTATAGCTGAACCCTTCCAATCTGTGTACTGATGTCATGAAACGTGATACCATTAATGGATGTAGGCATCAGTGTGTGCACCTGGAACCTACCCATCAGTGTAGCAATGTTGTGCAACCTCATACCATTAGTGGATGTAGGCTGCAGGCTGTGTAGCTGGACCCTACCTATCAGTGAAGCAATGTTGTGCAACCGAATACCATTAGTTGATGTAGGCAGCAGTGTGTGTATCTGGACCGTACCCATCCATGTGCAATGTCATGCAACCTGATACCATTAGTGGATGTAGGCAGCAGTGTGTATGTAGCTGGACCCTATTGGTGTAGAGATGACATGCAACCTGATACCATTAGTGGATCCAGACAGCAGTGTGTGTGTATCTGGACCATACCCAATGGTGTAGCAATGATATGCAACCTGATAACATTATTGCATGTAGACTGCAGTATGTGTACCTGGACCCTACCCATCAGTGTAGCAATGTCATGTAACCCGATATCATTAGCGAATGTACGCTGCATTGAGTGTAGCAGGACCCTACCCATCGGCGTAAAAATGTTGTGCAACCCAATACCTTTAGTGGATGTAGGCTGCACTGTGAATAGCTAGACCCCGTCCATTGTTGTTCAATTTCATACAACCTGATTCCATTAGTTAATGTGGGCTGCAGCGAGTCTAGCTGGACCCTACTCCTCAGTGCAGCAATATCATGCAACCCGATACCATTAGTGAATGTAGGCTGCAGTGTGTGTAGTTAGTCTTTATCCATCGGTATAGCAATTTGGTGCAACCTGTTACAATTTATGGATGTAGGCAGCAGTGTGGGTACCTGTACCGTACCATCGGTGTACACTGTTATGCAACCTTATACCATTAGTGGATGTAGGTTGCAGTGTGTATTGCTGGGCGTACCCGTTAGTGTAGCAATGTCATGTAACCTGATAGCATTAAAGGATGTAGGCAGCAGTGTGTTTACCTGGACCCTACCCATCGGTGTGCAATGTCCTGTAACCTGATACCATTTTTGGATGCTGCAGTGTGTGTAGCTGATCCTTACCCCTCGGTGTAGCAATGTCGTGCAACCTGATAACATTAGTTTATGTAGGCTGCGGTGTGTATATCTGAACCTTTCCTATCTTTGTACCGATGTCATGCAACGTGATACCATTAGTGGATGAAGGCTGCAGTCTGTGTAGCTAGAACCTACTCATCAGTGTAGCAATGTTGTGCAACCTGATACCATTAGTGGATGTAGGCAGCAATGTGTGTACCTGGACCCTACCCTTCCATGTGCAATGTCATGCAACCTGATACTATTAATGGATGTAAGCTGCAGTGTGTGTAGCTGTTTCTTACCCCTCGGTGTAGCAATGTTGGTCAACCTGATATCATTAGTGGATGTTGGTGCAGTGTGTGTAGCTGAACCCTACCCATCAATGTAGCGATGTTGTGCAACCTGATACAATTAGTGGATGTAGGCTGCAGCGTGTACAGCTGGACCCTACCCCTCCGTTTAGCAATTCTGTGCAACCTGATATCATTAGTGGGTGTATGTGCAGTGTGAGTAGCCGCACCCTACCCATCAGTGTAGCAATGTCGTACAAACTGATATCATTAGTGGGTGTAGGTGCAGTGTCTGTAGCTGGACCCTACCCATTGGTGTAACAATGTTGTGCAACCCAATACCAATATTGGATTTAGGCTGCAGTGTTTGAAGTTGGACCCTACACATCTGTGTAGCAATGTAATGCAGCCGGATACCATTAGTGGATGTAAGTTGCAGTGCGTGTATATCTGAACCCTTCCAATCTGTGTACTGATGTCATGAAACGTGATACCATTAATGGATGTAGGCATCAGTGTGTGCACCTGGAACCTACCCATCGGTTTAGCAATGTTGTGCAACCTCATACCATTAGTGGATGTAGGCTGCAGACTGTGTAGCTGGACCCTACCTATCAGTGAAGCAATGTCATGCAACCGAATACCATTAGTTGATGTAGGCAGCAGTGTGTGTATCTGGACCGTACCCATCCATGTGCAATGTCATGCAACCTGATACCATTAGTGGATGTAGGCAGCAGTGTGTATGTAGCTGGACCCTACTCATCAGTGTAGTAATGTCATGTAACCCGATATCATTAGCGAATGTAGGCTGCATTGAGTGTAGCAGGATCCTACCCATCTGCGTAAAAATGTTGTGCAACCCAATACCATTAGTGGATGTAGGTTGCGGTGTGTGTAGCTGAACCCTACCCATATGTGTAGCTATGTAGTAGAACCTGGTACCATTAGTGGATATACACTGAAGCATGTGTTGCTGGAGCCTACCCCTTAGTGTAGCAATGTCAAGCAACCTGATACCATTAGTGGATGTAGGGTGCAGTGTGTGTAGGTGGAACCTACCCCTGGGTTCTTCATTGTCATACAACCCAATACCATTAGTGGATATAGGCTGCAGTGTTTGTAGCTAAACCCTACCCATCTGTGTAGCAATGTCGTGCAACCTCATACCTTTAGTGCATGTAGGCAGCAGTGTGTTTACCTGGAAAGTACCTATCGGTGTAGCAATGCCATAAAACCCGATACCATTAGTTGATGTAGGCTGCAGTGTGTTTGTGTAGCTGGACCCTACCCGTCGGTGTAACAATGTTGTGCAACCTCATACCATTAGTGGATGTAGGCTGCAGTGTGTCTAGCTGGACCCTATCTATTGGTGTAGCAGTCATACAAGCAAATACCTTTTGTGGATGTAGGCTGCAGTGTGTGTAGCTGGACCCTACCCATCTGTGTAGCAATGTTGTGCAAACTCATACCTTTAGTGGTTGTAGGCTGCAGCAAGTGTAGCTGAACCCTACCCATCGGTGTAGCAATGTTGTGCAAACCGATACCATTAGTAAATGTAGGCTGCAGTGTGTGTGTGTGTGTAGCTGGACCCTACCCATCGGTGTGCAATGTTGCAACCTGTTACCATTAGTGGATGTAGGCAGCAGTGTGTGTACCTGGACCCTACCAATCAGTGTGCTATGTCATGCAACCTGATACCATTAGTGGATGTAGGCTGCAGTGTGTGTAGGTGGACCTTACCCCTGGGTGCTTCAATATCGTGCAGCCTGACATCATTAGGGGATGCAGGTGCTGGGTGTGTAGCTGGATCCTACCCGTCGGTGTGGTAATATTGTGCAATCTGATACCATTAGTGGGTGTAGGTGCTGTGTGTGTAGCTGCACACTACCTGTCTGTGTAGCAATGTTGTGAACCAGATATTTTTAGTACATATAGTTGCTGGGTGTGTAGCTGGACCCTACCCATCAGTGTAAGAATGTTGTGAAACACAATACCATTAGTGGTTGTAGGCTGCAGCAAGTGTAGCTTCACCCTACCCCTCGGTGTAGCAATTTCATGCAACCTGACATCATTAGTGGATGCAAGTGTAGTGTGTAGCTGCACCCTAAGCATCGGTGCAGTAATGTATTGCAGCCTGATATCATTAGTGGATGCAGGTGCAGTTTGTGTAGCTGGACCCTACCCATCGGTGTTGCAATGTTGTGCACCCCGATACCATTACAGTGGATATAGGCCACAGTGTGTGTAGATGACCCTACCTGTTGGTGTGCAATGTCATTCAACCCTATACCATAATTTGATGTATGCTGCAGTGTGTGTAGCTGGACCCCAACGGTCGGTTTGCAATGTCGTGCAATCTCATACCATTAGTTGATGTAGGCTGCGGTGTGTATAGCTGAACCTTTCATATCTGTGTACCGATGTCATGCAACGTGATACCATTAGTGGATTAAGGCTGCAGTCTGTGTAGCTGGACCCTACCCATTGGTGTAGCAATGTTGTGCAACCTAATACCATTAGTGGATGTAGGCAGCAGTGCCTGCAGCTTGTCCCCACCCATCGGTGTAGAGATGTCATACCTCCTGATACCTTTAGTGGATGTAGGCTGCACTGTGTATAGCTAGACCCCTCCCATTGTTGTGCAATTTCATACAACCCGATTCCATTAGTTAATGTGTGCTGCAGCGAGTCTAGCTGGACCCTACTCCTCAGTACAGCAATGTCATGCAACCCGTTACCATTAGTGGATGTAGGCTGCAGTGTGTGTAGTTTGACTTTATCCATTGCTATAGTAATTTCGTGCAACCTTTTACAATTTATGGATGTAGGCAACTGTGTGAGTACCTGTACCGTACCATCGGTGTACACTGTCATGCAGCCTTATACCATTAGTGTATGTAGGCTGCAGTATGTATTGCTGGGCCTACCCGTTGGTGTAGCAATGTCATGTAACCTGATACCACTAAAGGATGTGGGCAGCAGTGTGTGTACCTGGACCCTACCCATCAATGTGCAATGTCCTGTAACCTGATACCATTTTTGGATGCTGCAGCGTGTGTAGCTGTTGCTTACCCCTAGGTGTAGCAATGTTGTGCAACCTGATACAATTAGTGGATGTAGGCTGCAGCGTGTGCAACTGGACCCTACCCCTCCGTTTAGCAATTCTGTGCAACCTGATATCATTAGTGGGTGTACGTGCAGTGTGAGTAGCTGCACCCTACCCATCAGTGTTGCAATGTAGTGCAACCTGATATCATTAGTTGGTGTAGGTGCAGTGTCTGTAGCTGGACCCTACCCATTGGTGTAATAATGTTGTGCAACCCAATACCAATATTGGATTTAGGCTGCAGTGTTTGAAGTTGGACCCTACATATCTGTGTAGCAATGTCATGCAGCCGGATACCATTAGTGGATGTAAGTTGCAGTGTGTGTGTATAGCTGAACCCTTCCAATCTGTGTACTGATGTCATGAAACGTGATACCATTAATGGATGTAGGCATCAGTGTGTGCACCTGGAACCTACCCATCAGTGTAGCAATGTTGTGCAACCTCATACCATTAGTGGATGTAGGCTGCAGGCTGTGTAGCTGGACCCTACCTATCAGTGAAGCAATGTTGTGCAACCGAATACCATTAGTTGATGTAGGCAGCAGTGTGTGTATCTGGACCGTACCCATCCATGTGCAATGTCATGCAACCTGATACCATTAGTGGATGTAGGCAGCAGTGTGTATGTAGCTGGACCCTATTGGTGTAGAGATGACATGCAACCTGGATACCATTAGTGGATCCAGACAGCAGTGTGTGTGTATCTGGACCATACCCAATGGTGTAGCAATGATATGCAACCTGATAACATTATTGCATGTAGACTGCAGTATGTGTACCTGGACCCTACCCATCAGTGTAGCAATGTCATGTAACCCGATATCATTAGCGAATGTACGCTGCATTGAGTGTAGCAGGACCCTACCCATCGGCGTAAAAATGTTGTGCAACCCAATACCTTTAGTGGATGTAGGCTGCACTGTGAATAGCTAGACCCCGTCCATTGTTGTTCAATTTCATACAACCTGATTCCATTAGTTAATGTGGGCTGCAGCGAGTCTAGCTGGACCCTACTCCTCAGTGCAGCAATATCATGCAACCCGATACCATTAGTGAATGTAGGCTGCAGTGTGTGTAGTTAGTCTTTATCCATCGGTATAGCAATTTGGTGCAACCTGTTACAATTTATGGATGTAGGCAGCAGTGTGGGTACCTGTACCGTACCATCGGTGTACACTGTTATGCAACCTTATACCATTAGTGGATGTAGGTTGCAGTGTGTATTGCTGGGCGTACCCGTTAGTGTAGCAATGTCATGTAACCTGATAGCATTAAAGGATGTAGGCAGCAGTGTGTTTACCTGGACCCTACCCATCGGTGTGCAATGTCCTGTAACCTGATACCATTTTTGGATGCTGCAGTGTGTGTAGCTGATCCTTACCCCTCGGTGTAGCAATGTCGTGCAACCTGATAACATTAGTTTATGTAGGCTGCGGTGTGTATATCTGAACCTTTCCTATCTTTGTACCGATGTCATGCAACGTGATACCATTAGTGGATGAAGGCTGCAGTCTGTGTAGCTAGAACCTACTCATCAGTGTAGCAATGTTGTGCAACCTGATACCATTAGTGGATGTAGGCAGCAATGTGTGTACCTGGACCCTACCCTTCCATGTGCAATGTCATGCAACCTGATACTATTAATGGATGTAAGCTGCAGTGTGTGTAGCTGTTTCTTACCCCTCGGTGTAGCAATGTTGGTCAACCTGATATCATTAGTGGATGTTGGTGCAGTGTGTGTAGCTGAACCCTACCCATCAATGTAGCGATGTTGTGCAACCTGATACAATTAGTGGATGTAGGCTGCAGCGTGTACAGCTGGACCCTACCCCTCCGTTTAGCAATTCTGTGCAACCTGATATCATTAGTGGGTGTATGTGCAGTGTGAGTAGCCGCACCCTACCCATCAGTGTAGCAATGTCGTACAAACTGATATCATTAGTGGGTGTAGGTGCAGTGTCTGTAGCTGGACCCTACCCATTGGTGTAACAATGTTGTGCAACCCAATACCAATATTGGATTTAGGCTGCAGTGTTTGAAGTTGGACCCTACACATCTGTGTAGCAATGTAATGCAGCCGGATACCATTAGTGGATGTAAGTTGCAGTGCGTGTATATCTGAACCCTTCCAATCTGTGTACTGATGTCATGAAACGTGATACCATTAATGGATGTAGGCATCAGTGTGTGCACCTGGAACCTACCCATCGGTTTAGCAATGTTGTGCAACCTCATACCATTAGTGGATGTAGGCTGCAGACTGTGTAGCTGGACCCTACCTATCAGTGAAGCAATGTCATGCAACCGAATACCATTAGTTGATGTAGGCAGCAGTGTGTGTATCTGGACCGTACCCATCCATGTGCAATGTCATGCAACCTGATACCATTAGTGGATGTAGGCAGCAGTGTGTATGTAGCTGGACCCTACTCATCAGTGTAGTAATGTCATGTAACCCGATATCATTAGCGAATGTAGGCTGCATTGAGTGTAGCAGGATCCTACCCATCTGCGTAAAAATGTTGTGCAACCCAATACCATTAGTGGATGTAGGTTGCGGTGTGTGTAGCTGAACCCTACCCATATGTGTAGCTATGTAGTAGAACCTGGTACCATTAGTGGATATACACTGAAGCATGTGTTGCTGGAGCCTACCCCTTAGTGTAGCAATGTCAAGCAACCTGATACCATTAGTGGATGTAGGGTGCAGTGTGTGTAGGTGGAACCTACCCCTGGGTTCTTCATTGTCATACAACCCAATACCATTAGTGGATATAGGCTGCAGTGTTTGTAGCTAAACCCTACCCATCTGTGTAGCAATGTCGTGCAACCTCATACCTTTAGTGCATGTAGGCAGCAGTGTGTTTACCTGGAAAGTACCTATCGGTGTAGCAATGCCATAAAACCCGATACCATTAGTTGATGTAGGCTGCAGTGTGTTTGTGTAGCTGGACCCTACCCGTCGGTGTAACAATGTTGTGCAACCTCATACCATTAGTGGATGTAGGCTGCAGTGTGTCTAGCTGGACCCTATCTATTGGTGTAGCAGTCATACAAGCAAATACCTTTTGTGGATGTAGGCTGCAGTGTGTGTAGCTGGACCCTACCCATCTGTGTAGCAATGTTGTGCAAACTCATACCTTTAGTGGTTGTAGGCTGCAGCAAGTGTAGCTGAACCCTACCCATCGGTGTAGCAATGTTGTGCAAACCGATACCATTAGTAAATGTAGGCTGCAGTGTGTGTGTGTGTGTAGCTGGACCCTACCCATCGGTGTGCAATGTTGCAACCTGTTACCATTAGTGGATGTAGGCAGCAGTGTGTGTACCTGGACCCTACCAATCAGTGTGCTATGTCATGCAACCTGATACCATTAGTGGATGTAGGCTGCAGTGTGTGTAGGTGGACCTTACCCCTGGGTGCTTCAATATCGTGCAGCCTGACATCATTAGGGGATGCAGGTGCTGGGTGTGTAGCTGGATCCTACCCATCGGTGTGGTAATATTGTGCAATCTGATACCATTAGTTGGTGTAGGTGCTGTGTGTGTAGCTGTACACTACCTGTCTGTGTAGCAATGTTGTGAACCAGATATTTTTAGTACATATAGTTGCTGGGTGTGTAGCTGGACCCTACCCATCAGTGTAAGAATGTTGTGAAACACAATACCATTAGTGGATGTAGGCTGCAGCAAGTGTAGCTTCACCCTACCCCTCGGTGTAGCAATTTCATGCAACCTGACATCATTAGTGGATGCAAGTGTAGTGTGTAGCTGCACCCTAAGCATCGGTGCAGTAATGTATTGCAGCCTGATATCATTAGTGGATGCAGGTGCAGTTTGTGTAGCTGAACCCTACCCATCGGTGTTGCAATGTTGTGCACCCCGATACCATTACAGTGGATATAGGCCACAGTGTGTGTAGATGACCCTACCTGTTGGTGTGCAATGTCTTTCAACCCGATCCCATAATTGGATGTATGCTGCAGTGTGTGCAGCTGGTCCCTACACATCGGTGTTGCAATGTTGTGCACCCCGATACCATTAGTGGAGTAGGCTGCAGTGTGTGTAGATGGAACCTACCCGTTGGTGTGCAATGTCATTCAACCCTATACCATAATTTGATGTATGCTGCAGTGTGTGTAGCTGGACCCTAACGGTCGGTTTGCAATGTCGTGCAATCTCATACCATTAGTTGATGTAGGCTGCGGTGTGTATAGCTGAACCTTTCATATCTGTGTACCAATGTCATGCAACGTGATACCATTAGTGGATTAAGGCTGCAGTCTGTGTAGCTGGACCCTACCCATTGGTGTAGCAATGTTGTGCAACCTAATACCATTAGTGGATGTAGGCAGCAGTGCCTGCAGCTTGTCCCCACCCATCGGTGTAGAGATGTCATACCTCCTGATACCTTTAGTGGATGTAGGCTGCACTGTGTATAGCTAGACCCCTCCCATTGTTGTGCAATTTCATACAACCCGATTCCATTAGTTAATGTGTGCTGCAGCGAGTCTAGCTGGACCCTACTCCTCAGTACAGCAATGTCATGCAACCCGTTACAATTAGTGGATGTAGGCTGCAGTGTGTGTAGTTTGACTTTATCCATTGCTATAGTAATTTCGTGCAACCTTTTACAATTTATGGATGTAGGCAACTGTGTGAGTACCTGTACCGTACCATCGGTGTACACTGTCATGCAGCCTTATACCATTAGTGTATGTAGGCTGCAGTATGTATTGCTGGGCCTACCCGTTGGTGTAGCAATGTCATGTAACCTGATACCACTAAAGGATGTGGGCAGCAGTGTGTGTACCTGGACCCTACCCATCAATGTGCAATGTCCTGTAACCTGATACCATTAGTGGATGTAGGCAGCAGTGTGTATGTAGCTGGACCCTATTGGTGTAGAGATGACATGCAACCTGATACCATTAGTGGATCCAGACAGCAGTGTGTGTGTATCTGGACCATACCCAATGGTGTAGCAATGATATGCAACCTGATAACATTATTGCATGTAGACTGCAGTATGTGTACCTGGACCCTACCCATCAGTGTAGCAATGTCATGTAACCCGATATCATTAGCGAATGTACGCTGCATTGAGTGTAGCAGGACCCTACCCATCGGCGTAAAAATGTTGTGCAACCCAATACCATTAGTGGATGTAGGCTGCGGTGTGTGTAGCTGAACCCTACCCATATGTGTAGCTATGAAGTACTACCTGGTACCATTAGTGGATATACACTGAAGCGTGTGTTGCTGGAGCCTACCCCTTAGTGTAGCAATGTCAAGCAACCTGATACCATTAGTGGATGTAGGGTGCAGTGTGTGTAGGTGGACCCTACCCCTGGGTTCTTCAATGTCATACAACCCAATACCATTAGTGGATATAGGCTGCAGTGTTTGTAGCTAAACCCTACCCATCTGTGTAGCAATGTCGTGCAACCTCATACCTTTAGTGCATGTAGGCAGCAGTGTGTTTACCTGGAAAGTACCTATCGGTGTAGCAATGCCATACAACCCGATACCATTAGTTGATGTAGGCTGCAGTGTGTTTAGCTGGACTCTAATCATTGGTGTATCAATGTTGTGCAACCTGATACCATTTGTGGATGTAGGCTGCAGTGTGTTTGTGCAACTGGACCCTACCCGTCGGTGTAGCAATGTTGTGCAACCTCATACCATTAGTGGATGAAGGCTGCAGTCTGTGTAGCTAGACTCTACTCATCAGTGTAGCAATGTTGTGCAACCTGATACCATTAGTGGATGTAGGCTGCAGTGTGTGTAGCTGGACCCTTTCTATTGGTGTAGCAGTCATATAAGCAAATACCTTTGGTGGATGTAGGCTGCAGTGTGTGTAGCTGGACCCTACCCATCTATGTAGCAATGTCGTGCAAACTCATACCTCTAGTGGTTGTAGGCTGCAGCAAGTGTAGCTGAACCCTACCCATCGGTGTAGCAATGTTGTGCAACCCGATACCATTAGTAAATGTAGGCGGCAGTGTGTGTGTGTGTAGCTGGACCCTAACAATAATCAATAGGAGCTAACTATATTAATAAGAGAACTCTTATGGTGTATGTCAGAAAAAACAATTCTGTTTTATTTGAAGGCCCTCACCCACCAACCTAGTTGGTGGCATGCTTCATCATCGGGCCCCACCCGACGGCACCAAATGTGCCTAAGGTGTGCTGCAACGTCTGCTTACAGCGGAGCTGATTGTGTAAAGTGAGTGTGCAGTGATAGCTGTGATGAATGTGAAAATAAAAAACTGTCCAATGAGTCCCAGGGTCCACAGGGGAATTTTATCCATGAGCTCATGGCAGTATTTAAAAACAAGGCTACGGATGTAGTCAGGGGGTAATTATCGCCCCCTACATCCAGTGAGGTCAACTAGTTTCAGCCAGGCCTAATGGTAAAACTGGCTTTCATCAGGACCGGTATATGTGTGGTGAATTAAAAGGGGAGTCTATAAAGTGTACAGGCTCCTATGTGCCGCACGCGCTAAGGTGCGAGAAATGTAAGAGGATGGTTACTTTCCTCTATAGTCGTACCTGTTGAGTAAGGATGAACAAACATAAGGAAAACATAGAAAACAAACATACATAAAGAGTAAGAAATACGAAAGGCACTGCAATGTTCAATGTGACTTAATACCGTTGTGCCTTAAATCGAAAAAATACGATATGTGTCGGCATGTGATGCTCAATTGTCATTTTGTAAATATGCGTTACCGTGCTGGTCAATATCAATAAATAGTGACATTTAGTGCACGCGAGTACGGAAAACAGAACGGCTTACTCTTATGGTCTAAGAGGCTGACTCCATGAGTCCCTGGAGGGGGTTCGGCTTACAGTCACACTCTGGTGATAGTTAAGGAGGGAAATGATTAAAAAGGGATCCCTTAGTGGTCACACATATATGTCCCACAGTAAAGCAGCGGTTTCCCCATTTCTCTACTTACTTCGTCACAGTCCAAAACCCACAGCTCCACCTACTTGGTCATCACGGGAACTCCGTCGGTGTTCGTACTGATTTTGGCGGGGTTTAAATACCTATCAGGTGCCGCAGCTGCAGTCGATTTCCTATCCAGCGCGATCAACGTCAGTCAGATACCGCGGCTGTAGTTGATTGTCTCTCCAGCGCGACTAGCGTCTGGGGAGAGAGTAAAGACAGACAACAGACTGCACGTGTGTGTAGTGTCATCAGTAACTTCACTGTAGAGTGTGGTAATTGTTCCAGTTGGCAGTATATTAAACGGCAGAATTTTATATGTTTAGAACAATTGTTAAAAAAATGAATTAACACTTGGCTGGTTGATCTAAATAAGCTCAGTATGGAAAGGGGAAGCAGACTGATTAAGAGTAAGAGACATTGCGTGTAATCTCACGCAGACTAGATGTAACACCTCTCAGGGTACGTGGTCATGTAGCCCACGAGTTGTAGAGACAAAGTACAACTGGTTAAGACTGGTTAAGCCAGAATGTTTTATATCAATGCAAGGGGCCATATCAATGGTCCTAAGTTCTGAGTTAGATAAAGGGCTTGTACTTGTTTCATTTCAGTTGTTAAGACTGTTCCAGGGAATATTGTCATTTAATCCTTGGGTATGGGTCAAAAGACGATATATCCAACGCTGTTCTTTAGAGAGGATGAATTTGTCGTTGTTGGTGTTATGATATGGTATATGTTCTATTATTGTCCAAGATATATCATTAGGGGTGTGTCCTTTTTCCAGGTAATGATCCATCAGTTTGCTGTTTGATTTTTTGCACCGAATGGTGCTACGGTGCTCCACAATTCTTGTCCTTGCTTTCCTTGTGGTCATGCCGATATAACGGAGTTTGCATGGGCATTCAATTAAGTATATTACGTTAGTAGAATTGCAATTCGTATGTTTCAGTTGGTGCCACTTTTTACCCGGTTCCAGATCAAGTGTTTTGCTGGGTTGTGTTAGATGACTTTCACTACAATTACCACATGGGTAATGACCGGTCACGTTAGGTAAACCCCATGCATTCAGAACAGTATTGCCAATGGTGTTCAGTTTCTTAGGGCGGGTGGATACCAAACGGTCTTTTAGGCTACTAGCCTTCTTATATGCAAATAGGGGTAGATCCCATTCTCTGGCTCCTGTATTGAGAATTCTCCAGTTTTTCCGTATTATCTTAGCAACCTTGTCAGATACAGCGTTGTACGTAGTGACACAAGTAAGTGGTGTAGATGTGGCAGTTCGTGCTTGATCTTCAAGAAGGGCTTCCCTGTTCTGATTACGAGCACGTTTCTTCGTAGTTTCAATGATTTTTTTGGGGTAGCCTCGTTCCTGTAGTTTTTGTGCGAGGTCTGTTGATTGTCTATGGAAATCTGCAGTAGATCTACAGTTTCGTCGTATACGGAGGAACCGTACAAATGGTAGGTTCTCCCTGAGAGGGCGTGGGTGAAAACTCTCAAATTGTAACAGTGAGTTTCTTGCTGTCGGTTTATAATAAGTGGAGGTTTTAAGAGTTCCAGCCTCTGCTTCAATGGTGAGGTCCAAGAAGGTCATATTTTGGGCACAAACTTTACACAATCCGCTCCGCTGTAAGCAGACGTTGCAGCACACCCGAGGCACATTCGGTGCCGTCGGGTGGGGCCCGATGATGAAGCATTCCACCAACTAGGTTGGTGGGTGAGGGCCTTCAAATAAAACAGAATTGTTTTTTCTGACATACACCATAAGAGTTCTCTTATTCATATAGTTAGCTCCTATTGATTATTGTTATAATTCCCTGGGGAAGTGAACTAGTCTATATCTCATTCCTCTCTCTCCCTTTGATATTTATTGATGTAGCTGGACCCTACCCATCGGTGTGCAATGTTGCAACCTGATACCATTAGTGGATTTAGGCTGCAGTGTGTGTAGGTGGACCCTACCCCTGGGTGCTTCAATATCGTGCAGCCTGACATCATTAGTGGATGCAGGTGCTGGGTGTGTAGCTGGATCCTACCCGTCGGTGTGGTAATATTGTGCAATCTGATACCATTAGTGGATGTAGGTGCTGTGTGTGTAGCTGCACACTACCTGTCTGTGTAGGAATGTTGTGAAATCCAATACCATTAGTGGATGTAGGCTGCAGCGAGTGTAGCTGCACCCTACCCCTTGGTGTAGGAATTTCATGCAAACTGACATCATTAGTGGATGCAAGTGCAGTGTGTGTAGCTGCAACCTAAGCATCGGTGCAGTAATGTATTGCAGCCTGATATCATTAGTGGAAGCAGGTGCAGTTTGTGTAGCTGGACCCTACCCATCGGTGTTGCAATGTTGTGCACCATTACAGTGGATATAGGCCGCAGTGTGTGTAGATGACCCTACCTGTTGGTGTGCAATGTCTTTCAACCCGATCCCATAATTGGATGTATGCTGCAGTGTGTGCAGCTGGTCCCTACACATTGGTGTTGCAATGTTGTGCACCCCGATACCATTAGTGGAGTAGGCTGCAGTGTGTGTAGATGGAACCTACCCGTTGGTGTGCAATGTCATTCAACCCTATACCATAATTTGACGTATGCTGCAGTGTGTGTAGCTGGACCCTACCGGTCAGCTTGCAATGTCGTGCAATCTCATACCATTAGTTGATGTAGGCTGCGGTGTGTATAGCTGAACCTTTCCTATCTGTGTACCGATGTCATGCAACGTGATACCATTAGTGGATTAAGGGTGCAGTCTGTGTAGCTGGACCCTACCCATTGGTGTAGCAATGTTGTGCAACCTGATACCATTAGTGGATGTAGGCAGCAGTGCCTGCAGCTTGTCCCCACCCATAGGTGTAGAGATGTCATACCTCCTGATACCTTTAGTGGATGTAGGCTGCACTGTGTATAGCTATACCCCTCCCATTGTTGTGCAATTTCAAACAACCCGATTCCATTAGTTAATGTGTGCTGCAGCAAGTCTAGCTGGACCCTACTCCTCAGTGCAGCAATGTCATGCAACCCGATACCATTAGTGGATGTAGGCTGCAGTGTGTGTAGTTAGACTTTATCCATTGCTATAGTAATTTCGTGCAACTTGTTACAATTTATGGATGTAGGCAGCAGTGTGGGTACCTGTACCGTACCATTCATATACACTGTCATACAGCCTTATACCATTAGTGTATGTAGGCTGCAGTATGTATTGCTGGGCCTACCCATTGGTGTAGCAATGTCATGTAACCTGATACCACTAAAGGATGAAGGCAGCAGTGTTTGTACCTTGACTCTACTCATCGGTGTGCAATGTCCTGTAACCTGATACCATTTTTGGATGCTGCAGCGTGTGTAGCTGTTCCTTACCCCTCGGTGTAGCAATGTCGTGCAACCTGATAACATTAGTTTATGTAGGCTGCGGTGTGTAAAGCTGAACCTTTCCTATCTGTGCACCGATGTTATGCAACGTGATACCATTAGTGGATGAAGACTGCAGTCTGGGTAGCTAGACTCTACTCATCAGTGTAGCAATGTTGTGCAACCTGATACCATTAGTGGATGTAGGCAGCAATGTGTGTACCTGGACCCTACCCTTCCATGTGCAATGTCATGCAACCTGATACTATTAATGGATGTAAGCTGCAGTGTGTGTAGCTGTTCCTTACCCCTCGGTGTAGCAATGTTGTGCAACCTGATAACATTAGTGGATGTAGGCTGCAGTGTGTGTAGCTGAACCCTACCCCTCCGATTAGCAATGCTGTGCAACCTGATATCATTAGTGGGTGTTGGTGCAGTGTGTGTAGCTGCACCCTACCCCTCCGTTTAGCAATGCCGTGCAACCTGATATCATTAGTGGGTGTTGGTGCAGTGTGTGTAGCTGCACCCTACCCCTCCATTTAGCAATGCCGTGCAAACTGATAACATTAGTGCATGTAGGCTGCAGTGTGAGTAGCTGCACCCTACCCATCAGTATAGCAATGTCGTGCAACCTGATATCATTAGTGGGTGTAGGTGCAGTGTCTGTAGCTGGACCCTACCCATTGGTGTAACAATGTTGTGCAACCCAATACCAATATTGGATTTAGGCTGCAGTGTTTGAAGTTGCTACACATCGGTGTAGCAATGTCATGCAGCCAGATACCATTAGTGGATGGAAGTTGCAGTGTGTGTATAGCTGAACCCTTCCAATCTGTGTACTGATGTCATGCAACGTGATACCATTAGTGGATGTAGGCAGCAATGTGTGTACCTGGACCCTACCCTTTCATGTGCAATGTCATGCAACCTGATACTATTAATGGATGTAAGCTGCAGTGTGTTTAGCTGTTCCTTACCCTTCGGTGTAGCAATGTTGTGCAACCTGATAACATTAGTGGATGTAGGCTGTAGCGTGTGCAGCTGGACCCTACCCCTTCGTTTAGCAATGCCATGCAACCTGATATCATTAGTGGATGTATGTGCAATGTGAGTAGCCGCACCCTACCCATCAGTGTAGCAATGTCGTACAAACTGATATCATTAGTGGGTGTAGGTGCAGTGTCTGTAGCTGGACCCTACCCATTGGTGTAACAATGTTGTGCAACCCAATACCAATATTGGATTTAGGCTGCAGTGTTTGAAGTTGGACCCTACACATCTGTGTAGCAATGTCATGCAGCCGGATACCATTAGTGGATGTAAGTTGCAGTGTGTGTATAGCTGAACCCTTCCAATCTGTGTACTGATGTCATGAAACGTGATACCATTAATGGATGTAGGCATCAGTGTGTGCACCTGGAACCTACCCATCGGTGTACCAATGTTGTGAAACCTCATACCATAAATAGATGTAGGCTGCAGTCTGTGTAGCTGGACCCTACCTATCAGTGAAGCAATGTCGTGCAACCTAATACCATTAGTTGATGTTGGCAGCAGTGTGTGTATCTGGACCGTACCCATCCATGTGCAATGTCATGCAACCTGATACCATTAGTGGATGTAGGCAGCAGTGTGTATGTAGCTGGACCCTATCGGTGTAGTGATGACATGCAACCTGATACCATTAGTGGATCCAGACAGCAGTGTGTGTGTATCTGGACCATACCCATTGGTGTAGCAATGATATGCAACCTGATAACATTATTGCATGTAGACTGCAGTATGTGTACCTGGACCCTACCCATCAGTGTAGCAATGTCATGTAAACCAATATCATTAGCGAATGTCGGCTGTATTGAGTGTAGCAGGACCCTACCCATTGGCGTAAAAATGTTGTGCAACCCAATACCATTAGTGGATGTAGGCTGCGGTGTGTGTAGCTGAACCCTACCCATTTGTGTAGCTATGTAGTACAACCTGGTACCATTAGTGGATATACACTGAAGCGTGTGTTGCTGGAGCCTACCCCTGAGTGTAGCAATGTCATGCAACCTGATACCATTAGTGGATGTAGGGTGCAGTGTGTGTAGGTGGACCCTACCCCTGGGTGCTTCAATGTCATACAACCTGATACCATTAGTGGATGTAGACTGCAGTGTGTGTAGTTAAACCCTACCCATCTGTGTAGCAATGTTGTGCAACCTCATACCTTTTATGCATGTAGGCAGCATTGTGTTTACCTGGAAAGTACCCATCGGTGTAGCAATGTCATGCAACCTGATGCCATTAGTGGATGGATGTAGGCATCAGTGTGTGTACCTGGACCCTACCCGTCGGTGAAGCAATGCCATACAACCTGATACCATTAGTTGATGTAGGCTGCAGTGTGTGTAGTTGGACTCTAATCATTGGTGTATCAATGTTGTGCAACCTGATACCATTAGTGGATGTAGGCTGCAGTTTGTGTGTGTAGCTGGACCCTACCCGTCGGTGTAGAAATGTTGTGCAACCTCATACCATTAGTGGATGTAGGCTGCAGCAAGTGAAGGTGGACCCTATCTATTGGTGTAGCAGTCATACAAACCAATACCTTTTGTGGATGTAGGCTGCAGTGTGTGTAGCTGGACCCTACCCATCTGTGTAGCAATGTCGTGCAAACTCATACCTTTAGTGGATGTAGGCTGCAGCAAGTGTAGCTGAACCCTACCCATTGGTGTAGCAATGTTGTGCAACCCGATACCATTAGTAAATGTAGGCTGCAGTGTGTGTGTAGTTGTACCCTACCCATCGGTGTGCAATGTTGCAACCTGTTACCATTAGTGGATGTAGGCAGCAGTGTGTGTACCTGGACTCTACCAATCAGTGTGCTATGTCATGCAACCTGATACCTTTAGTGGATGTAGGCAGCAGTGTGTGTAGGTGGACACTACCCCTGGGTGCTTCGATGTCATGCAGCCTGTCATCATTAGTGGATGCAGGTGCTGGGTGTGTAGCTGGATCCTACCCGTCAGTGTAGTAATTTTGTGAACCAGATATTTTTAGTGGATATAGTTGCTGGGTGTGTAGCTGGACCCTAACCCTCTGTGTAGCAATTTCATGCAACCTGACATCATCAGTAGATGCAAGTGTAGTGTGTGTAGCTGCACCCTAAGCATTGGTGCCGTAATGTCTTGCAGCCTGATATCATTAGTGGATGTAGGTGCAGTTTGTTTAGCTGGACCCTACCCATCGGTGTTGCAATGCTGTGCACCCCAATACCATTACAGTGGATGTAGGCTGCAGTGTGTGTAGCTGGAACCTACCCGTTGGTGTGCAATGTCATTCAACCCGATACCATTAGTAGCTGAACCTTTCCTATCTGTGTACCGATATCATGCAACGTGATACCATTAGTGGATGAAGGCTGCAGTCTGTGTAGCCGGACCCTACCCATTGGTGTATCAATGTTGTGCAACCTGATACCATTAGTGGATGTAGGCAGCAGTGCCTGCAGCTTGACCCTACCCATCAGTGTAGAGATGTCATACTTCCTGATACCTTTAGTGGATGTAGGCTGCACTGTGTGTAGCTAGACCCCTCCCATTGTTGTGCAATTTCATACAACCCGATTCCATTAGTTAATGTGTGCTGCAGCGAGTCTAGCTGGACCCTACTCCTCAGTGCAGCAATGTCATGCAACCCGATACCATTAGTGGGTGTAGGCTGCAGTGTGTGTAGTTAGACTTTATCCATCGGTATAGCAATTTCGTGCAACCTGTTACAATTTATGGATGTAGGCAGCAGTGTGGGTACCTGTACTGTACCATCGGTGTACACTGTCATGCAACCTTATACCATTAGTGGATGTAGGCTGCAGTGTGTATTGCTGGGCCTACTCGTTAGTGTAGCAATGTCATGTAACCTGATAACACTAAAGTATATAGGCCGCAGTGTGTGTACCTGGACCCTACCCATCGGTGTACAATGTTGTGCAACTTGATACCATTAGGGGATGTAGGCTGCAGCAAGTGTAGCTGGACCCTACCCATCGGACTGCGATGTCATACTACCCAATGCCATTTGTGGATGTGGGCTGCAGTGTGTTTGTAGCTGCACCCTACCTGTTGGTGTAGCAATGTTGTGCATCCCGATACCATTAGTGGATGTAGGTTTGCATGGACAGATTGCTATGTATGGAACAGGTTTAAAGTTAGTTCAGCTGAGGAATGGCAGAGGATGAAGACACAGGCTGTATGATGCCTGATAGTTATGAAGCATAAGAGTGAAGCCTCCTACTGGGCTCCTGCTACATCTTTCTCACAATAGGTCAGCACTGGGACACATTTTATTTCATGAAGGACAGAGTAGAGGCTGGAGGTGGGGTAGGCAGGACTTGAATGCTCGGACAGGGCAGAGCGCAAGCCAGAGAAGAAGGAGGGCGACACAGAAGAGTCGGCAGCGTTGTAAGGTCAGAGAAGCGCTGACGGACAGGGCAGAGCGCAAGCCAGAGAAGAAGGAGGGCGACACAGAAGAGTAGGCAGCGTTGTAAGGTCAGAGAAGCGCTGACGGACAGGTCAGAGCAGAAGCCAGAGAACAAGGAGGGCAGCACAGAACAGGAGTAGGCAGTGTTGTAAGGTCAGAGAAGCGCTGACGGACAGGTCAGAGCAGAAGCCAGAGAACAAGGAGGGCAGCACAGAACAGGAGTATGCAGTGTTGTAAGGTCAAAGAAGCGCTGAATGACAGGTTAGAGCAGAAGCCAGATGTAGAAAGCTGGCTCTCTACAGTGTGCACTAAAATGAAGTACAATGTGCAGAGTCCAGTGAGACCCAGATTGGTATACAGAGTCAAAAGCAGATAATACTAACGCTCTATTTGTGGTAGTGTAGGTGAACAGTTCGGCTTCTCAGAGAGCAGTGCTAAGCATTTGTTTCACTCACAGATACAATAAATGAGACACACACTCAAGAATAAATGCAAGACCAATTTGCAAAAATATCACTTCTTTTTATATATATTTTTAGGCACCACAAATCAGTACACTTAGGTAAGTTTTAAAAATACAGTTGTAAACAGTAGCAGAAGAAAGTACTTTAAACAATGTCAAGTATTACTGTAATGGTCGATGTAGAATTCACTGCGGTAACTGGCTTCACTGTCAAACAGTTCTAGTATTGTGAGCCATGGGAGACAGGCAGGACCGTCAATCAAAATACACGACGGTAACCGGCGTCTCCATCAGACTCGTTTAGAATTGCTGGGAATGGAGAATTCGGGTGACCGGCAGGACTGGCAATAAAAGACTGTCGTGGTCAGGGATAAAAGCACATAGGCTTCTGCAAGACTTGTGCCAATGGCACTTGGAGTCAGATTCGGGCTCTACTCTCCCAGAGCAGAGGTCTTTGGGGTCCCAGTACCCGAGTGAAACAGGCAGTTCTTGATTACCTTGCCCAGGGATGCTGGATGCAGGGACATGTGGAAATTGCCGTCAACTGAGGCAGGTGCGCCAAAGATGCACCTGTTCGCGAGCATTGATGAACACTGGTCATGTCACAGCGGTTTGTGCCACCCAGTCGATGCCAACAAACAGGAGATGCAAAATCACTGGAGCCGGGTGGTGTTGGCTGAATGTGGGCACACCTACTAATCTCACTAATTTTCCCACCTGTCCTCCCATCAGAAGTGGATCAGGACAGGGGGGTTAGCATACTCCACCAGCTGGAGATGCCTGGGTTGTATCTCAAAGACCTTTGAAGCTTCCCTCCTTGGAATGCCATTCTGGCCTGGAGGAGGTGTGAAGCACCTCCGCCCAGAGCAGGCTTTGTTCCCGGCCTCTGAGAGAGCTGGCTCTCACCCTATGAGGTCAGAAACATGTCTGGTGGTGGCAGGCTGGCTAAGACAAGTCAGAGACCACTACAGTGTTTCGTAGGTTTTTAGGGGGCACCTCTAAGGTGCCCTCTGTGCGAATTTAATAATAAATTCAACACTGGCATTAGTGTGGTTTTATTAAGACAAGATGTTTTTTAGCAAACATCCTTGGATACTGTGAAGCCATCATGGTGCAGGGGAATCCATAATGCCTGATGTCTAGCCCATGTGCCCTCTATGGCTTCCCTGCGCACTTACAATATCCAAGAATGGACCTAGGTATTGTAGGGTCGTATCTGCTCAGGCAGATATGACCACACATGTGACATAGTGCACCCTGCCTTAGGGGTGGAAGACCTGCAGTAGGGGTGACTTACCTTTATCGCATGGACTGTCTGTGGGCATGACACATAGGGTTGTGTGCTATTTCGACTCTTCAGTTTTCTCTGCAAAATGACATGCTGCCTGCAATGGCAGTTTGCAAGGTCTTTGGGAGGGTCCCTATGGTAGCACAATTTGTGCTACAGTCCTAGAAGACCTTCTTTCCCAGTGCTCGAGGAACTAGGGGTACCATTTACTATGGACTTACAGGGGTTGCTGAAGTTGTGCTAAGCATGGCACAGCTTAAGGGAAAGAGCTCTGGCACTGGGAACCTGGTTGGCAGGGACCCAGTGCACATACAGTTTGAAATCACATCATACACCAGGCTAAAATTGGGGGATAGCCATGTCAAAAGAGGCACTTTCCTACATCGGAGAACAATGAGGGCAGCACAGAAGAGGAGTAGGCAGCGCTGTAAGATCAGAGAAGCGCTGCAGGGACCAACGGAGAGAACAGCTGCAGTGGACCGCAGTTAGCAGCAGAGCTGAGTGACCCAGAAACAGTGTGTGGGAGGCCGCCAGGCTTCGCAAAAAACAAAAAACAATTAGCCAATACAACAAAACGATAATAAAGGAGAGTTTAGTCATGTGCCTTGCCAGGGGGGTGTACTATTTTTAGGAAGATGTACACAATGCCATCAAGTCAGTAGGAGAGTCAGTGACTGAAGATTGTTGACCCATTGACTCAAGCTGTATGAAGCAAAGTGTGAATGAGACTTGAACAGACCATAGGATGGAACTGAGGAGTAAATGGTTTACTCATGGAATCTGGCCTTTTCTTTCAGAAAGAAAAATTCTCTCTGGCAATGATCCTGCAATTCAGAGCATCCTGATGACACATGAAGCTTGTTAGAACTCTTAATTGTTTGAAGATTCAACACTCATTTAGTTAATAAACCTAGTCATGCATAGTTCTTGTAAATCTCATGTCCTTATATTTTTTTCTCTATGACCTATTCTTTAAATATACTTTCTGTCTCGCACATCATACCTCAGCTATGTATCTCAATTATTGCTTGACCTCCTCTTCCAGTTTACCGCAGTTTAATTGTTCCTCAACTGCGTAAAGTGCCTTAAATACTTCTGTGCACTTCTGCTGGCCTTGGGACAGGGGCACAACAAGTTGAAATTTAAAATATTGCAGAGCAATCAGTGGGTTTGCGTTACATTTCTTTTTCAAGGCCACACAAATCAGGCCTTGCGTGGCTTTGTAAATATTACTTAAGCCTTTATGTGGTCTTTGCGTCACCTTGTGTGTCGCAAAGACAACGCAAAGGCTCCATAAATATGGGTTGTGATATTTAGAACAAGGGAATGAAGGCTGCACAATCCTCCCGCTCACACTTATCGAAATGTGGTGTCCCTCAGGGCTCCTCCTTGAGTCTGACTCTCTTTAATATTTACGTTTCCTCTCTAGCAAAACTTGTAAGTAAATGGGGCTTCGAGATGTGTTCGTATGCGAACGAAACCCAGCTTGTCTTATCAATCAGAGAGAGACATGACGAAACCTGAGGTAAACTAAGTGCCTCTCTAAAGTACAGGGGCGTAGCTAGGCCTTAGGCTGCCCATGGCGGCCCCTGTGTTTGCCGCCCTCGGCAAAATGATGGAAGAGCGGGGGGGGTGGGGGGGTGGTAGCGGTCGCGGCCGGTTCTTGCGGCCGCAATGGCCGCAGGTAAGAGCGGGGGAAGGGGGGCCGGCTGCTGCCCCAAAACGCCCCAAAATGCGGTCCGCCCCCATCGCCCCCCCCTAGCTACGCCACTGCTAAAGTAGCAAATTGGATGACAGATCGCTGTTTGAAACTGAACGCCGATAAAGCAGAGATCCTACTCTTCGGGGGGGGGGGCACCGGATCTGGGACTTCTCCCGGTGGCCTATGTCACAGGAAGTTGCACCAAACCCCAAGAAATCAGCAACAAATCTCAGGGTCATCATTGACGATGCACTCTCCACGCAGGAACAAGTCAGTGCCACTTGTGGCAAATGCTTTGAAGAAGGTTGTTCCGGTGGATACTGGTTGACATAATCTTATTCAAGTTTCACAGTTGAAAGGATAGGGAGTATTCTAGCGCCGTGATATCCCTTTGGGGATGAATGCTGCGCTCTATAAATCCCATAATTAGTTAAATGAATAATTTACGTAATATTAGCTCAGATCATGACATTGTGGCAGAATCACTGTTTATGGTGCACTGTTCATTTGCAGACAGTTATTAAACTCAGGATGACACTCAAATTAAAAAAACTAAATGCAGCATGGACTAGGGTGCTACCCACCACACGCGCTTCAACACCACGTCAGGGTCTTAAGCACTGTACAGATGCATTTACAAATCAATACAATGTATTTTCCGAGTCTGTTTAAAAAAAGTAATCTATTGGTTACTTCAGACCTACCTTGCCCTGACTGGCAAGCTTGAAATGTCAGGGACCTTGGAAAGGATTGATGGCAGGGTGGAAAAAGCTAACAGAGCATTTGGTACAGAGCTGCCCAAGAGCACTCAGGGAGCTAGAAGAGGAAAGGGAACGAATAGGAAAGCTATGCACAAGGTAACCAGAAGCCAAAGCTCAGAAAGAACAGGCATTCAAGAGGCTATTCAGCATTCAGCATAACTAACAGCCAGGATGAGCAACACACGCATATAACAAAATTAACAATAGAGGGTATGTGGAGTAAAGTACTTGGGAGCTCCACACGGCAAGGCTGAAGCTCAGTTAATTCCTCACCCACAACTGCTGTTACAGATACTGACTGCAAACACCCATATATAGGATATACATGCAAAGGCAGAGTCTGTGGAGTTGATACCTAAGGTGATGTTATAAAAGTAACTCAAAGGCAATACTCACAGTCGACGAGAAACACCACCTAGGTTGACAGCTGGGTCCACGGATCCTGGTGATCAAACAGGAACACGCAAGGTGATATCACCAAGGGTGTAGAATTAAATACACATTCAGAATAGCCAAGGAGCTAGTAAGGAGGAGTACTTAACAGGAAAGGATGGACAACAAAAGGCAAACTTGGCAGAAAGTGAGTCACAACTACAAGGAAACTGGAAGCTAAGACAGCAGGACTAGGAAGATAGCAAACTAAAAATTGGAACTAAATGTGGTGAAGGGAAAGAAAGGCAGGGAGTATTGGGAGAGTAACTACAGAAAGAGAGAATGATCAAGGCTCAAGGATGCAATAAAATAGTGCTGGCTGAGGAATCGAGAATCAAAGTAGCACTGTAAGCAGTGCTCGTTCAAGAAGGAAGCATAAGCTAAGGGTCAGGAATCTTCTGGAAACAAGGACTAGCAAAAGTTCAGGAACTCAGGAAACAAAGGGTCGGTAAAACAGGAATACTGCTCCAATGACCAACTCTAGTGCTTAAAAGAGCTCATTCTGATCACCTGCCTCAGGTGAGAGCAGGCTAGCACCTGCCAGCCACAGGTGTGCTGAATAACTCCACCCATCCTTAGGCTGTAAGGGTGGAGGCGAACCAATAAGTAGGGAATTCTAGGTATTGGAAGTTTTAGGAAAAGCAGAATGGCTTCCAGAAATCCCAACATGTATCTGGGATGAATCGAAGTGTCTTATAGTTTCCAAGATTCTCGAAATCAGTATATGGGTGTAGAAGAATGCCCAGAAGATTATTTGAACACTGTAAAGTCCCACAGGTAGCCCCCTTGGTGGGGGTCGTTTAATGTGAAGCAAAACCCGATGCTGTGCGTGATTGGGTAAAGCTTCATATGATCCTACAGGTCCCCTCACACATATCGGACTTCCTAGGCACTTGCTGGCAGGCTGGCAGGATCAGCGAATTTAAGTATGACATACATTTACATCAGAAGATCATCTGTACATGATGTATGTTAACATCATATATGCAGCCAAGGGATTAAACTAAAAAAAAAGGCAAACATTTTTTGCATAATGCAGAATTTAATTTTCCTGTTCACAAATGCTCCACCTCAAATCACAGCCGGGGACCACAGTACCTGTCTCAGTGCTGTGGTCCTGACTACTAATTTAGGAGTTGGAGATTCGCAAATCCCACAAAAATATTACGATTCAGAGGAAGGTTCATGGCATGAAGATTGCCTCATATTTGCAAATACTATTTATGATTTGTGAATACCCAAAAATCATTAAAACAAATTAAGAAATCCTGGCCTCAGGCCAAGCTCAATGGCTAACCCTTATGCACAGTGTGTGTTGCTCACCTAACACCCTCTGTACATGGACAAAGGCTCTGAAGGAGGCTAGGCCCTTCTTATAATCCCCGCTATGCATGGCCCATCACATAACCCCTGCTATGCATGGCCCCCTCAGAACCCCCATTATACATGGCTCCTCTCATAAACCCCGCTATGCATGACCCCTCTCATAACCCCCGCTATGCATAGCCCGTCACATAACCCCGCTATGCATGGACCCTCTCACAACATCGCTATGCACGGCCCCTCTGATAACCCCTGTTATGTATGGCTTCTCTCATTACCCCCACTATGCATGGCCCCATCATAACCCCCGTTATGCATGGCCTCTCTCATAAACCCCACTATGCATGCCGAAGGCTCTGTAGGAGGCTAGGCCCCTCTCATAACTCTGCTATGCATGCCCCCTCTCATAACCCCTCTATGCATGGCCCCTCTCATAACCTCCGCTATGCATGGCCCCTCTCATAACCTCAGCTATGCATGGCCCCTCTCAAAACCCTCGCTATGCATGGCCCCTCTCATAACCAGATATGCATGGCCCCTCTCATAACCCCGCTATGCATGGCCGCTCTCATAACTCAGCTAGTCATGGCCCCTCTCAAAACCCCACTATGCATGGCCCCTCTCATAACTCCGCTAGGCATGGCCCCTCTCAAAACCCCGGCTTTGCATGGCCCTTCTTATAACCCCTGCTATGCATGGCTCCTTTCATAGTCATAACCACAACTATGCATTGTCACTCTCATAACCCCGCTATGCATGGCCCCTCTCATAACCCCGTGTTAGACCTGGCACCATTGGCGTGGGTCTCCCTCCCATTTTTCGCTGTTGTCTCCTCCGTTTTGCTGGTGTTAGATGTCTCTGGGCGCTGTGCCACTGCCCTTCAGTGCCACAGCGCGAATGCTCCCTGTGTAAATATGACATATGAACTGGTATTTCCCTGATTGGCTTATTTGGTTTACCTGTTAGTCCCTAGTAGCTTGGCCTGTGAGTGCCCAGGGCTGGTAAACCGAATGCTGCCGGTGGGCCTGCAGCACTGGTTTGCGCCACCCCCAGAAGCAGCTTGTAAAGTGTGTCTCAGACCTGCCACTGCAGAGTCTGCGTGCAGTCCCAAACTGCCATCTTGGCTGTGAAGTGCACCCACTTCCCAGCCCCTGAACCTTCCCTTGGCATCATGTAAGCCACCCCTATGGTAGGGTGCATTGTATGTGTGAGGAAGGACATGCCTTGGTGTGTGTAGCATGTCCTGGTAGTGACTTACACCCAATTTCGTTTTTCACTACTGTAAGGCTACCTGTTCCCCATAGGCCAGAATGGGCAATTGTGACTATTACATTCTATAGTCCTAAATGACCCCAGGAACATGGTAGAAAAACGAATTTAGTATGCCTGAGCTTAGAATATTAAAATACATCTTTTAGGAAGGTTTATTTTTATATTCTGTGTTTGAAAATACCACTTTTAGAAAGTGGGTATTTTCTTGCCTAAGCCTTCCAGTGTGCTCTGCTGTTATGTGTATTGGCTGTCTGGTTTTGGAGGGACAGGGCAGGCTGAGCCAGACCTGGGTTGAATAGGAGATCTGTGGTTGGAGTATGGGGAGGGTGACCCTTTGATCTGAGCAGGGCTGTGCCTGGCAAGGTGAATGATGGCTCCACCTCCCACTGTGCGTCTGATAGCAGACCCCTCTTCCTGACAGGAAGGATGCAGCCTGGTAAACAAAGTGCTCCAGGACTGAACAGAACTGGTTCTGGCTAGGCTCAGTGACTTGTAACTTTTAAGAACAAAGACTTTTGGGGTATAAATATCTGTGCTGAAACCCCTACAATTGGTATTGCCCCTGGATCTCAAGACGAACCTCTGTCCGTGGAACTGAAGGAAGCTGCAGGAGAGGACTGTCCTTGTGTTGTGCGCTGTTCCCTGGATTGGCCTGCAGTAGTTATCATTGGACTGGAAAGAAGAGGGAAAAGGAGCTGTAAGAGAACTTTTAATCTTGAACCTGCAATCACCCAAGGGCTAGAGAGAACTAGCCTCCTGACTGAAGTCTCAGGCCCAGTAGACTTCATTTCGTCGCTAAAGCCTGTTAGCGAGCCGCCGCAGCCGAGGAGCGTCAAGAAATCCGTCGCACTGCTGCCGCTGAGTGCTCGCTGCCCAAAGTCATCGCCCCGCACGTTTGCGGACCTTGGAACCATCACTATCGCCCGTTTGCGAGCCGCCGCAGCCGAAGAGCGCTCGGAAATCCCTCGCGCTGCTGCCGCTGAGGGCTCGCTGACCTGATCATCACCCCGCATGTTTGCGGGCCTCGAAACCATCGCTAAGGTCCGTTTGCGAGCCGCCGCGACCAAGAAAGTGAGGAAAAACTACGCTATCACGCCTTAGCGGCATCTTGTGGATTATTGACACCAACATCCAGTAACTGTGAGTAAAAGGGTCGCAGAGGAGAGACCACTGCCCTGAACTTTGCATTCCCCATTTGAACTATTTTTGCAGCATCAAGAGAGTATTATTTTTGTACAGTATTGTGGCTTTCTCGTTATTTGGTCTTGTGATAAACCTATATATAAAGATAACCATTTTTTATAACTACCTGTGTTGAGTCCCTTTGTAGTGTTCCTCACTGTATTACTGTGTATGGTCATAAATGCTTAACACACTGCCTCTGAGATTAGCCTAACTGCTCGTGCTATGTTACCACAGGGTGGAGCTGGGGTTGTCAAAGGGGTGCCGCCCTTCACTCTGACTTAGAAAGAAGGGTCCCTGCTTGGACAGTGGCCATCCACTGCCATCCAGAGACCCCCATTTCTAACACCCCCAATATGCATGGCTCTTCTCATAACCCCAGCTATGCATAGCCCCTCTCAAAAATCCCACTATGCATGCCTGAAGGCTCTGTAGGAGGCTAGGCCCCTCTCATAACCCCCGCTATGCATGGCCCCTCTCATAACCCCTCTATGCATGGCCCCTTTCATAACTCCCGCTATGCATTGTTGTATTCCTCTTAGGGTATCCATAAACGGGCTTTCCAGTATCATGTCCTTATATAGGCACAATCCGCCCTGCCCTTATATAGGCATAACATCCCAGCCCTTATTTAGGCATTAAACCGTGCACTCCAAATACAGGCATGGTCTCTGACATCCGTCCACCCTAACGTCACAACGAGTTCATGAAGAACAGACCCTTAGGCTGCGGGAGTTTCCCTAGTCCAGGACTATTGATTTCTTCAAGGACTCATATATTATGCATGAACCACTATTCCTTAGGGGTTCATCCATGACGTCTTTCGTTGTCCAATTCACGTCAATGCTAACATAGTGAGGTACTTCTAAGGTATAAATATACCTTCCCTAGCCCCTGTAAATTAGAGGAGACCTCGACTTCAGAGGAGCCCGTACTCCGGCCTGATGCACTGAGAAGACGCTGCCATTCCCTGCACGCAGAGAGCCCAGCTTCCAGCTTCCAGTGATCTGACTTCCCTTGCTGGGTGTTGGAGTTCGAGTCCGGCAAAGAGATTCCAACCTCTCTCATTCTTCAGGTATGGAGCTGACAAGAACCTAGAGGTACTCTTGGCATACTCGGCATACTAGGCTTAACATACTCTTAGTATACCATAGTAAGGAATACTTCACCTACTTCTTCCCTCGTCCTACACCTAGGTTAGGTTAGGTACATTGGGGTAGAATTAGCTTAGAAACGCATCATATGAGTACTCGCATTTTTAGTCTGTGTTATTTATGTAACAGCATATGTACTAAAAGATAATGCTAACGCAGTATTATTTATTTCTACTGCTCTCACTGTACATTATTTATCTCGCATACTGTCTTGTGATCGTAACAGCACATCTTACTTACACCAGAAACAAGACTGTTCAATAAACCTTTTATTGAAACGCCCGTCTGTTCTTTCTGTGTAACTTTGGAGAAAACTAAGCATGCACGACTGAGCTGAGTGAAATAGTTATCTATTGTTTCCACGACTCTGGGACACGTTCTGATTCTAAAGGGAAACACAGTGGTCATGTTTTGCGGCTGTCAGAAACTACTCCCTTCTTGTTTGTCAAGGAGTTTCTAGTGGCCTCTGAGCTAGCTGGCACAAGTAATTAAGTTTAATATACTCGATAGGGACATACCGACCTTAGTCCTATGTCAAACCTATAGGATATATTATTCCAATGCGCAGAGCCTATTAGGGAAATAGGAGCTACACTACAGCATGGCCCCTCTCATAACTTCAGTTATGCATGGCACCTCTCATAACCCTCGCTACGCATGGCCCCTCTCATAACCACGCTATGCATGGCCCTTCTCATACCCTCGTTATGCATGGCTCCTCTCATAGTCATAACCCCCGCTATGCATGGCTCCTCTCATAATGCAGCTATGCATGGACACTCTCATAACCCCGCTATGCATGGCCCATCTCATAAACCCCGCTATGCATGGCCCCTCTCATAACCCCTCTATGCATGGCCCCTTTCATAACTCCCGCTATGCATTGTTGTATTCCTCTTAGGGTATCCATAAACGGGCTTTCCAGTATCATGTCCTTATATAGGCACAATTCGCCCTGCCCTTATATAGGCATAACATCCCAGCCCTTATTTAGGCATTAAACCGTGCACTCCAAATACAGGCATGGTCTCTGACATCCGTCCACCCTAACGTCACAACGAGTTCATGAAGAACAGACCCTTAGGCTGCGGGAGTTTCCCTAGTCCAGGACTATTGATTTCTTCAAGGACTCATATATTATGCATGAACCACTATTCCTTAGGGGTTCATCCATGACGTCTTTCGTTGTCCAATTCACGTCAATGCTAACATAGTGAGGTACTTCTAAGGTATAAATATACCTTCCCTAGCCCCTGTAAATTAGAGGAGACCTCGACTTCAGAGGAGCCCGTACTCCGGCCTGATGCACTGAGAAGACGCTGCCATTCCCTGCACGCAGAGAGCCCAGCTTCCAGCTTCCAGTGATCTGACTTCCCTTGCTGGGTGTTGGAGTTCGAGTCCGGCAAAGAGATTCCAACCTCTCTCATTCTTCAGGTATGGAGCTGACAAGAACCTAGAGGTACTCTTGGCATACTCGGCATACTAGGCTTAACATACTCTTAGTATACCATAGTAAGGAATACTTCACCTACTTCTTCCCTCGTCCTACACCTAGGTTAGGTTAGGTACATTGGGGTAGAATTAGCTTAGAAACGCATCATATGAGTACTCGCATTTTTAGTCTGTGTTATTTATGTAACAGCATATGTACTAAAAGATAATGCTAACGCAGTATTATTTATTTCTACTGCTCTCACTGTACATTATTTATCTCGCATACTGTCTTGTGATCGTAACAGCACATCTTACTTACACCAGAAACAAGACTGTTCAATAAACCTTTTATTGAAACGCCCGTCTGTTCTTTCTGTGTAACTTTGGAGAAAACTAAGCATGCACGACAGAGCTGAGTGAAATAGTTATCTATTGTTTCCACGACTCTGGGACACGTTCTGATTCTAAAGGGAAACACAGTGGTCATGTTTTGCGGCTGTCAGAAACTACTCCCTTCTTGTTTGTCAAGGAGTTTCTAGTGGCCTCTGAGCTAGCTGGCACAAGTAATTAAGTTTAATATACTCGATAGGGACATACCGACCTTAGTCCTATGTCAAACCTATAGGATATATTATTCCAATGCGCAGAGCCTATTAGGGAAATAGGAGCTACACTACAGCATGGCCCCTCTCATAACCTCAGTTATGCATGGCACCTCTCATAACCCTCGCTACGCATGGCCCCTCTCATAACCACGCTATGCATGGCCCTTCTCATACCCTCGTTATGCATGGCTCCTCTCATAGTCATAACCCCCGCTATGCATGGCTCCTCTCATAATGCAGCTATGCATGGACACTCTCATAACCCCGCTATGCATGGCCCATCTCATAACCCCCATTGTGCATGGCTCCTCTCATAACCCCCGGTATGCATGGCCCCTCTCATGACCCCCATTATGCATGGCCCTTCTCATAAATCCCACTAAGCATTAGGCCTGGGCAGTGAACTTCGCTCTGTTCGCGGAGTTTGCAGAGTTTTCTGCACTCCGCACTCTGCGGACCTCGCGGAGTGCAGAAAACTCTGCTTTGCGTTGGGCAGCAGAGTTTTTTTCCCGCTCGCGATTGCAAACGGTAAGTTCGCGATCGCGAACTGTAAGTTCGCGAGCGCCATCTACCGCTCGGGTAGAAATTCTACCCGAGCGCCAGGAATACCAGCACAAACTCCAGTTCGCACTGCACTCCACCACTCGCGGAACTTCGCGGAGTTTTTTTGTAACTTCGCCGAGTTTCACGTAGCAAAACTCTGCGAACTACGCCCAGGCCTACTATGCATGCCCGATGGCTTTGTAGGAGGCTAGGCCCCTATCATAACTCAGCTATTCATGGCCCCTTTCATAACCCAGCTATGAATGGACCCTCTCATAAACCCCGCTATGCATGGCCCCTCTCATAACCCCGCTATGCATGGCCCCTCTCATAACCCCTGCTATGCATGGCGCCTCTCTTAACCCTTGCTATGCATGGCCCCTCTCATAACCCAGCTATGCATGGCCCCTCTCAAAACCCCCGCTATGCATGGCCCCTCTCATAAACCCTGCTATGCATGGCGCCTCTCATAACCCTTGCTATGCATGGCCCCTCTCATAACTCTCGCTATGCATAGCCTGTCTCATAACCCAGCTATGAATGGCCCCTCTCCTAAATCCCGATATGCATGGCACCTCTCATAACCCCGCTATGCATGGGCCCTCTCAAAACACCCATTATGCATGGCTCCTCTCATAACCCCCGCTATGCATGGCCCCACTCATAACCCCGCTATGCATGGCCCCTCTCATAGCCTACGGTATGCATGGCTCCTCTCATAACCCCCACTATGCATGGCCCCTCTCGTAACTAGGCCTGGGTGGTGAACTTCGCTCCGTTCGCGGAGTTTTCTGCACTTCGCACTCCGCGGAGTTCGCGGAGTGCAGAAAACTCCGCTTCGCGATGTGCAGCGGAGTTTTTTCCCCGCTCGCGATCGCGAACAGTAAGTTCGCAAGCGCCAGCTGCCGCTCGGGTAGAATTTCTACTCGAGCGGCAGGAATACCAGCACAAACTCAGTTCGCACTGCACTCCGCCACTCGCTGAACTTCGCTGAGTTTTTTTGTAACTTTGCGGAGTTTCACGTAGCAAAACTCCACGAACTACACCCAGGCCTGCTGGTAACCCCCGTTATGCATGGCCCCTCTCATAAATCCCACTATGCATGCCCGAAGGCTCTGTAGGAGGCAAGGCCCCTCTCATAACCCAGCTATTCATGGCTCCTCTCATAAATCCCACTAAGCATAGCCCCTCTCGCAACCCCTGCTATACATGGCCCCTCTCATAACCCCGCTATGCATGCCTCCTCTCATAACCCCCGCCATGCAAGGCCCCTCTCATAACCCCTGCTATGCATGGCCCCTCTCATAACCCCTGCTTTGCATGCCCGAGGCTCTGTAGGAGGCTAGGCCTGTCTTATAGCCCGCTATGCATGGCCCCTCTCATAACCCCAGTTATGCATGGCTCCTCTCATAACCCCGCTATGCATGGGCCATCTCATAACTCCTGTTATGCAGGCCCATCTCATAAATCCTACTTTGTATACCCGAAGGCTCTGTATGGGCCCGATTCACAAAAGTAATCTGAGACAAAATCCTAACTTTACGACTTTCGGTATTCACAAAAGGCATTTAGGAATAGTAAAGTTAGGATAACCCAGCAATGCATGGCCCCTCTCATAACCCCTGCTATGCATGGCCCCTCTCATAAACCCTGCTATGCATGGTGCCTCTCATAACCCTTGCTATGCATGGCCACTCTCAAAACCCTCACTATGCATAGCGCGTCTCATAACCCAGCTATGAATGGCCCCTCTCATAAATCCCGCTATGCATGGCCCCTCTCATAACCCCCATTATGCATGGCTCCTCTCATTACTCCCGCTATGCATGGCCCCTCTCATAACCCCCGTTATGCATGGCCCCTCTCATAAATCCCACTAAGCATGCCCGAAGGCTCTGTAGGAGGCTAGGCCCCTCTCATAACCCAGCTATTCATGGCTTCTTTCATAAATCCCGCTAAGCATAGCCCCTCTCACAACCCCCGCTATGCATGGCCCCTCTATAACCCCTGCTTTGCATGCCCGAAGGCTCTGTAGGAGGCTAGGCCTGTCTTATAACCCCACTATGCATGGCCCCTCTCATAACCCCAGTTATGCATGGCCCCTTTCATAACCCCGCTATGCATGGCTTCTCTCATAACCCCCGCCATGCAAGGCCCCTCTCATAACCCCCGCTATGCATGGCCCCTCTCATAACCCCTGCTATGCATGCCCAAAGGCTCTGTTGGAGGCTAGGCCCATGTTATAACCCCACTATGCATGGCCCCTCTCATAACCCCAGTTATGCATGGCTCCTCTCATAACCCCACTATGCATGGGCCGTCTCATAACCCCCGTTATGCAGGGCCTTCTCCTAAATCCAACTTTGCATGCCCGAAGGCTCTGTAGGAGGCTAGGCCCCTCTCATAACCCACCTATGCATGGCCCCTCTCATAGCCCCCGCTATGCATGGCCCCTCTCATAACCCCTGCTCTGCATGGTGCCTCTCATAACCCTCGCTATGCAAAGCCCCTCTCATAGCCCTCGCTATGCTTAGCCCCTCTCATAACCTAGCTATGAATGGCCCCTCTCGTAACCCTCGCTATTCATCACCACTTTCATAACCCCCGCTATTAATTGGCCCCTCTCATAACCCCGCTATGCATGGTCCCTTATAACCCCGCTATGCATGGCCCCTCTCAAAGCCCCGCTATGCATGGCCCCTCTCATAACCCCATTATGCATGGCCCCTCTCAAAATGCCCGGCATGCATGGCCCCTCTCATAACCCCCACTATGCATGGCCCCTCTAATATCCCCCTGTTCTGCATGGCCCCTCTCATAACCCTGCTATGCATGGCTCCTCTGATAACACCACAATGCATGGCCACTCTCATAACCCAGCTATGCTTGGCTCCTCTAATAACCCCCGCTATGCATGGCCCCTCACATAAACGCTGCTATGCATGGCGCCTCTCATAATCCTCGCTATGCATGGCCCCTCTCATAATCCTCGCTATGCATAGCCCTCTCATAACCCAGCTATGAATGGACCCTCTCATAACCCCCACTATGCATGCCAACTCGCATAACCCTGCTTGACATGGCCCTCTCATAACCCCGCTATGCATTGCCCCTCTCATAACCCCTGCTGTGCAAGGCCCCTCTCATAACCTCCACAATGGTTGGCACCTCTCATAACCCCCGCTATGCATGGCCCATCTCATAACCCCGCTATGCATGGCTCCTCTCAAATCCCCGCAATGCAAGGCCCCTCTCATAATCCCGCTATGCATGGCCCCTCTCATAACCCGCTATGCATGGCCCTTCTCATAACCCCCGCTATGCAAGGCCCATTCCCTTAACCCCCGCTATGCATGGCCCTTCTCATAACCCCCACTATGCAAGGCCCATTCCCTTAACCCCCGCTATGCATGGTTCATCTCATAACCCCCGCTATGCATGGCCCCTCTCATAAACCCGCTATGCATGGCTTCTCTCATAACCCCCGCTATGCATGGCCCCTCTCATAACCCCACTATAGATGGCACCTCCCATAACCCCGCCATGCAAGGCCCCTCTCATAACCCTCGCTATGCATGGCCCCTCTCATAACCCCTGCTATGCATGCCTGAAGGCTCTGTAGGAGGCTAGGCCCTTCTTATAACCCCGCTATGCATGGCCCCTCTCATAACCCCAGTTATGCATGGCTCCTCTCATAACTCCGCTATGCATGTGCCATCTCATAACCCCTGTTATGCAGGCCCCTCTCATAAATCCCACTTTGCATGCCCGAAATCTCTGTAGGAGGCTAGGCCCCTCTCATAACCCAGCTATGTATGGCCCCTCTCATAACCCCCACTATGCATGGCCCCTCTCATAAACCCTGCTATGCATGGTGCCTTTCATAACCCTTGCTATGCAATGCCCCTCTCATAACCCAGCTATGCATGGCCCTTCTCATAACCCCGCTATGCAAGGCCCCTCTCATAAACCCCGCTAATCATGTCCCCTCTCATAACATCCGCTATGCATGGCCCCTTTCATAATCCCCGCTATACATGGCCCCTATCATAACCCCGCTATGCATGACCTCTCTCATAGTCATAACCCCCGCTATGCATGGCCCCTTTCATAACTCCTGCTATGTTTGACCCCTCTCATAACCCCCGCTATGCATGGCCCCTTTCATAACCTCTGCTATGCATGACCCCTCTCGTAACCCCTGCTATGCATGGCCCCTTTCATAACCCCCGCTATGCATGGCCCCTATCATAACCCCCACTAAGCATGGCCCCTCTCATAACCCCCGCTATGCATGGCCCCTTTCATAACCCCCGCTATGTATGGCCCCTATCATAACCCCTGTTATGCATGGCACCTCTCATAACCCGCGTTATGCATGGCACCTCTCATAACCCCTGCTATGCATGACCCCTCTCATAACCCCCGCTATGCATGGCCCCTTTCATAACCCCCGCTATGCATGGCCCCTATCATAACCCCCACTAAGCATGGCCCCTCTCATAACCCCCGCTATGCATGGCCCCTTTCATAACCCCCGCTATGCATGGCTCCTATCATAACCCCCGTTATGCATGGCACCTCTCATAACCCCCGTTATGCATGGCACCTCTCATAACTCCGCTTGCATGGCTTCTCTCATAACCCCGCTATGCATGGCCCCTCTCATAACCCGCTATGCATGGCCCCTTTCATAACGTCGCTATATATGGCCCCTCTTATAACCCTGCTATGCATGGCCCCTCTCATAACCCCACTATGCATGGCGTCTCTCATAACCCCCACTATGCATGGCCCCTCTCATAACCACGCTATGCATGGCCCCTTTCATAACCCCACTATGCATGGCCACTCTCATAACCCCCGAAATGCATGGCCCCTCTCATAACCCCGGCCATGCAAGGCCCCTCCTTTATCCGCTGCTATGCATGGCCGAGGGTCATGTGCAGTGAGGGCTGATGTCCCTGGTGGGTTAGGTGCAGGGCCTGGCCACTAAGGTAGGCCTGTGAACCTCGTGCTCCTGTGCAGGGCCAGCACCACGCACATTGGTTGTTGACTGTCTGTTACAGGGTGGAGTCAGGGCGGTGCGCAGCGGGGGGTGAAAAATAACAAAAGCTTTAAAAAACAATGAAGTTCACTGAAAAAAGATAGTTAAGAAGTAGGTTGTGCTTCTACCTCAAGCTCATAAAACAATATATATTTGCCAGTTATTATCAACGCACGCAACAGACGTCATAACTCGCACTGCCTGCCATACTAAACAAGCATTTGCAATGCAATAGGTCTCGCATTTGCGATGGTTTCCGCTATTGACATTGTAAATGACAATGCATTTTTTTAAAACAGATAAATTAAAGGCATTGTCATATACAATGCCAATAGCTTAAACTCTTGCAAATGCGAGACCTATTGCATTGCAAATGCTGCATCTGAGCCCTATGCAGCCTGTAGGCTGCAATGTTAGTCACGACCAGTGAAAGTTAGGAGAAAATAAAACTTTAGTTATGCTCTGCAACAATTAAGATGTTAGTAGTGAACGTCTCAATTATAGCAGCTCATAATTATACATTTTTTATCCTAACTTTCACAATGCCTTCAAATACCAAGCAGTGGGGGGGGGAGGCAGCTGCCACACTGGTATGCCGAACCAAACAAAAGTGGACGGCTGCCACATTTATGCAAGGACGGGGTGGAGAGATAATGAGCTCAGAATTGCAGCATGTCCGAGCCCTGGGGGCAGAGCGGACTGCTGTTAAAAACAAAATAAAGTAAAGCATGTGAAATGTAAGCATGAACAGCATGGGCAGGAGGGAGATGAGGGGCTGTGAGCAGCAAGCACCATTTGTGAGTTTGTGTTAATTTTGGCAGCCGCGCATAACAAGAAATGAGCGGCTGCCGTTCAGGAACCTGAAGGTGCCTCATGCAGGAAAGCATGACCCATCTCCAGGACAAAATAATTAAATAAAGTAGTGCTTGCAAACTAAATAAGACATACCATGTATCAACCGAAGTAAAAGGGCCAGTCCTCATGGGAGGTAACAAATGAAGACAAGGCAGTACTAAGGAGGGGCTAACAAACCTAATAACAATTCAGAAGCCAGCATTTACGAAGGACAATGACACAAGCCAATGACAAATATGGGCGGAGAGTGGGAGGGGCTTCAAGTACATCCCCCCAATACAGCATGGCTCGCAGAGCAGCGCATACGGTGCCCAGGCTCTATCTAAAAACACCAATTTGCCAAAGACATGGAAACAAAAAAATGGCTATCGCAAAAACAAGAGGTTTTGTCGTTTAAAAATATGAAAATGCAAAGCAGTATAAAGAGGATACACAAAGAAAATCGTGCTTTATTAAAAAAGCAATTTACTGTAATTTATTGACATTAACCCTAGCGCTAGCTCGAGGTGCTGTGCTGACGTCTGGGTTTCTAAAATTGAAAGTTGAAAGTGATCTTGTTTCTCTGGAAAGTGGGCTCTTCCTTTGGGTTGTACAAGGCTTTTCCTTCAGGGGTGGGCGGGGCGTTTCCTTCAGGGGTGGGCGGGGCTTCCTGTGAAGTGGATATATATCGGGGCTGAAGATCTCCCTGCTAAAGCTGTGATATTAGTCTAGCTCTCACTTTGTGGACCTTCCTGTCCACCTACTTCTCCAGTCAGAGACCAGCAGGAGTTATGCAGTGAGGAGTGTCAGCTGACATCTGTTTTTTTCATCTCTGGCCCCTGTCTACTGCATCTAACCTTTGACCCCTCCTAGATGGATTTTAGCATGTATAGTCGTGTTGCAGGTATTGTATTCTATGCATACTTTAAGGCACTTAGGGTAAGCAACATTCAGCCATTGGTATTTTGCTGCAGAACCTTTAGTCATTGGCTTGAGAAACTATCAATCACATCTTGGGTCAGCCCACAGGAGAACTCTATTTTTCACTGTCTTTCAATTGGCTGTTTTGGTGTGTTCTTTCGCCTTATTGGAATTCACTGGACAGCACACTCCTCTTCAGTGTGACAGCACACTGCTCTTCAGTGTGGCAGCACACTTCTCTTCAGTGTGGCAGCGGACTTTTCTCCTGTGTGACAGCATATTTATCTTAAGTGTGGCAGCACACATCTCTTCAGTGTGGCAGCACACTCATCTTCAGTGTGACAGGACACTCCTCTTCAGTGTGACAGCACACTCCTCTTCAGTGTGACAGCACACTTGCCCCAGAGTTACAGCATACATCTCTTTAGTGTGACAGCACACTCCAATTCAGGGTGGCCTCACACTTCTCTCCAGTGATACAGAACACTTCTCTTCACATGCCTGTTGAGTGTGACAACACCCTCCTCTTTAGTGTGACAGCATATTTCTCTTAAGTGTGGCAGCACACTCCTTTCAGTGTGACAGCACACTCTTTTCAGTGTGACAGCACACTTCTCCTCAGAGTTACAGCACACTAATCTTTAGTGTGACAGCACACACCAATTCAGGGTGGCAGTACACTTCTCTCCAGTGTGGCAGCACACTCATCTTCAGTGTGACAGCACACTCCTCTTCAGTATGACAGCAAGCTCCTCTTCAGTGTGACAGCAAGCTTCTCTTCAGGGTGGCAGCACACTCCTCTTCAGTGTGGCAGCACACTCCTCTTCAGTGTGATAGCACACTTTCCTTCAGTGTGACAGCATACTCCTCTCCAGTGTGACAACACACTTCTCTTCAGGGTGACAGCACAATCCTCTTCAGGGTGACAATACACTCCTCTTCAGGGTGACAGCACATTCCTCTGTAGCGTGGCAGCACAATCCTCTTCAGTGTGACAGCAACCTTCTCTCCACTGTAACAGCACACTTCTCTTCACTGTGACAGTAAACTCATGTTGAGTGTGACAGCACCTTCCTCTTTAGTGTAACAGCACACTCTTCTTCAGTGTGACAGCACAATCCTCTTCAGTGTGACAGCACACTTCTATTCAGTGTGACTGCACACTTCTATTCAGTGTGACAGCAAACTTCTCTTCAGTATGACAGCGCACTCCTCTTCAACGTGGCAGTAAACTTCTCTTCAGTGTGGCAGCACACTTCTCCTCAGAGTTACAGCACACCTCTTTAGTGTGACAGCACATTTCAATTCAGGGTGGCAGCACACTTCTCTCCAATGTGGCAGCACACTCATCTTCAGTGTAACAGAACACTTCTCTACATTCTGGCAGCACTCTCCTCTTCAGTGTGACAGCACACTTCTCTTTAGTGTGACAGCAACTTCTCTTCAGTTTGGCAGTGCATTTCTCTTTAGTGTGACAGCACACTCTTCTTCAGTGTGACAGCACAATCCTCTTCAGTGTGACAGCACACTTCTATTCAGTGTGACAGCACACTTCTATTCAGTGTGACAGCAAACTTCTCTTCAGTATGACAGCGCACTCCTCTTCAACGTGGCAGTAAACTTCTCTTCAGTGTGGCAGCACACTTCTCCTCAGAGTTACAGCACACCTCTTTAGTGTGACAGCACATTTCAATTCAGGGTGGCAGCACACTTCTCTCCAATGTGGCAGCACACTCATCTTCAGTGTAACAGAACACTTCTCTACATTCTGGCAGCACTCTCCTCTTCAGTGTGACAGCACACTTCTCTTTAGTGTGACAGCAACTTCTCTTCAGTTTGGCAGTGCATTTCTCTTTAGTGTGACAGCACACTCCTCCTCAGGGTTGCAGCACTCTCCTCTTCAGTGTGGCAGCACACTTCTCTCCAGTGTGACAGCACACTCCTCTTCAGGGTCGCAGCAAACATCTCCTCAGTGTGACAGCACACTCCTCTTCATTGTGACAGCACACTCCTCTTCAGTGTGACAGCACACTACTCTTCAGTGTGGCAGCAAACTTCTCTTCAGTGTGGCAGAGGACTTTTCTCCTGTGTGACAGCATATTTCTCTTAAGTGTGGCAGCACTCTCCTCTTCAGTGTGACAGCACACTCTTTTCAGTGTGACAGCACACTTCTCCTCAGAGTTACAGCACACTACTCTTTAATGTGACAGCACACTCCAATTCAGGGTGGCAGCACACTTCTCTCCAGTGTGGCAGCCAACTCATCTTCGGTGTGACAGCACACTTCTCTATATTCTGGCAGCACTCTCCTCTTCAGTGTGACAGCAAACTTCTCTTCAGTGTGACAGCAAACTTCTCTTTAGAGTGACAGCACACTTCTCTTCAGTTTGGCACCGGATTTATCTTTAGTGTTTCTCAGCACGCTCCTCCTAAGGGTGGCATCATGCTCCTCTTCAGGGTGGCAGCAAACATCTCCTCAGTGTGACAGCACACTTCTCTTCAGTGTGACAGCACACTCTTCTTCAGTGTGACAGCACACTTCTCTTCAGTGTGACAGCACGCTTCTCTTCAGGGTGGCAGCACACTTCTATTCAGGGTGACAGCACACTCCCCTTCAGTGTCACAGCACCCTCATCTTTAGTGTCTCGAAACACTCCTCTTCAGTGGGCCGGCACACTCCTCTTCAGGTTGACAATACACTCCTCTTCAGTGTGACTGCACACTCCTCTTCAGTGTGACAGCAAGCTCCTCTTCAGTGTGACAGCAAGCTTCTCTTCAGTGTGACAGCACACTTTGCTTCAGTGTGACAGCATACTCCTCTCCAGTGTGGCAGCACACTTCTCTTCAGGGTGACAGCACACTCCCCTTCTGTGTGGCAACACACTCATCTTCAGTGTGGCGGCACACTCCTCTTCAGTGAAACAGCACACTCCTCTTCAGGATGACAATACGCTCATCTTCAGGGTGACAGCACATTCCTCTTTAGTGTGGCAGCACAATCCTCTTCAGTGTGACAGCAACCTTCTCTTCACTGTGACAGCACACTTCTCTTCACTGTGACAGCAAACTCCTGTTGAGTGTGACAGCACCTTCCTGTTTAGTGTAACAGCACACTCCTCTTCAGTGTGACAGCACAATCCTCTTCAGTGTGACAGCACACTTCTATTCAGTGTGACAGCACATTTCTATTCAGTGTGACAGCAAACTTCTCTTTAGTATGACAGCGCACTCCTCTTCAACGTAGCAGTGAACGCCTCTTCAGTGTGGCAGCACAATTCTTCTCAGAGTTACAGCACACTTCTCTTTAGTGTGACAGCACATTCCAATTCAGGGTGGCAGCACACTTCTCTCCAATGTGGCAGCACACTCATCTTCAGTGTGACAGCAAACTTCTCTTCAGTGTGACAGCAAACTTCTCTTTAGAGTGACAGCACACTTCTCTTCAGTTTGGCACCGGATTTATCTTTAGTGTCACAGCACGCTCCTCCTAAGGGTGGCATCATGCTCCTCTTCAGGGTGGCAGCAAACATCTCCTCAGTGTGACAGCACACTTCTCTTCAGTGTGACAGCACACTCCTCTTCAGTGTGACAGCACACTTCTCTTCAGTGTGACAGCACGCTTCTCTTCAGGGTGGCAGCACACTTCTATTCAGGGTGACAGCACACTCCCCTTCAGTGTCACAGCACCCTCATCTTTAGTGTCTCGAAACACTCCTCTTCAGTGGGCCGGCACACTCCTCTTCAGGTTGTCAATACACTCCTCTTCAGTGTGACTGCACACTCCTCTTCAGTGTGACAGCAAGCTCCTCTTCAGTGTGACAGCAAGCTTCTCTTCAGTGTGACAGCACACTTTGCTTCAGTGTGACAGCATACTCCTCTCCAGTGTGGCAGCACACTTCTCTTCAGGGTGACAGCACACTCCCCTTCAGTGTGGCAACACACTCATCTTCAGTGTGGCGGCACACTCCTCTTCAGTGAAACGGCACACTCCTCTTCAGGATGACAATACGCTCATCTTCAGGGTGACAGCACATTCCTCTTTAGTGTGGCAGCACAATCCTCTTCAGTGTGACAGCAACCTTCTCTTCACTGTGACAGCACACTTCTCTTCACTGTGACAGCAAACTCCTGTTGAGTGTGACAGCACCTTCCTCTTTAGTGTAACAGCACACTCCTCTTCAGTGTGACAGCACAATCCTCTTCAGTGTGACAGCACACTTCTATTCAGTGTGACAGCACATTTCTATTCAGTGTGACAGCAAACTTCTCTTTAGTATGACAGCGCACTCCTCTTCAACGTAGCAGTGAACGCCTCTTCAGTGTAGCAGCACACTTCTTCTCAGAGTTACAGCACACTTCTCTTTAGTGTGACAGCACATTCCAATTCAGGGTGGCAGCACACTTCTCTCCAATGTGGCAGCACACTCATCTTCAGTGTGACAGCACACTTCTCTACATTCTGGCAGCACCCTCCTCTTCAGTGTGACAGCACACTTCTCTTTAGTGTGAAAGCAACTTCTCTTCAGTTTGGCAGTGCATTTCTCTTTAGTGTGACAGAACACTCCTCCTCAGGGTGGCAGCACTTTCCTCTTCAGTGTGGCAACACACTCCTCTTCAGTGTGACAGCACACTCCTCTTTAGTGTGACAGCACACTACTGTTCAGTGTGGCAGCACACTTTTCTTCAGTCTGGCAGCGCACTTGTCTCCTGTGTGACAGCATATTTATCTTAAGTGTGGCATCACACTCCTCTTCAGTGTGACAGCAAACTCCTTTTCAGTGTGAAAGCACACTCCTCTTCAGTGTGACAGCACACCTGTCCCCAGAGTTACAGCACACTTCTCTTTAGTGTGACAGCACACTCCAATTCAGTGTGGCAGCACACTTCTCTCCAGTGATACAGGACACTTCTCTTCACTATGACAGCACACTCATGTTGAGTGTGACAGCACCCTCCTCTTTAGTGTTACAGTATTTCTCTTAAGTGTGGCAGCACACTCCTCTCCAGTGTGACAGCATACTCTTTTCAGTGTGACAGCACACTTCTCCTCAGGGTTACAGCACACTACTCTTTAGTGTGACAGCACACAACAATTCAGGGTCTCCAGTGTGGCAGCACGCTCATTTTCAGTGTGACAGCAAACTTCTCTTCTGTGTGACAGCAAACTTCTCTTTAGAGTGACAGCACACTTCTCTTCAGTTTGGCACTGGATTTCTCTTTAGTGTCACAGCACGCTCCTCCGAAGGGTGGCATCATGCTCCTCTTCAGGGTGGCAGCAAACATCTCCTCAGTGTGACAGCCCACTTCTCTTCAGTGTGACAGCACACTCCTCTTCAGTGTGACAGCACACTCCTCTTCAGTGTGACAGCACGCTCCTCTTCAGTGTGACAGCACTTTTCTCTTCAGGGTGGCAGCACACTTCTCTTCAGGGTGACAGCACACTTCCCTTCAGTGTCGCAGCACCCTCATCTTCAGTGTCTCGAAACACTCCTCTTCAGTGTGACGGCACACTCCTCTTCAGGGTGACAATACACTCTTCAGGGTGACAGCACACTCCTATTTAGTGTGGCAGCACAGTTCTCTTCAGTGTGACAGCAACCTTCTCTTGACTGTGACAGCGCACTTCTCTTCACTGTGACAGCACACTCCTGTTGAGTGTGAGAGCACCCTCCTCTTTAGTGTGACAGCACTCTCCTCTTCAGTGTGGCAGCACACGTCTCTCCAGTGTGACAGTGCACTCCTCTTCAGGATGGTAGCAAACATTTCCTCAGTGTGGCAGCACTCTCCTCTTCAGTGTGGCAGCACACGTCTCTCCAGTGTGACAGTGCACTCCTCTTCAGGATGGTAGCAAACATTTCCTCAGTGTGGCAGCACACTCCTCTTCAGTGTGACAGTGCACACTCCTCTTCAGTGTGACAGCACACTCCTCTTCAGTGTGGCAGCACACTTCTCTTCAGTGTGGCAGCGCACTTCTCTTCAGTGTGGCAGCGCACATTTCTCCTGTGTGACAGCATATTTATCTTAAGTGTGGCAGCATATATCTCTTCAGTGTGACAGCAACCTTCTATTCACTGTGACAGCACACTTCTCTTCACTGTGACAGCAAACTCCTGTTGAGTGTGACAGCACCGTCATCTTTAGTGAAACAGCACACTCTTCTTCAGTGTGACAGCACAATCCTCTTCAGTGTGACAGCACACTTCTATTCAGTGTGACAGCAAACTTCTCTTCAGTGTGATAGCTCTCTCCTCTTCAACGTGGCCGTGAACTCCTCTTCAGTGTGGCAGCACACTTCTCCTCAGTTTTACAGCACACTTCTCTTAAGTGTGACAGTACATTCCAACTCAGGGTGGCAGCACACTTCTCTCCAGTGTGGCAGCACACTCATCTTCAGTGTGACAGCACACTTCTCTACATTCTGGCAGCACACTTCTCTTTCGTGTGACAGCACACTTCTCTTCAGTTTGGCAGTGCATTTCTCTTTAGTTTGACAGCACACTCCTCCTCAGGGTGGCATCACTCTCCTCTTCAGTGTGGCAGCACACTTCTCTCCAGTGTGACAGCACACTCCTCTTCAGGGTGGAAGGAAACATCTCCTCAGTGTGACAGGACACTCCTCTTCAGTGTGGCCACAAACTCCTCTTAAGTGTGACAGCACACTTTCCTTCAGTGTGACAGCACACTCCTCTTCAGTTTGACAGCATGCTTCTCTTCAGGGTGGCAGCACACTCCTCTTCAGTGTGGCAGCACACTCCTCTTCAGTGTGACAGCACACTTTCCTTCAGTGTGACAGCACACTCCTCTTCAGTGTGACAGCACACTCCTCTTCAGTGTGCTGCACGCTTCTCTTCAGGGTGGCAGCACACTCCTCTTCAGTGTGGCAGCACAATCCTCTTCAGTGTGACATCACACTTTCCTTCAGTGTGACAGCACACTCCTCTCCAGTGTGACAGTACGCTACTCTTCAGGGTGACAGCACACTCCTCTTCAGTTTGACTGCATACTCATCTTCAGTGTGGCAGCACACTCCTCTTCAGTGGGACAGCACACTTCTCTACATTCTGGCAGCACTCTCCTCTTCAGTGTGACAGCAAACTTCTCTTTAGAGTGACAGCACACTTCTCTACATTCTGGCAGCACTCTCCTCTTCAGTGTGATAGCAAATGTCTCTTTAGTGTGACAGCACACTTCTCTTCAGTTTGGCACCGGATTTCTCTTTAGTGTCACAGCACGCTCCTCCTAAGGGTGGCATCATGCTCCTCTTCAGGGTGGCAGCAAACATCTCCTCAGTGTGACAGCACACTTCTCTTCAGTGTGACAGCACGCTCATCTTCAGTGTGACAGCACACTCCCCTTCAGTGTGGCAGCACCCTCATCTTCAGTGTCTTGGAACACTCCTCTTCAGTGTGACGGCACACTCCTCCTCAGAGTTACAATACACTATTCTTCAGGGTGACATCACACTCCTATTTAGTGTGGCAGCACACTTCTCTTCAGTGTGACAGCAACCTTCTCTTCACTGTGACAGCACGCTTTTCTTCACTGTGACAGCACACTCCTGTTGAGTGTGACAGCACGCTCCTCTTTAGTGTGACAGCACTCTCCTCTTCAGTGTGACAGCACACTTCTCACCAGAGTGACAGCACTCTCCTCTTCAGGGTGGTAGCAAACATTTCCTCAGTGTGACAGCACACTCCTCTTCAGTGTGACAGCACGCTCCTCTTCAGTGTGACAGCACAATCCTCTTCAGTTTGGCAGCACACTTTTCTTCAGTGTGGCAGCACACGTTTCTCCTGAGTGACAGCATATTTATCTTAAGTGTGGCACCACACATCTCTTCAGTTTGACAGCATCCTTCTCTTCACTATGACAGCACACTTCTCTTCACAGTGACAGCACAATCCTCTTCAGTGTGAAAGCACACTTCTATTCAGTATGACAGCAAACATCTCTTCAGTGTGACAGCGCACTTCTCCTCAGAGTTACAGCACACTTCTCTTTAGTGTGACAGCACATTCCAATTCAGGGTGGCAGCACACTTCTCTCCAGTGTGGCAGCACACTCATCTTCAGTGTGACAGCACACTTCTCTACATTCTGGCAGCACACTTCTCTTCAGTGTGACAGCACACTTCTCTTCAGTTTGGCAGTGCATTTCTCTTTAGTGTGACAGCACACTCCTCCTCAGGGTGGCAGCACTCTTCTCTTCAGTGTGGCAGCGTACTTCTCTCCAGTGTGACAGCACACTCCTCTTCAGGGTGGCAGCAAATATCTCCTCAGTGTGACAGCACACTCCTTTTCAGTGTGACAGCACACTCCTCTTCAGTGTGATAGCACACTCCTCTTTGGTTTGAGAGCATGCTTCTCTTCAGGGTGGCAGCACACTCCTCTTCAGTGTGGCAGCACACTCCTCTTCAGTGTGACAGTACACTTTCATTCAGTGTGACAACACACTCCTCTTCAGTGTGACAGCACACTCCTCTTCAGTTTGACAGCATGCTTCTCTTCAGGGTGGCAGCACACTCCTCTTAAGTGTTGCAGCAAACTACTTTTCAGTGTGACAGCACACTCCTCTACAGTGTGACAGCACACTTCTCCTCAGAGTTACAGCACACTACTCTTTAGTGTGACAGCACACTCCAATTCAGGGTCGCAGCATACTTCTCTCCAGTGTGCCAGCACACTCATCTTCAGTGTGACAGCAAACTTCTCTTCTGTGTGACAGCAAACTTCTCTTTAGAGTGACAGCACACTTCTCTTCAGTTTGTCACTGGATTTCTCTTTAGTGTCACAGCACGCTCTTCCGAAGGGTGGCATCATGCTCTTCTTCAGGGTGGCAGCAAACATCTCCTCAGTGTGACAGCCCACTTCTCTTCAGTGTGACAGCACACTCCTCTTCAGTATGACAGCACACTCCTCTTCAGTGTGACAGCGCACTTCTCTTCACTGTGACAGCACACTCCTGTTGAGTGTTAGAGCACCCTCCTCTTTAGTGTGACAGCACTCTCCTCTTCAGTGTGGCAGCACAAGTCTCTCCAGTGTGACAGTGCACTCCTCTTCAGGATGGTAGCAAACATTTCCTCAGTGTGACAGCACACTCCTCTTCAGTGTGACAGTGCACACTCCTCTTCAGTGTGACAGCACACTCCTCTACAGTGTGGCAGCACACTTCTCTTCAGTGTGGCAGCACACTCCTCTTCAGTGTGGCCACACACTCCTCTTAAGTGTGACAGCACACTTTCCTTCAGTGTGACAGCACACTCCTCTTCAGTGTGCAGCACGCTTCTCTTCATTTTGGCAGTGCAATACTCTTTAGTGTGACAGCACACTCCTCCTCAGGGTGGCAGCACTCTCCTCTTCAGTGTGGCAGCGCACTTCTCTCCAGTGTGACAGCACACTCCTATTCAGGGTGGCAGCAAACATCTCCTCAGTGTGACAGCAAACTCCTTTTCAGTGTGACAGCACACTCCTCTTCAGTGTAATAGCACGCTCCTCTACAGTTTGACAGCATGCTTCTCTTCAGGGTGGCAGCACACTCCTCTTCAGTGTGGCAGCAAACTCCTCTTCAGTGTGACATCACACTTTCCTTCAGTGTGACAGCACACTCCTCTCCAGTGTGACAGTACGCTACTCTTCAGGGTGACAGCACACTCCTCTTCAGTTTGACAGCACACTCCTCTTCAGTTTGACTGCATACTCATCTTCAGTGTGGCAGCCCACTCCTCTTCAGTGGGACAGCACACTTCTCTACATTCTGGCAGCACTCTCCTCTTCAGTTTGACAGCACACTTCTCTTTAGAGTGACAGCACACTTCTCTACATTCTGGCAGCACTCTCCTCTTCAGTGTGACAGCAAATGTCTCTTTAGTGTGACAGTACACTTCATTTCAGTTTGGCACCGGATTTCTCTTTAGTGTCACAGCACGCTCCTCCTAAGGGTGGCATCATGCTCCTCTTCAGGGTGGAAGCAAACATCTCCTCAGTGTGACAGCACACTTCATTTCAGTGTGACAGCACGCTCCTCTTCAGTGTGACAGCACACTCCCCTTCAGTGTGGCAGCACCCTCATCTTCAGTGTCTTGGAACACTCCTCTTCAATGTGACGGCACACTCCTCTTCAGAGTTACAATACACTATTCTTCAGGGTGACAGCACGCTCCTCTTTAGTGTGACAGCACTCTCCTCTTCAGTGTGGCAGCACACTTCTCACCAGTGTGACTGCACTCTCTTCAGGGTGGTAGCAAACATTTCCTCAGTGTGACAGCACACTCCTCTTCAGTGTGACAGCACACTCCTCTTCAGTGTGACAGCACACTCCTCTTCAGTTTGGCAGCACACTTTTCTTCAGTGTGGCAGCACACTTTTCTCCTGAGTGACAGCATATTTATCTGAAGTGTGGCACCACACATCTCTTCAGTTTGACAGCATCCTTCTCTTCACTGTGACAGCACACTTCTCTTCACAGTGACAGCACACTCCTGTTGAGTGTGACAGCACCTTCCTCTTTAGTGAAACAGCACACTCCTCTTCAGTGTGACAGCACAATCCTCTTCAGTGTGAAAGCACACTTCTATTCAGTATCACAGCAAACTTCTCTTCAGTGTGACAGCACACTTCTCGTCAGAGTTACAGCACACTTCTCTTTAGTGTGATAGTACATTCCAATTCAGGGTGGCAGCACACTTCTCTCCAGTGTGACAGCACACTTCTCTACATTCTGGCAGCACACTTCTCTTTAGTGTGACAGCACACTTCTCTTCAGTTTGGCAGTGCATTTCTCTTTAGTGTGACAGCACACTCCTACTCAGGGTGGCAGCACTCTTCTCTTCAGTGTGGCAGCGTACTTCTCTCCAGTGTGACAGCACACTCCTCTTCATTGTGGCAGCAAATATCTCCTCAGTGTGACAGCACACTCCTTTTCAGTGTGACAGCACACTCCTCTTCAGTGTGACAGCACACTCCTCTTCGGTTTGACAGCACACTCCTCTTCGGTGTGACAGCACACTTTCATTCAGTGTGAGAGCACACTCCTCTTCAGTGTGACAGCACGCTCCTCTTCGGAGTGGCAGCAAATATCTCCTCAGTGTGACAGCACACTCCTTTTCAGTGTGGCAGCAAATATCTCCTCAGTGTGACAGCACACTCCTTTTCAGTGTGACAGCACACTCCTCTTCAGTGTGACAGCACACTCCTCTTCGGTTTGACAGCATGCTTCTCTTCAGGGGGGCCAGCACACTCCTCTTAAGTGTGGCAGCAAACTACTTTTCAGTGTGACAGCACACTCCTCTACAGTGTGACAGCACACTTCTCCTCAGAGTTACAGCACACTACTCTTTAGTGTGACAGCACACTCCAATTCAGGGTCGCAGCATACTTCTCTCCAGTGTGGCAGCACACTCATCTTCAGTGTGACAGCAAACTTCTCTTCTGTGTGACAGCAAACTTCTCTTTAGAGTGACAGCACACTTCTCTTCAGTTTGGCACTGGATTTCTCTTTAGTGTCACAGCACGCTCCTCCGAAGGGTGGCATCATGCTCCTCTTCAGGGTGGCAGCAAACATCTCCTCAGTGTGACAGCCCACTTCTCTTCAGTGTGACAGCACACTCCTCTTCAGTGTGACAGCACACTCCTCTTCAGTGTGACAGCACGCTCCTCTTCAGTGTGACAGCACTCTTCTCTTCAGGGTGGCAGCACACTTCCCTTCAGTGTCGCAGCACCCTCATCTTCAGTGTCTCGAAACACTCCTCTTCAGTGTGATGGCACACTCCTCTTCAGAGTGACAATACACTCTTCAGGGTGACAGCACACTCCTATTTAGTGTGGCAGCACAGTTCTCTTCAGTGTGACAGCAACCTTCTCTTCACTGTGACAGTGCACTTCTCTTCATTGTGACAGCACACTCCTGTTGAGTGTGAGAGCACCCTCCTCTTTAGTGTGACAGCACTCTCCTCTTCAGTGTGGCTGCACAAGTCTCTCCAGTGTGACAGTGAACTCCTCTTCAGGATGGTAGCAAAAATTTCCTCAGTGTGACAGCACACTCCTCTTCAGTGTGACAGTGCACACTCCTCTTCAGTGTGACACCACACTCCTCTTCAGTGTGGCAGCACACTTCTCTTCAGTGTGGCAGCGCACTTCTCTTCAGTGTGGCAGTGCACCTTTCTCCTGTGTGACAGCATATTTATCTTAAGTGTGGCAGCATATATCTCTTCAGTGTGACAGCAACCTTCTCTTCACTGTGACAGCAAACTCCTGTTGAGTGTGACAGCACCTTCATCTTTAGTGAAACAGCACACTCCTCTTCAGTGTGACAGCACAATGCTCTTCAGTGTGACAGCACACTTCTATTCAGTGTGATTGCAAACTTCTCTTCAGTGTGATAGCTCTCTCCTCTTCAACGTGGCCGTGAACTCCTCTTCAGTGTGGCAGCACACTTCTCCTCAGTGTTACTGCACACTTCTCTTAAGTGTGACAGTACATTCCAACTCAGGGTGGCAGCACACTTCTCTCCAGTGTGGCAGCACACTCATCTTCAGTGTGACAGCACACTTCTCTACATTCTGGCAGCACACTTCTCTTTAGTGTGACAGCACACTCCTCCTCAGGGTGGCAGCACTCTTCTCTTCAGTGTGGCAGTGTACTTCTCTCCAGTGTGACAGCACACTCCTCTTCAGGGTGGCAGCAAATATCTCCTCAGTGTGACAGCACACTCCTTTTCAGTGTGACAGCACACTCCTCTTCAGTGTGATAGCACACTCCTCTTCAGTTTGACAGCATGCTTCTCTTCAGGGTGGCAGCACACTCCTCTTCAGTGTGGCAGCACACTCCTCTTCAGTGTGACAGCACACTTTCATTCAGTGTGACAGCACACTCCTCTTCAGTGTGACAGCACGATCCTCTTCAGTTTGACAGCATGCTTCTCTTCAGGGTGGCAGCACACTCCTCTTAAGTGTGGCAGCAAACTACTTTTCAGTGTGACAGCACACTCCTCTACAGTGTGACAGCACACTTCTCCTCAGAGTTACAGGACACTACTCTTTAGTGTGACAGCACACTCCAATTCAGGGTCGCAGCATACTTCTCTCCAGTGTGGCAGCACACTCATCTTCAGTGTGACAGCAAACTTCTCTTCTGTGTGACAGAAAACTTCTCTTTAGAGTGACAGCACACTTCTCTTCAGTTTGGCACTGGATTTCTCTTTAGTGTCACAGCACGCTCCTCAGAAGGGTGGCATCATGCTCCTCTTCAGGAAGGCAGCAAACATCTCCTCAGTGTGACAGCCCACTTCTCTTCAGTGTGACAGCACACTCCTCTTCAGTGTGACAGCACACTCCTCTTCAGTGTGACAGCACGCTCCTCTTCAGTGTGACAGCACTCTTCTCTTCAGGGTGGCAGCACACTTCTCTTCAGGGTGACAGCACACTTCCCTTCAGTGTCGCAACACCCTCATCTTCAGTGTCTCGAAACACTCCTCTTCAGTGTGACGGCACACTCCTCTTCATGGTGACAGCACACTCCTCTTCACTGTGGCAGCACAATTCTCTTCAGTGTGACAGCAACCTTCTCTTCACTGTGACAGCGCACTTCTCTTCACTGTGACAGCACACTCCTGTTGAGTGTGAGAGCACCCTCCTCTTTAGTGTGACAGCACTCTCCTCTTCAGTGTGGCAGCACAAGTCTCTCCAGTGTGACAGTGTACTCCTCTTCAGGATGGTAGCAAACATTTCCTCAGTGTGACAGCACACTCCTCTTCAGTGTGACAGTGCACACTCCTCTTCAGTGTGACAGCACACTCCTCTTCAGTGTGGCAGCACACTTCTCTTCAGTGTGGCAGCGCACTTCTCTTCAGTGTGGCAGCGCACTTTTCTCCTGTGTGACAGCATATTTATCTTAAGTGTGGCAGCATATATCTCTTCAGTGTGACAGCAACCTTCTCTTCACTGTGACAGCACACTTCTCTTCACTGTGACAGCAAACTCCTGTTGAGTGTGACAGCACCTTCATCTTTAGTGAAACAGCACACTCCTCTTCAGTGTGACAGCACAATCCTCTTCAGTGTGACAGCACACTTCTATTCAGTGTGACAGCAAACTTCTCTTCAGTGTGATAGCTCTCTCCTCTTCAACGTGGCCGTGAACTCCTCTTCAGTGTGGCAGCACACTTCTCCTCAGTGTTACATCACACTTCTCTTAAGTGTGACAGCACATTCCAACTCAGGGTGGCAGCACACTTCTCTCCAGTGTGGCAGCACACTCATCTTCAGTGTGACAGCACACTTCTCTACATTCTGGCAGCACACTTCTCCTTCGTGTGACAGCACACTTCTCTTCAGTTTGGCAGTGCATTTCTCTTTAGTTTGACAGCACACTCCTCCTCAGGGTGGCATCACTCTCCTCTTCAGTGTGGCAGCACACTTCTCTCCAGTGTGACAGCACACTCCTCTTCAGGGTGGAAGGAAACATCTCCTCAGTGTGACAGGATACTCCTCTTCAGTGTGGCCACACACTCCTCTTAAGTGTGACAGCACACTTTCCTTCAGTGTGACAGCGCACTCCTCTTCAGTGTGCAGCACGCTTCTCTTCAGTTTGGCAGTGCATTACTCTTTAGTGTGACAGCACACTCCTCCTCAGGGTGGCAGCACTCTCCTCTTCAGTGTGGCATCGCACTTCTCTCCAGTGTGACAGCACACTCCTATTCAGGGTGGCAGCAAACATCTCCTCAGTGTGACAGCAATCTCCTTTTCAGTGTGACAGCACACTCCTCTTCAGTGTAATAGCATGCTCCTCTTCAGTTTGACAGCATGCTTCTCTTCAGGGTGGCAGCACACTCCTCTTCAGTGTGGCAGCACACTCCTCTTCAGTCTGACAGCACACTTTCCTTCAGTGTGACAGCACACTCCTCTTCAGTAGGACAGCACACTCCTCTTCAGTGTGCTGCACGCTTCTCTTCAGGGAGGCAGCACACTCCTCTTCAGTGTGGCAGCACACTCCTCTTCAGTGTGACATCACACTTTCCTTCAGTGTGACAGCACACTCCTCTCCAGTGTGACAGTACGCTACTCTTCAGGGTGACAGCACACTCCTCTTCAGTTTGACAGCACACTCCTCTTCAGTTTGACTGCATACTCATCTTCAGTGTGGCAGCCCACTCCTCTTCAGTGGGACAGCACACTTCTCTACATTCTGGCAGCACTCTCCTCTTCAGTGTGACAGCAAACTTCTCTTTAGAGTGACAGCACACTTCTCTACATTCTGGCAGCACTCTCCTCTTCAGTGTGACAGCAAATGTCTCTTTAGTGTGACAGCACACTTCTCTTCAGTTTGGCACCGGATTTCTCTTTAGTGTCACAGCACGCTCCTCCTAAGGGTGGCATCATGCTCCTCTTCAGGGTGGCAGCAAACATCTCCTCAGTGTGACAGCACACTTCTCTTGAGTGTGACAGCACGCTCCTCTTCAGTGTGACAGCACACTCCCCTTCAGTGTGGCAGCACCCTCATCTTCAGTGTCTTGGAACACTCCTCTTCAATGTGACGGCACACTCCTCTTCAGAGTTACAATACACTATTCTTCAGGGTGACAGCACACTCCTATTTAGTGTGGCAGCACACTTCTCTTCAGTGTGACAGCAACCTTCTCTTCACTGTGACAGCACACTTTTCTTCACTGTGACAGCACACTCCTGTTGAGTGTGACAGAACGCTCCTCTTTAGTGTGACAGCACTCTCCTCTTCAGTGTGGCAGCACACTTTTCACCAGTGTGACAGCACTCTCCTCTTCAGGGTGGTAGCAAACATTTCCTCAGTGTGACAGCATACTCCTCTTCAGTGTGACAGCACACTCCTCTTCAGTTTGGCAGCACACTTTTCTTCAGTGTGGCAGCACACTTTTCTCCTGAGTGACAGCATATTTATCTTAAGTGTGGCACCACACATCTCTTCAGTTTGACAGCATCCTTCTCTTCACTGTGACAGCACACTTCTCTTCACAGTGACAGCACACTCCTGTTGAGTGTGACAGCACCTTCATCTTTAGTGAAACAGCACACTCCTCTTCAGTGTGACAGCACAATCCTCTTCAGTGTGAAAGCACACTTCTATTCAGTATGACAGCAAACTTCTCTTCAGTGTGACAGCGCACTTCTCCTCAGAGTTACAGCACACTTCTCTTTAGTGTGACAGCACATTCCAATTCAGGGTGGCAGCACACTTCTCTCCAGTGTGGCAGCACACTCATCTTCAGTGTGACAGCACACTTCTCTACATTCTGGCAGCACACTTCTCTTTAGTGTGACAGCACACTTCTCTTCAGTTTGGCAGTGCATTTCTCTTTAGTGTGACAGCACACTCCTCCTCAGGGTGGCAGCACTCTTCTCTTCAGTGTGGCAGCATACTTCTCTCCAGTGTGACAGCACACTCCTCTTCATTGTGGCAGCAAATATCTCCTCAGTGTGACAGCACACTCCTTTTCAGTGTGACAGCACACTCCTCTTCAGTGTGACAGCACACTCCTCTTTGGTTTGACAGCATGCTTCTCTTCAGGGTGGCAGCACACTCCTCTTCAGTGTGACAGCACACTTTCATTCAGTGTGAGAGCACACTCCTCTTCAGTGTGACAGCACGCTCATCTTCGGAGTGGCAGCAAATATCTCCTCAGTGTGACAGCACACTGCTTTTCAGTGTGGCAGCAAATATCTCCTCAGTGTGACAGCACACTCCTTTTCAGTGTGACAGCACACTCCTCTTCAGTGTGACAGCACACTCCTCTTCGGTTTGACAGCATGCTTCTCTTCAGGGTGGCAGCACCCTCCTCTTAAGTGTGGTAGCAAACTACTTTTCAGTGTGACAGCACACTCCTCTACAGTGTGACAGCACACTTCTCCTCAGAGTTACAGCACCCTCCTCTTTAGTGTGACAGCACTCTCCTCTTCAGTGTGGCAGCACAAGTCTCTCCAGTGTGACAGTGCACTCCTCTTCAGGATGGTAGCAAACATTTCCTCAGTGTGACAGCACACTCCTCTTCAGTGTGACAGTGCACACTCCTCTTCAGTGTGACAGCACACTCCTCTTCAGTGTGGCAGCGCACTTCTCTTCAGTGTGGCAGCGCACTTTTTTCCTGTGTGACAGCATATTTATCTTAAGTGTGGCAGCATATATCTCTTCAGTGTGACAGCAACCTTCTCTTCACTGTGACAGCAAACTCCTGTTGAGTGTGACAGCACCTTCATCTTTAGTGAAACAGCACACTCCTCTTCAGTGTGACAGCACAATCCTCTTCAGTGTGACAGCACACTTCTATTCAGTGTGACAGCAAACTTCTCTTCAGTGTGATAGCTCTCTCCTCTTCAACGTGGCCGTGAACTCCTCTTCAGTGTGGCAGCACACTTCTCCTCAGTGTTACAGCACACTTCTCTTAAGTGTGACAGCACATTCCAACTCAGGGTGGCAGCACACTTCTCTCCAGTGTGGCAGCACACTCATCTTCAGTGTGACAGCACACTTCTCTACATTCTGGCAGCACACTTCTCTTTAGTGTGACAGCACACTTCTCTTCAGTTTGGCAGTGCATTTCTCTTTAGTTTGACATCACACTCCTCCTCAGGGTGGCATCACTCTCCTCTTCAGTGTGGCAGCACACTTCTCTCCAGTGTGACAGCACACTCCTCTTCAGGGTGGAAGGAAACATCTCCTCAGTGTGACAGGACACTCCTCTTCAGTGTGGCCACACACTCCTCTTAAGTGTGACAGCACACTTTACTTCAGTGTGACAGCACACTCCTCTTCAGTGTGCAGCACGCTTCTCTTCAGTTTGGCAGTGCATTTCTCTTTAGTGTGACAGCACACTCCTCCTCAGGGTGGCAGCACTCTTCTCTTCAGTGTGGCAGCGTACTTCTCTCCAGTGTGACAGCACACTCCTCTTCAGGGTGGCAGCAAATATCTCCTCAGTGTGACAGCACACTCCTTTTCAGTGTGACAGCACACTCCTCTTCAGTGTGATAGCACACTCCTCTTCGGTTTGACAGCATGCTTCTCTTCAGGGTTGCAGCTCACTCCTCTTCAGTGTCGCAGTACACTCCTCTTCAGTGTGACAGCACACTTTCATTCAGTGTGACAGCACAATCCTCTTCAGTGTGACAGCATGCTCCTCTTCAGTTTGACAGCATGGTTCTCTTAAGTGTGGCAGCAAACTACTTTTCAGTGTGACAGCACACTCCTCTACAGTGTGACAGCACACTTCTCCTCAGAGTTACAGGACACTACTCTTTAGTGTGACAGCACACTCCAATTCAGGGTCGCAGCATACTTCTCTCCAGTGTGGCAGCACACTCTTCTTCAGTGTGACAGCAAACTTCTCTTTAGAGTGACAGCACACTTCTCTTCAGTTTGGCACTGGATTTCTCTTTAGTGTCACAGCACGCTCCTCCGAAGGGTGGCAGCACTCTTCTCTTCAGTGTGGCAGCGTACTTCTCTCCAGTGTGACAGCACACTCCTCTTCAAGAAGGCAGCAAACATCTCCTCAGTGTGACAGCCCACTTCTCTTCAGTGTGACAGCACACTCCTCTTCAGTGTGACAGCACACTCCTCTTCAGTGTGACAGCACGCGCCTCTTCAGTGTGACAGCACTCTTCTCTTCAGGGTGGCAGCACTCTTCTCTTCAGGGTGACAGCACACTTCCCTTCAGTGTCGCAACACCCTCATCTTCAGTGTCTCGAAACACTCCTCTTCAGTGTGACGGCACACTCCTCTTCATGGTGACAGCACACTCCTCTTCAGTGTGGCAGCACAGTTCTCTTCAGTGTGACAGCAACCTTCTCTTCACTGTGACAGCGCACTTCTCTTCACTGTGACAGCACACTCCTGTTGAGTGTGAGAGCACCCTCCTCTTTAGTGTGACAGCACTCTCCTCTTCAGTGTGGCAGCACAAGTCTCTCCAGTGTGACAGTGTACTCCTCTTCAGGATGGTAGCAAACATTTCCTCAGTGTGACAGCACACTCTTCTTCAGTGTGACAGTGCACATTCCTCTTCAGTGTGACAGCACACTCCTCTTCAGTGTGGCAGCACACTTCTCTTCAGTGTGGCAGCGCACTTCTCTTCAGTGTGGCAGTGCACTTTTCTCCTGTGTGACAGCATATTTATCTTAAGTGTGGCAGCATATATCTCTTCAGTGTGACAGCATCCTTCTCTTCACTGTGACAGCACACTTCTCTTCACTGTGACAGCAAACTCCTGTTGAGTGTGACAGCACCTTCATCTTTATTGAAACAGCACACTCCTCTTCAGTGTGACAGCACAATCCTCTTCAGTGTGACAGCACACTTCTATTCAGTGTGACAGCAAACTTCTCTTCAGTGTGATGGCTCTCTCCTCTTCAACGTGGCCGTGAACTCCTCTTCAGTGTGGCAGCACACTTCTCCTCAGTGTTACAGCACACTTCTCTTAAGTGTGACAGCACATTCCAACTCAGGGTGGCAGCACACTTCTCTCCAGTGTGGCAGCACACTCATCTTCAGTGTGACAGCACACTTCTCTACATTCTGGCAGCACACTTCTCCTTCATGTGACAGCACACTTCTCTTCAGTTTGGCAGTGCATTTCTCTTTAGTTTGACAGCACACTCCTCCTCAGGGTGGCATCACTCTCCTCTTCAGTGTGGCAGCACACTTCTCTCCAGTGTGACAGCACACTCCTCTTCAGGGTGGAAGGAAACATCTCCTCAGTGTGACAGGACACTCCTCTTCAGTGTGGCCACACACTCCTCTTAAGTGTGACAGCACACTTTCCTTCAGTGTGACAGCACACTCCTCTTCAGTGTGCAGCACGCTTCTCTTCAGTTTGGCAGTGCATTACTCTTTAGTGTGACAGCACACTCCTCCTCAGGGTGGCAGCACTCTCCTCTTCAGTGTCGCAGCACACTTCTCTCCAGTGTGACAGCACACTCCTATTCAGGGTGGCAGCAAACATCTCCTCAGTGTGACAGCAATCTCCTTTTCAGTGTGACAGCACACTCCTCTTCAGTGTAATAGCACGCTCCTCTTCAGTTTGACAGCATGCTTCTCTTCAGGGTGGCAGCACACTCCTCTTCAGTGTGGCAGCACACTCCTCTTCAGTCTGACAGCACACTTTCCTTCAGTGTGACAGCACACTCCTCTTCAGTGTGACAGCACACTCCTCTTCAGTGTGCTGCACGCTTCTCTTCAGGGAGGCAGCACACTCCTCTTCAGTGTGGCAGCACACTCCTCTTCAGTGTGACATTACACTTTCCTTCAGTGTGACAGCACACTCCTCTCCAGTGTGACAGCAAACTTCTCTTTAGAGTGACAGCACACTTCTCTTCAGTTTGGCACTGGATTTCTCTTTAGTGTCACAGCACGCTCCTCCGAAGGGTGGCATCATGCTCCTCTTCAGGAAGGCAGCAAACATCTCCTCAGTGTGACAGCCCACTTCTCTTCAGTGTGACAGCACACTCCTCTTCAGTGTGACAGCACACTCCTCTTCAGTGTGACAGCACGCTCCTCTTCAGTGTGACAGCACTCTACTCTTCAGGGTGGCAGCACACTTCTCTTCAGGGTGACAGCACACTTCCCTTCAGTGTCGCAACACCCTCATCTTCAGTGTCTCTAAACACTCCTCTTCAGTGTGACGGCACACTCCTCTTCAGGGTGACAGCACACTCCTCTTCAGTGTGGCAGCACAGTTCTCTTCAGTGTGACAGCAACCTTCTCTTCACTGTGACAGCGCACTTCTCTTCACTGTGACAGCACACTCCTGTTGAGTGTGAGAGCACCCTCCTCTTTAGTGTGACAGCACTCTCCTCTTCAGTGTGGCAGCACAAGTCTCTCCAGTGTGACAGTGTACTCCTCTTCAGGATGGTAGCAAACATTTCCTCAGTGTGACAGCACACTCCTCTTCAGTGTGACAGTGCACAATCCTCTTCAGTGTGACAGCACACTCCTCTTCAGTGTGGCAGCACACTTCTCTTCAGTGTGGCAGCGCACTTCTCTTCAGTGTGGCAGCGCACTTTTCTCCTGTGTGACAGCATATTTATCTTAAGTGTGGCAGCATATATCTCTTCAGTGTGACAGCAACCTTCTCTTCACTGTGACAGCACACTTCTCTTCACCGTGACAGCAAACTCCTGTTGAGTGTGACAGCACCTTCATCTTTAGTGAAACAGCACACTCCTCTTCAGTGTGACAGCACAATCCTCTTCAGTGTGACAGCACACTTCTATTCAGTGTGACAGCAAACTTCTCTTCAGTGTGATAGCTCTCTCCTCTTCAACGTGGCCGAGAACTCCTCTTCAGTGTGGCAGCACACTTCTCCTCAGTGTTACAGCACACTTCTCTTAAGTGTGACAGCACATTCCAACTCAGGGTGGCAGCACACTTCTCTCCAGTGTGGCAGCACACTCATCTTCAGTGTGACAGCACACTTCTCTACATTCTGGCAGCACATTTCTCCTTCGTGTGACAGCACACTTCTCTTCAGTTTGGCAGTGCATTTCTCTTTAGTTTGACAGCACACTCCTCCTCAGGGTGGCATCACTCTCCTCTTCAGTGTGGCAGCACACTTCTCTCCAGTGTGACAGCACACTCCTCTTCAGGGTGGAAGGAAACATCTCCTCAGTGTGACAGGACACTCCTCTTCAGTGTGGCCACACACTCCTCTTAAGTGTGACAGCACACTTTCCTTCAGTATGAAAGCACACTCCTCTTCAGTGTGCAGCACGCTTCTCTTCAGTTTGGCAGTGCATTACTCTTTAGTGTGACAGCACACTCCTCCTCAGGGTAGCAGCACTCTCCTCTTCAGTGTGGCAGCGCACTTCTCTCCAGTGTGACAGCACACTCCTATTCAGGGTGGCAGCAAACATCACCTCAGTGTGACAGCAATCTCCTTTTCAGTGTGACAGCACACTCCTCTTCAGTGTAATAGCACGCTCCTCTTCAGTTTGACAGCACACTCCTCTTCAGTCTGACAGCACACTTTCCTTCAGTGTGACAGCACACTCCTCTTCAGTGTGACAGCACACTCCTCTTCAGTGTGCTGCACGCTTCTCTTCAGGGTGGCAGCACACTCCTCTTCAGTGTGACAGCACACTCCTCTTCAGTCTGACAGCACACTTTCCTTCAGTGTGACAGCACACTCCTCTTCAGTGTGACAGCACACTCCTCTTCAGTGTGCTGCACGCTTCTCTTCAGGGAGGCAGCACACTCCTCTTCAGTGTGGCAGCACACTCCTCTTCAGTGTGACATCACACTTTCCTTCAGTGTGACAGCACACTCCTCTCCAGTGTGACAGTACGCTACTCTTCAGGGTGACAGCACACTCCTCTTCAGTTTGACAGCACACTCCTCTTCAGTTTGACTGCATACTCATCTTCAGTGTGGCAGCACACTCCTCTTCAGTGGGACAGCACACTTCTCTACATTCTGGCAGCACTCTCCTCTTCAGTGTGACAGCAAACTTCTCTTTAGAGTGACAGCACACTTCTCTACATTCTGGCAGCACTCTCCTCTTCAGTGTGACAGCAAATGTCTCTTTAGTGTGACAGCACACTTCTCTTCAGTTTGGCACCGGATTTCTCTTTAGTGTCACAGCACGCTCCTCCTAAGGGTGGCATCATGCTCCTCTTCAGGGTGGCAGCAAACATCTCCTCAGTGTGACAGCACACTTCTCTTCAGTGTGACAGCACGCTCCTCTTCAGTGTGACAGCACACTCCCCTTCAGTGTGGCAGCACCCTCATCTTCAGTGTCTTGGAACACTCCTCTTCAATGTGACGGCACACTCCTCTTCAGAGTTACAATACACTATTCTTCAGGGTGACAGCACACTCCTATTTAGTGTGGCAGCACACTTCTCTTCAGTGTGACAGCAACCTTCTCTTCACTGTGACAGCACACTTTTCTTCACTGTGACAGCACACTCCTGTTGAGTGTGACAGAACGCTCCTCTTTAGTGTGACAGCACTCTCCTCTTCAGTGTGGCAGCACACTTCTCACCAGTGTGACAGCACTCTCCTCTTCAGGGTGGTAGCAAACATTTCCTCAGTGTGACAGCATACTCCTCTTCAGTGTGAGAGCACACTCCTCTTCAGTGTGACAGCACACTCCTCTTCAGTTTGGCAGCACACTTTTCTTCAGTGTGGCAGCACACTTTTCTCCTGAGTGACAGCATATTTATCTTAAGTGTGGCACCACACATCTCTTCAGTTTGACAGCATCCTTCTCTTCACTGTGACAGCACACTTCTCTTCACAGTGACAGCACACTCCTGTTGAGTGTGACAGCACCTTCCTCTTTAGTGAAACAGCACACTCCTCTTCAGTGTGACAGCACAATCCTCTTCAGTGTGGAAGCACACTTCTATTCAGTATGACAGCAAACTTCTCTTCAGTGTGACAGCGCACTTCTCCTCAGAGTTACAGCACACTTCTCTTTAGTGTGACAGCACATTCCAATTCAGGGTGGCAGCACACTTCTCTCCAGTGTGGCAGCACACTCATCTTCAGTGTGACAGCACACTTCTCTACAGTCTGGCAGCACACTTCTCTTTAGTGTGACAGCACACTTCTCTTCAGTTTGGCAGTGCATTTCTCTTTAGTGTGACAGCACACTCCTCCTCAGGGTGGCAGCACTCTTCTCTTCAGTGTGGCAGCGTACTTCTCTCCAGTGTGACAGCACACTCCTCTTCATTGTGGCAGCAAATATCTCCTCAGTGTGACAGCACACTCCTTTTCAGAGTGACAGCACACTCCTCTTCAGTGTGACAGCACACTCCTCTTCGGTTTGACAGCATGCTTCTCTTCAGGGTGGCAGCACACTCCTCTTCAGTGTGGCAGCACACTCCTCTTCAGTGTGACAGCACACTTTCATTCAGTGTGAGAGCACACTCCTCTTCAGTGTGACAGCACGCTCCTCTTCGGAGTGGCAGCAAATATCTCCTCAGTGTGACAGCACACTCCTTTTCAGTGTGGCAGCACATATCTCCTCAGTGTGACAGCACACTCCTTTTCAGTGTGACAGCACACTCCTCTTCAGTGTGACAGCACACTCCTCTTCGGTTTGACAGCATGCTTCTCTTCAGGGTGGCAGCACACTCCTCTTAAGTGTGGCAGAAAACTACTTTTCAGTGTGACAGCACACTCCTCTACAGTGTGACACGACACTTCTCCTCAGAGTTACAGCACACTACTCTTTAGTGTGACAGCACACTCCAATTCAGGGTCGCAGCATACTTCTCTCCAGTGTGGCAGCACACTCATCTTCAGTGTGACAGCAAACTTCTCTTCTGTGTGACAGCAAACTTCTCTTTAGAGTGACAGCACACATCTCTTCAGTTTGGCACTGGATTTCTCTTTAGTGTCACAGCATTCTCCTCCGAAGGGTGGCATCATGCTTCTCTTCAGGGTGGCATCAAACATCTCCTCAGTGTGACAGCCCACTTCTCTTCAGTGTGACAGCACACTCCTCTTCAGTGTGACAGCACACTCCTCTTCAGTGTGACAGCATGCTCCTCTTCAGTGTGACAGCACTCTTCTCTTCAGGGTGGCAGCACACTTCTCTTCAGGGTGACAGCACACTTCCCTTCAATGTCGCAGCACCCTCATCTTCAGTGTCTCGAAACACTCCTCTTCAGTGTGACGGCACACTCCTCTTCAGGGTGACAAGACACTCTTCAGGGTGCAGCACACTCTTATTTAGTGTGGCAGCACAGTTCTCTTCAGTGTGACAGCAACCTTCTCTTCACTGTGACAGCGCACTTCTCTTCACTGTGACAGCACACTCCTGTTGAGTGTGAGAGCACCCTCCTCTTTAGTGTGACAGCACTCTCCTCTTCAGTGTGGCAGCACAAGTCTCTCCAGTGTGACAGTGCACTCCTCTTCAGGATGGTAGCAAACATTTCCTCAGTGTGACAGCACACTCCTCTTCAGTGTGACAGTGCACACTCCTCTTCAGTGTGACAGCACACTCCTCTTCAGTGTGGCAGCACACTTCTCTTCAGTGTGGCAGCGCACTTCTCTTCAGTGTGGCAGCGCACTTTTCTCCTGTGTGACAGCATATTTATCTTAAGTGTGGCAGCATATATCTCTTCAGTGTGACAGCAACCTTCTCTTCACTGTGACAGCAAACTCCTGTTGAGTGTGACAGCACCTTCATCTTTAGTGAAACAGCATAGTCCTCTTCAGTGTGACAGCACAATCCTCTTCAGTGTGACAGCAACCTTCTCTTCACTGTGACAGCGCACTTCTCTTCACTGTGACAGCACACTCCTGTTGAGTGTGAGAGCACCCTCCTCTTTAGTGTGACAGCACTCTCCTCTTCAGTGTGGCAGCACAAGTCTCTCCAGTGTGACAGTGCACTCCTCTTCAGGATGGTAGCAAACATTTCCTCAGTGTGACAGCACACTCCTCTTCAGTGTGACAGTGCACACTCCTCTTCAGTGTGACAGCACACTCCTCTTCAGTGTGGCAGCACACTTCTCTTCAGTGTGGCAGCGCACTTCTCTTCAGTGTGGCAGCGCACTTTTCTCCTGTGTGACAGCATATTTATCTTAAGTGTGGCAGCATATATCTCTTCAGTGTGACAGCAACCTTCTCTTCACTGTGACAGCAAACTCCTGTTGAGTGTGACAGCACCTTCATCTTTAGTGAAACAGCACACTCCTCTTCAGTGTGACAGCACAATGCTCTTCAGTGTGACAGCACACTTCTATTCAGTGTGATTGCAAACTTCTCTTCAGTGTGATAGCTCTCTCCTCTTCAACGTGGCCGTAAACTCCTCTTCAGTGTGGCAGCACACTTCTCCTCAGTGTTACAGCACACTTCTCTTAAGTGTGACAGCACATTCCAACTCAGGGTGGCAGCATACTTCTCTCCAGTGTGGCAGCACACTCATCTTCAGTGTGACAGCACACTTCTCTACATTCTGGCAGCACAATCAATCAATCAATCAATCACGGCATTTATAGAGCGCGCTACTCACCCGGGAGGGTCTCAAGGCGCTGGGGGAGGGGGTAAGTTACTGCTCGAACAGCCAGGTCTTGAGCTGCTTCCTGAAGGAGAGATGGTCCTGGGTTCGCCGAAGGTGAGTGGGGAGGGAGTTCCAGGTCTTGGCTGCCAGGTAGGAGAAGGATCTTCCTCCGGCGGTGGTTCTGCGGATGCGTGGGACGGTGGCGAGGCGTGGCTGGTTGATCGTAGCTGGCGGGTGGGCGTGTAGAAGGTCATGCGGTCGTTGAGGTACTTTGGGCCCAGGTCGTGGAGGGCCTTGTGTGCGTGGGTGAGGAGTCTGAACGTGATTCTCTTGCTGACGGGGAGCCAGTGCAGGTCTTTCAGGTGTCCGGTGATGTGGCTGTGTCGGGGGATGTCCAGGATGAGTCGTGCGGAGGCGTTCTGGATGCGCTGGAGTCTTTTTGAAGTTTGGCTGTGGTTCCGGCGTAGAGGGTGTTCCCATAGTCCAGTCGGCTGGTGACGAGTGCCTGGGTGACGGTCTTCCTGGTTTCAGTGGGGATCCATCTGAAGATCTTGCGGAGCATGCGCAGGGTGTTGAAGCACGAAGATGAGACGGCGTTGACTTGTCTGGTCATCGACAGGGAGGAGTCCAGGATGAAGCCCAGGTTGCGTGCGTGGTCCGTTGGCTTGGGCGCGGTGCCCAGGGCCGGGGGCCACCAGGAGTCGTCCCAGGCGGAGGGTGATGAGCCCAGGATGAGGACTTCCGTCTTGTCTGAGTTCAGTTTAAGGCGGCTGTTCCTCATCCAGTCGGCGACGTCTCTCATCCCGTCGTGTAGGTTGGCTCTGGCGGTGGTGGGGTCGTTGGTGAGGGAGAGGATCAGCTGGGTGTCGTCGGCGTAGGAGATGATGTTGAGGTTGTGTTGGCGTGCGATGGCTGCGAGGGGGCTCATGTAGACGTTGAAGAGGGTTGGACTGAGTGAAGATCCTTGTGGAACGCCGCAGATGACTTCGGTGGCCTCGGATCTGAACGGGGGAGGCGGACTCTCTGGGTTCTTCCGGCGAGGAACGAGATGATCCATTCCAGTGCTTTCTCTCGGATTCCGATGTTGCTGAGGCGCTTCACTAGGGTGCGGTGGCAGACGGTGTCGAACGCCGCGGAGAGGTCCAAGAGGATGAGGGCTGCTGTTTCCCCGTTGTCGGTTAGGGTTCTGATGTCGTCGGTGGCTGCGATAAGGGCGGTCTCGGTGCTGTGGTTGGCCCGAAACCCGGACTGCGAGGGGTCGAGGGATCCATTCATCTCGAGGAAGGCGGCAAGCTGTCTGTTGACGGTCTTCTCGATGACTTTGGCCGGAAACGGAAGGAGCGAGATGGGACGGTAGTTCTTGAGGTCGGTGGGGTCCGCCGTTGGTTTCTTCAGGAGGGCGGTAAGCTCGGCGTGCTTCCAGCTCTCCGGGAAGGTGGCGGTGTGGAAGGAGGAGTTGATGATGTCCCGGAGATGGGGTGCGATGGTGGCGTCGGCTTTGTTGAAGACGTGGTGTGGGCAGGGGTCGGTTGGTGATCCGGAGTGGATGGAGTTCATCGTGCGGGTGGTGTCTTCGGTGCTGATCGGGGTCCTGTTGCAGAGGGTGGTGGTGGCGGGCGTTGGTTCGGCGGTAGGGTGCGTGGTTTGTGCGTCGAAGCTGTTATGTATGTCGGTGATCTTGCGGTGGAAGAACGCGGCGAGTGAGTTGCAGAGGTCTTGCGAGGGGGTGATGTCGTTGTTTCCGGCGCTGGGGTTGGAGAACTCTTTGACGATGCTGAAAAGTTCCTTGCTGTCGTGGGCGTTGTTGTCCAGTCGTTCTTTGAGTGCCGACTTCTTGGTGGCACGGATCAGCTGGTGGTGTTTGCGGGTGGCGTGCTTGAGGGCGGTCCTGTTGTCTGTGGTCTGGTCGAGTCGCCAGGTTTTCTCGAGAGTGCGGCAGTTCTTCTTGGATTCCTTGAGTTCGTTGGTGAACCAAGGGGTTTTCTTGCTTCCGGGTCTGCTGGGAGGGTTTTTAGTGGTGCGAGGTCGTCGGCGCAGGCGGTCAGCCACTTGGCGAGGTTGCTGGCTGCTTCGTTTGGGTCCGTTGTGTTGGTGGGTGTGTTCTGGCTGAGTGAGGCGGTGAGCTGCTCGGCGGTGATCTTGCTCCAGCTCCGGCGGGAGCCTGTTGCGGGTGGTGGTGGGTCGCAGTCTTTCTGAAGCTGAAGTGGACGCAGCTGTGGTCGGTCCAGTGGAGTCCGGTGGCGTGGCTGAAGGAGATGTGCTTGCTGGAAGAGAAGACGGGGTCAAGCGTGTGGCCGGCGTAGTGGGTGGGCGTGTTCACCAGTTGCTTGAGTCCGAGGTTGGCGAGGTTGTCCAGCAGGGCGGTGGTGTTTCTGTCGTTGTTGTTCTCCAGGTGGAAGTTGAGGTCCCCTAGGAGGATGTAGTCGGCGGAGGGCATGGCGTGCGGGCTGATGAAGTCTGCGATGTCTTCGCTGAATAGTGTGCGTGGTCCCGGGGGTCTGTAGATGAGGGTGCCTCGGAGGGTGGTCTTGGGGTCAGTGTGTATCTGGAAGTGTAGGTGTTCGGCGGCGGTGAAGGTCTCGTCGGAGTTAGTCGAGATGCGGATGGTGTTCTTGTGTACGATGGCGATGCCTCCTCCCGTCTGGTTGACGCGGTCCCTCCGGGTGATCTTGTATCCGTCCGGGATGGCTATGGCGATGTCGGGCGCTGAGGAGGCGTTCATCCAGGTTTCGGTGAGGAAGGCGATGTCCGGTGCTGTTGCGTCGAGCAGGTCCCAGAGTTCACACTTCTCTTTAGTGTGACAGCACACTTCTCTTCAGTTTGGCAGTGCATTTCTCTTTAGTTTGACAGCACACTCCTCCTCAGGGTGGCATCACTCTCCTCTTCAGTGTGGCAGCACACTTCTCTCCAGTGTGACAGCACACTCCTCTTCAGGGTGGAAGGAAACATCTCCTCAGTGTGACTGGACACTCCTCTTCAGTGTGGCCACACACTCCTCTTAAGTGTGACAGCACACTTTCCTTCAGTGTGACAGCACACTCCTCTTCAGTGTGCAGCACGCTTCTCTTCAGTTTGGCAGTGCATTACTCTTTAGTGTGACAGCACACTCCTCAGGGTGGCAGCACTCTCCTCTTCAGTGTGGCAGCGCACTTCTCTCCAGTGTGACAGCACACTCCTATTCAGGGTGGCAGCAAACATCTCCTCAGTGTGACAGCAAACTCCTTTTCAGTGTGACAGCACACTCCTCTTCAGTGTAACAGCACGCTCCTCTTCAGTTTGACAGCATGCTTCTCTTCAGGGTGGCAGCACACTTCTATTCAGTATGACAGCAAACTTCTCTTCAGTGTGACAGCGCACTTCTCCTCAGAGTTACAGCACACATCTCTTTAGTGTGACAGCACATGCCAATTCAGGGTGGCAGCACACTTCTCTCCAGTGTGAAAGCACACTTCTATTCAGTATGACAGCAAACTTCTCTTCAGTGTGACAGCGAACTTCTCCTCAGAGTTACAGCACACTTCTCTTTAGTGTGACAGCACATTCCAATTCAGTGTGGCAGCACACTTCTCTCCAGTGTGACAGCACACTCCTCTTCAGGGTGGAAGGAAACATCTCCTCAGTGTGACTGGACACTCCTCTTCAGTGTGACCACACACTCCTCTTAAGTGTGACAGCACACTTTCCTTCAGTGTGACAGCACACTCCTCTTCAGTGTGCAGCATGCTTCTCTTCAGTTTGGCAGTGCATTACTCTTTAGTGTGACAGCACACTCCTCCTCAGGGTGGCAGCACTCTCCTCTTCAGTGTGGCAGCGCACTTCTCTCCAGTGTGACAGCACACTCCTATTCAGGGTGGCAGCAAACATCTCCTCAGTGTGACAGCAAACTCCTTTTCAGTGTGACAGCACACTCCTCTTCAGTGTAACAGCACGCTCCTCTTCAGTTTGACAGCATGCTTCTCTTCAGGGTGGCAGCACACTTCTATTCAGTATGACAGCAAACTTCTCTTCAGTGTGACAGCGCACTTCTCCTCAGAGTTACAGCACACTTCTCTTTAGTGTGACAGCACATGCCAATTCAGGGTGGCAGCACACTTCTCTCCAGTGTGAAAGCACACTTCTATTCAGTATGACAGCAAACTTCTCTTCAGTGTGTCAGCGAACTTCTCCTCAGAGTTACAGCACACTTCTCTTTAGTGTGACAGCACATTCCAATTCAGGGTGGCAGCACACTTCTCTCCAGTGTGGCAGCACACTCATCTTCAGTGTGACAGCACACTTCTCTACATTCTGGCCTCACACTTCTCTTTAGTGTGACAGCACACTTCTCTTCAGTTTGGCAGTGCATTTCTCTTTAGTGTGACAGCACACTCCTCCTCAGGGTGGCAGCACTCTTCTCTTCAGTGTGGCAGCGTACTTCTCTCCAGTGTGACAGCACACTCCTCTTCAGGGTGGCAGCAAATATCTCCTCAGTGTGACAGCACACTCCTTTTCAGTGTGACAGCACACTCCTCTTCAGTGTGACAGCACACTCCTCTTCGGTTTGACAGCATGCTTCTCTTCAGGGTGGCAGCACACTCCTCTTCAGTGTGGCAGCACACTCCTCTTCAGTGTGACAGCATGCTCCTCTTCGGGGTGGCAGCAAATATCTCCTCAGTGTGACAGCACACTCCTTTTCAGTGTGGCAGCAAATATCTCTTCAGTGTGACAGCACACTCCTTTTCAATGTGACAGCACACTCCTCTTCAGTGTGACAGCACACTCCTCTTTGGTTTGGCACCACACTCCTCTTCAGTGTGGCAGCACACTCCTCTTAAGTGTGGCAACAAACTACTTTTCAGTGTGACAGCACACTCCTCTACAGTGTGACAGCACACTTCTTCTCAGAGTTACAGCACACTACTCTTTAGTGTGACAGCACACTCCAATTCAGGGTCGCTGCATACTTCTCTCCAGTGTGGCAGCACACTCATCTTCAGTGTGACAGCAAACTTCTCTTCTGTGTGAAAGCAAACTTCTCTTTAGAGTGACAGCACACTTCTCTTCAGTTTGGCACTGGATTTCTCTTTAGTGTCACAGCACGCTCCTCTGAAGGGTGGCATCATGCTCCTCTTCAGGGTGGCAGCAAACATCTCCTCAGTGTGACAGCCCACTTCTCTTCAGTGTGACAGCACACTCCTCTTCAGTGTGACAGCACACTCCTCTTCAGTGTGACAGCACGCTCCTCTTCAGTGTGACAGAACTCTTCTCTTCAGGGTGGCAGCACACCTCTCTTCAGGGTGACAGCACACTTCCCTTCAGTGTCGCAGCACCCTCATCTTCAGTGTCTCGAAACACTCCTCTTCAGTGTGATGGCACACTCCTCTTCAGGGTGACAACACACTATTCAGGGTGACAGCACACTCCTATTTAGTGTGGCAGCACAGTTCTCTTCAGTGTGACAGCAACCTTCTCTTCACTGTGACAGAGCACTTCTCTTCACTGTGACAGCACACTCCTGTAGAGTGTGAGAGCACCCTCCTCTTTAGTTTACAGCACTCTCCTCTTCAGTGTGGCAGCACAAGTCTCTCCAGTGTGACAGTGCACTCCTCTTCAGGATGGTAGCAAACATTTCCTCAGTGTGACAGCACACTCCTCTTCAGTGTGACAGTGCACACTCCTCTTCAGTGTGACAGCACACTCCTCTTCAGGGTGGCAGCACACTCCTCTTCAGTGTGGCAGCGCACTTCTCTTCAGTGTGGCAGCGCACTTTTCTCCTGTGTGACAGCATATTAATCTTAAGTGTGGCAGCATATGTCTCTTCAGTGTGACAGCAACCTTCTCTTCACTGTGACAGCAAACTCCTGTTGAGTGTGACAGCACCTTCATCTTTAGTGAAACAGCACACTCCTCTTCAGTGTGACAGCACAATCCTCTTCAGTGTGACAGCACACTTCTATTCAGTGTGACAGCAAACTTCTCTTCAGTGTGATAGCACTCTCCTCTTCAACGTGGCCGTGAACTCCTCTTCAGTGTGGCAGCACACTTCTCCTCAGTGTTACAGCACACTTCTCTTAAGTGTGACAGCACATTCCAACTCAGGGTGGCAGCACACTTCTTTCCAGTGTGGCAGCACACTCATCTTCAGTGTGACAGCACACTTCTCTTCAGTTTGGCAGTGCATTTCTCTTTAGTTTGACAGCACACTCCTCCTCAGGGTGGCATCACTCTCCTCTTCAGTGTGGCAGCACACTTCTCTCCAGTGTGACAGCACACTCCTCTTCAGGGTGGAAGGAAACATCTCCTCAGTGTGACAGGACACTCCTCTTCAGTGTGGCCACACACTCCTCTTAAGTGTGACAGCACACTTTCCTTCAGTGTGACAGCACACTCCTCTTCAGTGTGCAGCAAGCTTCTCTTCAGTTTGGCAGTGCATTACTCTTTACTGTGACAGCACACTCCTCCTCAGGGTGGCAGCACTCTCCTCTTCAGTGTGGCAGCGCACTTCTCTCCAGTGTGACAGCACACTCCTATTCAGGGTGGCAGCAAACATCTCCTCAGTGTGACAGCAAACTCCTTTTCAGTGTGACAGCACACTCCTCTTCAGTGTAACAGCACACTCCTCTTCAGTTTGACAGCATGCTTCTCTTCAGGGTGGCAGCACACTCCTCTTCAGTGTGGCAGCACACTCCTCTTTAGTGTGACAGCACACTTTCCTTCAGTGTGACAGCACACTCCTCTTCAGTGTGACAGCACACTCCTCTTCAGTGTGCTGCACGCTTCTCTTCAGGGTGGCAGCACACTCCTCTTCAGTGTGGCAGCACACTCCTCTTCAGTGTGACATCACACTTTCCTTCAGTGTGACAGCACACTCCTCTCCAGTGTGACAGTACGCTAATCTTCAGGGTGACAGCACACTCCTCTTCAGTTTGACTGCATACTCATCTTCAGTGTGGCAGCACACTCCTCTTCAGTGGGACAGCACACTTCTCTACATTCTGGCAGCACTCTCCTCTTCAGTGTGACAGCAAACTTCTCTTTAGAGTGACAGCACACTTCTCTACATTCTGGCAGCACTCCCCTCTTCAGTGTGACAGCAAACTAGTCTTTAGTGTGACAGCACACTTCTCTTCAGTTTGGCACCAGATTTCTCTTTAGTGTCACAGCACGCTCCTCCTAAGGGTGGCATCATGCTCCTCTTCAGGGTGGCAGCAAACATCTCCTCAGTGTGACAGCACACTTCTCTTCAGTGTGACAGCACGCTCCTCTTCAGTGTGACAGCACACTCCCCTTCAGTGTGGCAGCACCCTCATCTTCAGTGTCTTGGAACACTCCTCTTCAATGTGACGGCACACTCCTCTTCAGAGTTACAATACACTATTCTTCAGGGTGACAGCACACTCCTATTTAGTGTGGCAGCACACTTCTCTTCAGTGTGACAGCAACCTTCTCTTCACTGTGACAGCACACTTTTCTTCACTGTGACAGCACACTCCTGTTGAGTGTGACAGCACGCTCCTCTTTAGTGTGACAGCACTCTCCTCTTCAGTGTGGCAGCACACTTCTCACCAGTGTGACAGCACTCTCCTCTTCAGGGTGGTAACAAACATTTCCTCAGTGTGACAGCACACTCCTCTTCAGTGTGACAGCACACTCCTCTTTAGTGTGGCAGCGTACTTCTCTCCAGTGTGACAGCACACTCCTCTTCAGGGTGGCAGCAAATATCTCCTCAGTGTGACAACACACTCCTTTTCAGTGTGAAAGCACACTCCTCTTCAGTGTGACAGCACGCTCCTCTTCGGTTTGACAGCATGCTTCTCTTCAGGGTGGCAGCACACTCCTCTTCAGTGTGGCAGCACACTCCTCTTCAGTGTGGCAGCACACTTTCATTCAGTGTGACAGCACATTCCTCTTCAGTGTGACAGTGCACTCCTCTTCAGTGTGCAACACGCTCCTCTTCAGGGTGGCAGCACACCACTCTTCAGTGTGGCAGCACACTCCTCTTTAGTGTGGCAGCACACTTATCTTCAGTGTGACAGCAACCTTCTCTTCACTGTGACAGCACACTTCTCTTCACTATGACAGCACACTCTGGTTGAGTGTGACAGCACTCTCCTCCTCAGTGTGACAGCAAATTTCTCTTTAGAGTGACAGCACACTTCTCTTCAGTTTGGCGCCGGATTTCTCTTTAGTGTCAGAGCACGCTCCTCCTAAGGGTGGCATCATGCTCTTCTTCAGGGTGGCAGCAAACATCTCCTCAGTGTGACAGCACACTTCTCTTCAGTTTGACAGCACACTCCTCTACAGTGTGACAGCACGCTACTCTTCAGTGTGACAGCACGCTTCTCTTCAGGGTGTGCTGCCACACTGGAGAGAAGTGTGCTGCCACCCTGAATTGGAATGTGCTGTCACACTAAAGAGAAGTGTGCTGTAACTCTGAGGAGAAGTGTGCTGCCACACTGAAGAGGAGTTCACTGCCACGTTGAAGAGGAGTGCGCTGTCACACTGAAGAGAAGTTTGCTGTCATACTGAAAGAAGTGTGCTTTCACACTGAAGAGGATTGTGCTGTCACACTGAAGAGGAGTGTGCTGTTTCACTAAAGAGGAAGGTGCTGTCACACTCAATAGGAGTGTGCTGTCACTGTGAAGAGAAGTGTGCTGTCACAGTGAAGAGAAGGATGCTGTCAAACTGAAGAGACGTGTGCTGCCACACTTAAGATAAATATGCTGTCACTCAGGAGAAAAGTGTGCTGCCACACTGAAGATAAGTGTGCTGCCAAACTGTAGAGGAGTGTGCTGTCACACTGAAGAGGAGTGTGCTGTCACACTGAAGAAATGTTTGCGACCACCCTGAAGAGGAGTGTGCTGTCACACTGGTGAGAAGTGTGCTGCCACACTGAAGAGGAGAGTGCTGTCACACTAAAGAGGAGCGTGCTGTCACACTCAAAAGGAGTGTGCTGTCACCCTGAAGAGGAGTGTAGTGTCACTCTGAAGAGGAGTGTGCCGTCACACTGAAGAGGAGTGTTCCAAGACACTGAAGATGAGGGTGCTGCCACAATGAAGAGGAGTGTGATGTCACCCTGAAGAGAAGTGTGCTGCCACCCTGAAGTGAAGCGTGCTGTCACACTGAAGAGGAGCGTGCTGTCACACTGTAGAGGAGTGTGCTGTCACACTGAAGAGAAGTGTGCTGTCACACTGAGGAGATGTTTGCTGCCACCCTGAAGAGGAGCATGATGCCACCCTTAGGAGGAGCGTGCCGTGACACTAAAGAGAAATCCCATGCCAAACTGAAGAGAAGTGTGCTGTCACACTAAAGAGAAGTTTGCTGTCATTCTGAAGAGGAGAGTGCTGCCAGAATGTAGAGAAGTGTGCTGTCATTCTAAAGAGAAGTTTGCTGTCACACTGAAGAGGAGAGTGCTGCCAGAATGTCGAGAAGTGTGCTGTCCCACAGAAGAGGAGTGTGCTGCCACACTGAAGATGAGTATGCAGTCAAACTGAACAGGAGTGTGCTGTCACCCTGAAGAGTAGCGTGCTGTCACACTGGAGTGGAGTGTGCTGTCACACTGAAGGAAAGTGTGATGTCACACTGAAGAGGAGTGTGCTGTCATAGTGCTGCCTTCAGGGTGGCAGCACACTCCTCTTCAGTGTGGCAGCACACTCTTTTCAGTGTGACAGCACACTCCTCTTCAGTTTGACAGCACACTCTTCTACAGTGTGACAGCATGCTACTCTTTAGTGTGACAGCACTCTCCTCTTCAGTGTGGCAGCACACTTCTCACCAGTGTGACAGCACACTCCTCTTCAGGGTGGTAGCAAACATTTCCTCAGTGTGACAGCACACTCCTCTTCAGTATGACAGCACACTCCTCTTCAGTTTGGCAGCACACTTTTCTTCAGTGTGGCAGCATATTTATCTTAAGTGTGGCAGCACACATCTCTTCAGTTTGACAGCATCCGTCTCTTCACTGTGACAGCACGCTTCTCTTCACAGTGACAGCACACTCCTGTTGAGTGTGACAGCACCTTCCTCTTTAGTGAAACAGCACACTCCTCTTCAGTGTGACAGCACAATCCTCTTCAGTGTGAAAGCACACTTCTATTCAGTATGACAGCAAACTTCTCTTCAGTGTGACAGTGCACTCCTCTTCAACGTGGCAGTGAACTCCTCTTCAGTGTGGCAGCACGCTTCTCCTCAGAGTTACAGCACACTTCTCTTTAGTATGACAGCACATTCCAATTCAGTGTGGCAGCACACTTCTCTCCAGTGTGGCAGCACACTTATCTTCAGTGTGACAGCACACTTCTCTACATTCTGGCAGCACACTTCTCTTTAGTGTGACAGCACACTTTTCTTCAGTTTGGCAGTGCATTTTTCTTTAGTGTGACAGCACACTCCTCCTCAGGGTGGCAGCACTCTTCTCTTCAGTGTGGCAGCGCACTTATCTCCAGTGTGATAGCACACTCCTCTTCAGGGTGGCAGCAAACATCTCCTCAGTGTGACAGCACACTCCTTTTCAGTGTGACAGCACACTCCTCTTCAGTGTGACAGCACGCTCCTCTTCAGTTTGACAGCATGCTTCTCTTCAGGGTGGCAGCACACTCCTCTTCAGTGTGGCAGCACACTCCTCTTCAGTGTGACAGCACACTTTCCTTCCGTGTGACAGCACACTCCTCTTCAGTGTGACAGTACACTCCTCTTCAGTGTGCAGCACACTCCTCTTCAGTGTGACAGCACACTTCTCTTCAGGGTGACAGCACACTCCTCTTCAGTTTGACTGCATACTCATCTTCAGTGTGGCAGCACACTCCTTTTCAGTGGGACGGCACACTCCTCTTCAGTGTGACAATACACTCCTCTTCAGGGTGATAGCACACATCTCTTTAGTGTGGTAGCACAATACTAACCCTGGGCATAGTACTACGCTACGCTCACGGAGCATGCGTAGTTTGTGCTACTACGCACTTCGCAAATTGCACGTAGCACAGTGCAAAAACTGTGCTAAAACACGTAGCGTAGCAGCAAAATCATCAACACCTACAAATGCTTTGATAAAGCAATTTTACATGCTAAAAAGCATATAACCAATTCACAAAAGTGAACTTTGACAATGAAAATATTAGGCAATGAGAGAGGTGATGATTTTGGGGTCCCCTAACCTAGGGGGAGGACCAAGCAGATGCCTTGAACACAAAGAGCATATCATGCTGAACGATTCAGTGGTGGTCCTTCCTCCTAGGACCACCCCAAGCACAGTTATGGGCAAAAATACAATCCCAACCAAAGGCCCTGCAAAGCATTATGGGACGAGATTAGCAGTGGGCAGTGAATATTATAGTGTCCAATATCAAAATAATTCTACAAAGAGCTGCAGTTCAACTAGTCGTTACTAGATGTCCCTCACGAGTCAAATGCAAAAGCATTGAAATTATTATTACATCAAGCTGCAGTTCCACTAGTCGTTACTAGATGTCCCTCACGAGTCAATTGCAAAAGCATTGAAACCCTTTCATGAAGCTTTTGCATTTCACTCGTGAGGGACATCTAGTAACGACTAGTGGAACTGCAGCTTGATGTAATAATAATTTCAATGCTTTGCATTTGACTCGTGAGGACATCTAGTAACGACTAGTTGAACTGCAGCTCTTTGTAGAATTATTTTGATATTGGATACTATAATATTCACTGCTCACTGCTAATCTTGTCCCATAATGCTTTGCAGGACCTTTGATTGGGATTGTATTTTGCCAATAACTGTGCTTAGGGTGGTCCTAAGAGGATGGGACCACCACCGAATCATTCAACAAGATGTGCTTTTTGTTTTCAAGGCATCTGCTTAGTTCTCTCCCTAGGTTAGGGAGGATCCCAAAATCATCACCTCGCTCACTGCTTCTTAATTTATCATTTTCACTTTTGTGAAATGACTAGATGCATTTTAGCATATAAAGACAGAGATATTTATTTTATCATAACATGCACTGTGCAAGATGCTCTACTACGCACTACGCAATTAGCGTAGCTGAGCGTAGTTCAAAGTGTATTTCGCGTAGCTATGCGTAGTGCTATTATGCAAACTACGCCCAGGGTTACACAATACCCTTCAGTGTGACAGCACACTTCTCTGTACTATGACAGCACACTCCGGTTGAGTGTGACAGCACTCTCCTCTTCAGTGTGACAGCAAACTTCTCTTTAGAGTGACAGCACACTTCTCTTCAGTTTGGCACCGGATTTCTCTTTATTGTCACAGCCCGCTCCTCCTAAGGGTGGCATCATGCTCCTCTTCAGGGTGGTAGCAAACATCTTCTCAGTGTGACAGCACACTTCTCTTCAGTTTGACAGCACACTCCTCTACAGTGTGACAGCACGCTACTCTTCAGTGTGACAGTACGCTTCTCTTCAGGGTGGCAGCACACTTCTCTTCAGGGTGACAACACACTCCCTTTCAGTGTGACAGCACCCTCATCTTCAGTGTCTCGGAACACTCCTCTTCAGTGTGAAGGCACACTCCTCTTCAGAGTGACAATACACTCCTCTTCAGGGTGACAGCACACTCCTATTTAGTGTGGCAGCACACTTCTCTTCAGTGTGACAGCAACCTTCTCTTCACTGTGACAGCACACTTCTCTTCACTGTGACAGCACACTCCTGTTGAGTATGACAGCATACTCCTCTTTAGTGTGACAGCACTCTCCTCTTCAGTGTGGTAGCACACTTCTCACCAGTGTGACAGCACCCTCCTCTTCAGGGTGGTAGCAAACATTCCTCACTGTGACAGCACACTCCTCTTCAGTGTGACAGCACACTCCTCTTCAGTGTGACAGCACACTCCTCTTCAGTTTGGCAGCACACTTTTCTTCAGTGTGGCAGCACACTTTTCTCCTGAGTGACAGCATATTTATCTTAAGTGTGGCAGCACTCATCTCTTCAGTTTGACAGCATCCTTCTCTTCACTGTTACAGCACACTTCTCTTCACAGTGACAGCACACTCCTGTTGAGTGTGACAGCACACTCCTCTTCAGTGTGACAGCACACTCCTCTCCAGTGTGACAGCACACTTCTCTTCAGGGTGACAGCACACTCCTCTTCAGTTTGACTGCATACTCATCTTCAGTGTGGCAGCACACTCCTCTTCAGTGGGACAGCACACTCCTCTTCAGTGTGACGGCACACTCTTCTTCAGTGTGACAATACACTCCTCTTCAGGGTGACAGCACACTCCTCTTTAGTGTGGCAGCACAATACCCTTCTATGTGACAGCAACCTTCTCTTCACTATGACAGCACACTTCGGGTGAGTGTGACAGCACCCTCCTCTTTAGTGTGACAGAAAACTGCTCTTCATTGTGACAGCAAAACCCTCTTCAGTGAGACAACACACTTCTCTTCAGTGTGACAGCGCACTCCTCTTAAATGTGACAGTGCACTCCTCTTCAGTTTGGCAGCACACTCCTTTTCAGTGTGAGAGCACACTCTTTTTCAGAGTGACAGCATGCTCCTCTTCAGGGTGACAGCACACTTCTCTTCAGTGTGACAGCACACTTCTCTTCAGTGTGACAGCACACTACTCTTCAGTGTGACAGCACAGTCCTCTTCATTGTGACAGCACAATCCTCTTCAGTGTGACAGTACACTTCTATTCAGTGTAACAGCACAATTCTCTTCAATGTGGCAGTGCACTCTTTTTCAGTGTGACAGCACACTCATTTTCAGAGTGACAGCATGGTCCTCTTCAGGGTGACAGTATACTTCTCTTCAGGGTGACAGCACACTTCTCTTCAGTGTGACAGCAAACTACTCTCCAGTGTGACAGCACACTCCAATTCAGTGTGGCAGCACACTTCTCTCCAGTGATACAGAACACTTCTCTTCACTGTGACAGCACACTCCTGTTGAGTGTGACAGCACCCTCCTCTTTAGTGTTACAGTATTTCTCTCAAGTGTGGCAGCACACTCCTCTCCAGTGTGACAGCATACTCTCTTCAGTGTGACAGCAAACTACTCTCCAGTGTGACAGCACACTCCTCTTCAGTGTGACAGCACACTCCTCTTCAGTGTGACAGCACACTTCTCTTCAGGGTGGCAGCACACTCCTATTCAGTGTGGCAGCACACTCCTCTGCAGTGTGACAGCAAACTTTCCTTCAGTGTGACAGCACATTCCTCTCCAATGTGACAGCACACTTCTCTACAGGGTGACAGCACACTCCATTTCAGAGTGACAGCACACTCCTCTTCAGTGTGACAGCATACTTCTCTTCAGTGTGGCAGCACACGTCTCTTTAATGTCGCAGCACACTCCTCTGCAGTGTCGCAGCACACTCCTCTTCAGATTTACAGCACATTTCTCTTCAAGGTGACAGCACACTTCTCTTCAGTGTGGCAGCACACTTCTCTTCTGTATGGCAGCACACTCCTATTCAGGGTGGCAGAACACTTCTCTCTAGTGTGGAAGCACACTTCTCTTTAGTGTGACAGCACACTCCTCCTCAGGGTGGCAGCTCACTCCTCTTCCGTCTGGCAGCACGCTCCTCTTAAGAGTGGCATCATGCTCCTCTTCAGGGTGGCAGCACACTCCTCTTTAGTGTGACAGCACACTCCTCTTCAGTGTGACAGCACACTTCTCTTCAGTGTGGCAGCACACTCCTTTTCAGGGTGACAGCACACTTCTCTTCAATGTAACAGCTTACTCCACCTCAGCGTGACAGCACAATTCTCTTCAGTGTGACAACACACTCCTCTTTAGTGTGACAGCACACTTCTCTTTACTTTGACAGCACACTTCTATTTAGTGTGACAACACACTTCTCTTCAGTGTGACAGCACACTCCTCTTCAGTTTGACAGCACACTTCTCTTTACTTTGACAGCACACTTCTTTTTAGTGTGGCAGCACACTTCTCTGTAGTGTGACAGCACACCCCTCCTCAGGGTGGCCGCTCACTCCTCTTTCGCCTGGCAGCATGCTCCTCTTAAGGGTAGCATCATGCTCCTCTTCAGGGTGGCAGCACACTTCTCTTCAGTGTGGCAGCACACTCATCTTCAGTGTGGCTGCACACTCCTCTTCAGTGTGGCAGCACACTCATCTTCAGTGTGGCGGCACACTCCTCTTTAGTGTGACAGCACACTACTCCCTAGGGTGGCAACTCACTCCTCTTCCGTCTGGCAGCACGCTACTCTTAAGGGTGTCATCATGCTCCTCTTCAGGGTGGCAGCACACTCCTCTTGAGTGTGACAGCACACTCCTCTTCACTGTGACAGCATACTTCTCTTTAGTGTGGCAGCACACTCCGCTTCAGTGTGGCAGCACACTCCTCTTCAGGGTGACAGCATACTCCTCACCAGTGTGACAACACACTTCTCTTCAATGTGACAGCATACTCCTCCTCAGCGTGACAGCACAATTCTCTTCAGTGTGACAGCACACTCCTCTTCAGTGTGACAGCACACTCCTCTTTATTGTGACAGCACACTTCTCTTTATTGTGACAACACACTTCTCTTCAGTGTGACAGCACACTTCTCTTCAGTGTGACAGCACACTTCTCTTCACTTTGACAGCACACTTCTCTTTAGTGTGGCAGGAAACTTCTCTTTAGTGTGGCAGCTCACTCCTCTTCTTTCTGGCAGCATGCTCCTCTTAAGGGTGGCATCATGCTCCTCTTTAGGGTGGCAGCACACTCCCCTTCAGGGTGGCAGCACACTCCTCTTCAGTGTGGCAGTACTCTCATCTTCAGTGTAGCGGCACACTCCTCTTCAGTGTGGTAGCACACTCATCTTCAGTGTGGCGGCACACTCCTCTTTAGTGTGACAGCACACTCCTCTTCAGTGTGACAGCATGCTCCTCTTCAGGGTGACAGCACACTCCTCTTCAGGGTGACATCACACTCCGCTTTAGTTTGGCAGCCCAATCATCTTCAGTGTGACAGCAACCTTCTCTTCACTGTGACAGCACACTTCTCTTCACTGTGACAGCACACTCCTGTTGAGAGTGACAGCACCCTACTTTTTAGTGTGAAGCATATTTGTCTTAAGTGTGGCAGCACACTCCTCCTCAGAGTTACAGCACACTTCTCTTTAGTGTGACAACACACTCCAATTCAGGGTGGCAGCACACTTCTCTCCATTGTGGCAGCACACTCATCTTCTGTGACAGCACACTTCTCAACATTCTGGCAGCACACCCCTCTTCAGTGTGATATCACAATTTCCTTCAGTGTGACAGCACACTCCTCTCCAGTGTGACAGCACACTTCTATTCAGGGTGACAGCACACTCATCTTCAGTGTGGCAGCACACTCATCTTCAGTGTGGCAGCACACTCCTCTTCAACTCCTCTTCAGTGTGACGGCACACTCCTCTTCAGGGTGACAGCCTATTTCTCTTAAATGTGGCAACAGGCCACTCTTCAGTGTGAAAGCACACTCCTCTTCGGTGTGACAGCACACTCATCTTCAGTGTGGCAGCACACTCCTCTTCAGTGTGACGGCACACTCCTCTTCAGGGTAACAACACACTCCTCTTCGGGGTGACAGCACACTCCTCTTTAGTGTGGCAGCCTAATCCTCTTCAGTGTGACAGCAACCTTTTCTTCACTGTGACAGCACCCTTCTCTTCACTGTGACAGCACACTCCTGTTGATTGTGACAGCACCCTCTTCTTTAGTGTGACAGCCTATTTCTCTTCAGGGTGACAGCACACTCCTCTTCAGTGTGACAGCACACTTCTCCTCAGAGTTACAACTCACTTCTCTTTAGTGGGACAGCACACTCCAATTCAGGGTGGCAGCACACTTCTCTCCAGTATGACAGCATTCTTCTCTCCAGTGTGAGAGCACACTTCTCTTCAGGGTGACAGCACCCTTCTATTCATTGTGACAGCACGTTCCTCTTTAGTGTGACAGCAAACTCCTCTTCAGTACGGCAGCACACTCATCTTCAGTTTCACATCACACTTTTCTACATTCTGGCTGCACACTCCTCTTCAGTGTGACAGCACACTTCTCTTTAGTGTGACAGCACACGTCTCTTCAGTTTGGCAGCACATTTCTCCTTAGTGTGACAGCACACTCCTCCTCAGGGTGGCAGCACTCTCCTCTTCAGTGTGGCAGCGCACTTCTCTCCAGTGTGACAGCATACTCCTCTTCAGGGTGGCAGCAAACATCTCCTCAGAGTGACAGCACACTCACCTTCAGTGTGACAGCACACTCTGCTTCAGTGTGACAGCACGCTCCTCTTCAGTGTGATAGCACGCTTCTCTTCAGGGAGGCGCACACTCACTTCAGTGTGGCAGCACACTCCTCTTCAGTATGACAGCACACTTTCCTTCAATGTGACAGCACACTCCTCTTCAGTGTGACAGCACACTTCTCTTCAGGGTGACAGCACACTCCTCTTCAGTGTGGAAGCACACTCATCTTCAGAGCAGCGGCACAATACTCTTCAGTGTGACAATATACTCGTCTTCAGGGTGACAGCACACTCCTCTTTAGTGTGGCAGCACAATCTTCTTCACTGTGACAGCACACTTCTCTTCACTGTGACAGCACACTCCTGTTGAGTGTGACAGTACACTCATCTTTAGTTTGACAGCACACTCCTCTTCAATGTGACAGCAAAATCCTCTTCAGTGTGACAGCACACTTCTCTTCAGTGTGACAGCACACTTTCATTCAGTGTGACAGCGCACTTCTCTTCAGTATGACAGCGCACTCCTCTTCAATGTGGCAGCGCGCTCCTCTTAAGTGTGGCAGCACACTCCTCTTCAGGGTGACAGCACACTTCTCCTCAGGGTGACAGCATACTTCTCTTCACGGTGACAGCACACTTCTCTTTAGTGTGATGGCAAACTCCTCTTCAAGGTGACAGTACACTCTTCTTCAGGGTGGCAGAACACTTCTCTTTAGTGTGACATCACCCTCCTCTTCGGCGTGGCAGAAAACATCTCCTCAGTGTGACAGCACACTTCTCTTCATTGTGACAGCACACTCCTCTTAAGTGTGACAGCACACTCCTCTTCAGTGGGGCAGCACTCTCATCTTCAGTGTGAAGGCACACTCCTCTTCAGTGTGACGGCACACTCCTCTTCAGGGTGACAACACACTCCTCTTCAGGGTGACAGCACACTCCTCTTTAGTGTGGCAGCCCAATCCTCTTCAGTGTGACAGCAACATTCACTTCACTGTGACAGCACACTCCTGTTGAGTATGACAGCACCCTCCTCTTTAGTGTGACAGCATAATTCTCTTAAGTGTGGCAGCACACTACTTTTCAGTGTGACAGCACACTCCTCTACAGTGTGACAGCACACTTCTCCACAGAGTTACAGCACACTTCTCTTTAGTGTTACAGCACACTCCTCTTCAGGGTGACAGCCCAATCCTCTTGAGTGTGACAGCAACCTTCTCTTCACTGTGACAGCACACTCCTGTTGAGTGTGACAGCACCCTCCTCTTTAGTGTGACAGCCTATTTCTCCTAAGTGTGGCAGCACACTACTCGTCAGTGTGGCAGCACACTCCTCTTCAGTGTGATTGCACACTTCTCCTCAGAGTTACAGCACACTTCTCTTTAGTGTGACAGCACACTCCAATTCAGGGTGGCAGCACACATCTCTCCAGTGTGGCAGCACACTCATCTTCAGTATGACAGCACACTTCTCTTTAGTGTGACAGCACACTTCTCTTCAGTTTGGCAGTGCATTTCTCTTTAGTGTGACAGCACATTCCTTTTCAGTGTGGCAGCACACTCATCTTCAGTGTGGCGGCACTCGCCTCTTCAGTGTGACGGCACACTCCTCTTCAGTGTGACAGCACACTCCTCTTCAGGGTGGCAGCAAACATCTCTTCAGGGTGTCGGCTCACTCCTCTTCAGTGTGGCAGCACACTCCTCTTCAGTGTGACAGCAAACTTTCCTTCAGTGTGACAGCACACTCCTCTACAGTGTGACAGCACACTTCTCTTCAGGGTGACAGCACACTCCTTTTCAGTGTGGCACCACACTCATCTTCAGTGTGGTGGCACTCACCTCTTCAGTGTGACGGCACACTCCTCTTCAGGGTGACAATACACTCCTCTTCAGGGTGACAATACACTCCTCTTCAGGGTGGCAGCACACTCCTCTTTAGTGTGGCAGCACAATCCTCTTCACTGTGACAGCACACGTCTCTTCACTGTGACAGCACACTCCTGTTGAGTGTGACAGCACCCTCCTCTTTAGTGTGACAGCACACTCCTCTTCAATGTGACAGCACACTCCTCTTCAATGTGACAGCACAATCCTCTTTAGTGTGTCAGCACACTTCTATTCAGTGTGACAGCATACTTCTATTCAGTGTAACAGCACACTTCTGTTCAGTATGACAGCGCACTCATCTTCAATGTGGCAGTGCACTCCTCTTCAGTGTGGCAGCACACTTGTCTTCAAGATGACAACACACTCCTCTTCAGGGTGATAGCACACTCTCTTTAGTGTGGCAGCCCAATCCTCTTCAGTGTTACAGCAACCTTCTATTCACTGTGACAGCACACTCCTGTTGAGTGTGACAGCACCCTCCTCTTTAGTGTGACAGCATATTTCTCTTAAGTGTGGCAGCACACTACTCTTCAGTGTGACAGCACACTCCTTTTCAGTGTGACAGCACCCTCCTCTTTAGTGTGACAACATATTTCTCTTAAGTGTGGCAGCACACTACTCTTCAGTGTGACAGCACATTCCTTTTCAGTGTGACAGCACACTTCTCTTTAGTGTTACAGCACACTCCAAATCAGGGTGGCAGCTCACGTCTCTCCAGTGTGGCAGCATACTCAACTTCAGAGTGACAGCACACTCCTCTTTAGTGTGACAGCACAATCCTCTTTGGTGTGGCAGCACACTTCTCTTTAGTGTGACGCACACTCCTCTTCAAGGTGACAGTACACTTTTCTTCAGGGTGGCAGAACACTTCTCTTCAGTGTGGCAGCACACTTCTCTTTAGTGTGACAGCACACTTCTCTTCAGTTTGGCAGTGCATTTCTCTTTAGTGTGCCAGCACACTCCTCCTCAGGGTGGCAGCGCACTTCTCTTCAGTGTGACATCACACTACTCTTCAGGGTGGCAGCAAACATTTCCTCAGTGTGACAGAACACTTCTCTTCATTGTGACAGCACACTCCTCTTTAGTGTGACAGCACACTCCTCTTCAGTAGGGCAGCACACTCATCTTCAGTGTGACAGTACACTCCTCTTCAGTGTGACGGCACACTCCTCTTCAGGGTGACAACACACTCCTCTTCAGGGTGACAGCACACTCCTCTTTGGTGTGTCAGCCCAATCCGCTGCAGTGTGACAGCAACCTTCTCTTCACTGTGGCAGCACCCTTCTCATTAGTGTGACAGCATATTTCTCTTAAGTGTAGCAGCACCCTCTTCTTCAGTGTGCAGCACGCTTCTCTTCAGGGTGGCAGCACACTACTCTTCAGTGTGACATCACACTTTCCTTCAGTGTGACAGCACACTTCTATTCAGTGTGACAGTGCACTTCTCTTCAGTGTGACAGCGCACTCCTCTTCAATGTGACAGTGCACTCCTCTTCAGTTTGGCAGCACACTCCTTTTCAGTGTGACAGCACACTCTTTTTCAGAGTGACAGCATGCTCCTCTTCAGGGTGACAGCACACTTCTCTTCAGTGTGACAGCACACTTATCTTCAGTGTGACAGCACACTACTCTTCAGTGTGACAGCACAGTCCTCTTCATTGTGACAGCACAATCCTCTTCAGTGTGACAGTACACTTCTATTCAGTGTAACAGCACAATTCTCTTCAATATGACAGCACACTCCTCTTCAATGTGGCAGTGCACTCTTTTTCAGTGTGACAGCACACTCATTTTCAGAGTGACAGCATGGTCCTCTTCAGGGTGACAGCACACTTCTCTCCAGTGATACAGAACACTTCTCTTCACTGTGACAGCACACTCCTGTTGAGTGTGACAGCACCCTCCTCTTTAGTGTTACAGTATTTCTCTCAAGTGTGGCAGCACACTCCTCTCCAGTGTGACAGCATACTCTCTTCAGTGTGACAGCAAACTACTCTCCAGTGTGACAGCACACTCCTCTTCAGTGTGACAGCACACTCCTCTTCAGTGTGACAGCACACTTCTCTTCAGGGTGGCAGCACACTCCTCTTCAGTGTGGCAGCACACTCCTCTGCAGTGTGACAGCAAACTTTCCTTCAGTGTGACAGCACATTCCTCTCCAATGTGACAGCACACTTCTCTACAGGGTGAAAGCACACTCCATTTCAGAGTGACAGCACACTCCTCTTCAGTGTGACAGCATACTTCTCTTCAGTGTGGCAGCACACGTCTCTTTAATGTCGCAGCACACTCCTCTGCATTGTCGCAGCACACTCTTCTTCAGATTTACAGCACATTTCTCTTCAGGGTGACAGCACACTTCTCTTCAGTGTGGCAGCACACTTCTCTTCTGTATGGCAGCACACTCCTATTCAGGGTGGCAGAACACTTCTCTCTAGTGTGTCAGCACACTCCTCTTCAGTGTGGCAGCATACTTCTCTTCAGGGTGGCAACACACACCTCTTTATTGTGACAGCACACTCCTCTTCAGTTTGACAGCACACTCCTGTGCAGTTTGGCAGCACACTCCTCTTTAGAGTTACAGCACACTTCTCTTCAGGGTGACAGAACACTTCTCTTCAGTGTGACATCACATTCCTCTTCACTGTGGCAGCACATTTCTCCTCTGTATGACAGCATACTTCTCCATAGTGTGACAGCACACTTCTCTTTAGTGTGGAAGCACACTTCTCTTTAGTGTGACAGCACACTCCTCCTCAGGGTGGCAGCTCACTCCTCTTCCGTCTGGCAGCACGCTCCTCTTAAGGGTGTCATCATGCTCCTCTTCAGGGTGGCAGCACACTCCTCTTTAGTGTGACAGCATACTCCTCTTCAGTGTGACAGCACACTTCTCTTTAGTGTGGCAGCACACTCCGCTTCAGTGTGGCAGCACACTCCTTTTCAGGGTGACAGCACACTCCTCACCAGTGTGACAGCACACTTCTCTTCAATGTAACAGCTTACTCCACCTCAGCGTGACAGCACAATTCTCTTCAGTGTGACCACACACTCCTCTTTAGTGTGACAGCACACTTCTATTTAGTGTGACAACACACTTCTCTTCAGTGTGACAGCACACTCCTCTTCAGTTTGACAGCACACTTCTCTTTACTTTGACAGCACACTTTTTTTTAGTGTGGCAGCACACTTCTCTGTAGTGTGACAGCACACCCCTCCTCAGGGTGGCAGCTCACTCCTCTTTCGCCTGGCAGCATGCTCCTCTTAAGGGTAGCATCATGCTCCTCTTCAGGGTGGCAGCACACTTCTCTTCAGTGTGGCAGCACACTCATCTTCAGTGTGGCTGCACACTCCTCTTCAGTGTGGCAGCACACTCATCTTCAGTGTGGCGGCACACTCCTCTTTAGTGTGACAGCACACTACTCCCTAGGGTGGCAACTCACTCCTCTTCCGTCTGGCAGCACGCTACTCTTAAGGGTGTCATCATGCTCCTCTTCAGGGTGGCAGCACACTCCTCTTAAGTGTGACAGCACACTCATCTTCACTGTGACAGCATACTTCTCTTTAGTGTAGCAGCACACTCCGCTTCAGTGTGGCAGCACACTCCTCTTCAGGGTGACAGCATACTCCTCACCAGTGTGACAACACACTTCTCTTCAATGTGACAGCATACTCCTCCTCAGCGTGACAGCACAATTCTCTTCAGTGTGACAGCACACTCCTCTTCAGTGTGACAGCACACTCCTCTTTATTGTGACAGCACACTTCTCTTTATTGTGACAACACACTTCTCTTCAGTGTGACAGCACACTCCTCTTCAGTGTGACAGCACACTTCTCTTCACTTTGACAGCACACTTCTCTTTAGTGTGGCAGGAAACTTCTCTTTAGTGTGGCAGCTCACTCCTCTTCTTTCTGGCAGCATGCTCCTCTTAAGGGTGGCATCATGCTCCTCTTTAGGGTGGCAGCACACTCCTCTTCAGTGTGGCAGTACACTCATCTTCAGTGTAGCGGCACACTCCTCTTCAGTGTGGTAGCACACTCATCTTCAGTGTGGCGGCACACTCCTCTTTAGTGTGACAGCACACTCCTCTTCAGTGTGACAGCATGCTCCTCTTCAGGGTGACAGCACACTCCTCTTCAGGGTGACATCACACTCCGCTTTAGTTTGGCAGCCCAATCATCTTCAGTGTGACAGCAACCTTCTCTTCACTGTGACAGCACACTTCTCTTCACTGTGACAGCACACTCCTGTTGAGAGTGACAGCACCCTACTTTTTAGTGTGAAGCATATTTGTCTTAAGTGTTGCAGCACACTCCTCTTCAGTGCGACAGCACACTACTTTTCAGTGTGACAGCACACTTCTCCTCAGAGTTACAGCACACTTCTCTTTAGTGTAACAACACACTCCAATTCAGGGTGGCAGCACACTTCTCTCCATTGTGGCAGCACACTCATCTTCAGTGTGGCAGCACACTCATCTTCAATGTGGAAGCACACTCCTCTTCAACTCCTCTTCAGTGTGACGGCACACTCCTCTTCAGGGTGACAGCCTATTTCTCTTAAATGTGGCAACAGGCCACTCTTCAGTGTGAAAGCACACTCCTCTTCGGTGTGACAGCACACTCATCTTCAGTGTGGCAGCACACTCCTCTTCAGTGTGACAGCACACTCCTCTTCAGGGTAACAACACACTCCTCTTCGGGGTGACAGCACACTCCTCTTTAGTGTGGCAGCCTAATCCTCTTCAGTGTGACAGCAACCTTTTCTTCACTGTGACAGCACCCTTCTCTTCACTGTGACAGCACACTCCTGTTGAGTGTGACAGCACCCTCTTCTTTAGTGTGACAGCCTATTTCTCTTAAGTGTGGTAGCACACTACTCCTCAGAGTTGCAGCACTCTTCTTTTTAGTGTGACAGCACACTCCAATTCAGGGTGGCAGCACACTTCTCTTCAGTGTGGCAGCACACGTTTCTCCAGTGTGACAGCACAGTCCTCTTCAGGGTGACAGCACACTCCTCTTCAGTGTGACAGCACACTTCTCCTCAGAGTTACAACTCACTTCTCTTTAGTGGGACAGCACACTCCAATTCAGGGTGGCAGCACACTTCTCTCCAGTATGACAGCATTCTTCTCCCCAGTGTGAGAGCACACTTCTCTTCAGGGTGACAGCACCCTTCTATTCATTGTGACAGCACTTTCCTCTTTAGTGTGACAGCAAACTCCTCTTCAGTACGGCAGCACACTCATCTTCAGTTTGACATCACACTTCTCTACATTCTGGCTGCACACTCCTCTTCAGTGTGACAGCACACTTCTCTTTAGTGTGACAGCACACTTCTCTTCAGTTTGGCAGCACATTTCTCCTTAGTGTGACAGCACACTCCTCCTCAGGGTGGCAGCACTCTCCTCTTCAGTGTGGCAGCGCACTTCTCTCCAGTGTGACAGCATACTCCTCTTCAGGGTGGCAGCAAACATCTCCTCAGAGTGACAGCTCACTCACCTTCAGTGTGACAGCACACGCTGCTTCAGTGTGACAGCACGCTCCTCTTCAGTGTGATAGCACGCTTCTCTTCAGGTAGGCGCACACTCACTTCAGTGTGGCAGCACACTCCTCTTCAGTATGACAGCACACTTTCCTTCAATGTGACAGCACACTCCTCTTCAGTGTGACAGCACACTTCTCTTCAGGGTGACAGCACACTCCTCTTCAGTGTGGAAGCACACTCATCTTCAGAGCAGCAGCACAATACTCTTCAGTGTGACATCACACTACTCTTCAGGGTGGCAGCAAACATTTCCTCAGTGTGACAGAACACTTCTCTTCATTGTGACAGCACACTCCTCTTTAGTGTGACAGCACACTCCTCTTCAGTAGGGCAGCACACTCATCTTCAGTGTGACAGTACACTCCTCTTCAGTGTGACGGCACACTCCTCTTCAGGGTGACAACACACTCCTCTTCAGGGTGACAGCACACTCCTCTTTGGTGTGTCAGCCCAATCCGCTGCAGTGTGACAGCAACCTTCTCTTCACTGTGACAGCACCCTTCTCATTAGTGTGACAGCATATTTCTCTTAAGTGTAGCAGCACACTCTTCTTCAGTGTGCAGCACGCTTCTCTTCAGGGTGGCAGCACACTACTCTTCAGTGTGACATCACACTTTCCTTCAGTGTGACAGCACACTCCTCTCCAATGTGACAGCACACTTCTGTTCAGGGTGACAGCACACTTCTGTTCAGGGTGACAGCACACTCCTCTTCAGTGTGACTGCATACTCATCTTCAGTGTGGCAGCACACTCCTCTTTAATGGGACGGCACACTCCTCTTCAGTGTGACAATACACTCCTCTTCAGGGTGACAGCACACTCCTCTTTAGCGTGGCAGCACAATACCCTTCAGTGTGACAGCAAACATCTCTTCACTGTGACAGCACACTTCTCTTCAGGGTGGCAGCAAACATTTCCTCAGTGTGACAGAACACTTCTCTTCATTGTGACAGCACACTCCTCTTTAGTGTGACAGCACACTCCTCTTCAGTAGGGCAGCACACTCATCTTCAGTGTGACAGTACACTCCTCTTCAGTGTGACGGCACACTCCTCTTCAGGGTGACAACACACTCCTCTTCAGGGTGACAGCACACTCCTCTTTGGTGTGTCAGCCCAATCCGCTGCAGTGTGACAGCAACCTTCTCTTCACTGTGGCAGCACCCTTCTCATTAGTGTGACAGCATATTTCTCTTAAGTGTAGCAGCACACTCTTCTTCAGTGTGCAGCACGCTTCTCTTCAGGGTGGCAGCACACTACTCTTCAGTGTGACATCACACTTTCCTTCAGTGTGACAGCACACTCCTCTCCAATGTGACAGCACACTTCTGATCAGGGTGACAGCACACTTCTGTTCAGGGTGACAGCACACTCCTCTTCAGTGTGACTGCATACTCATCTTCAGTGTGGCAGCACACTCCTCTTTAATGGGACGGCACACTCCTCTTCAGTGTGACAATACACTCCTCTTCAGGGTGACAGCACACTCCTCTTTAGCGTGGCAGCACAATACCCTTCAGTGTGACAGCAACCTTCTCTTCACTGTGACAGCACACTTCTCTTCACTATGACAGCACACTCCTGTTGAGTGTGACAGCACACTTCTCTTCAATGTAACAGCTTACTCCACCTCAGCGTGACAGCACAATTCTCTTCAGTGTGACAACACACTCCTCTTTAGTGTGACAGCACACTTCTATTTAGTGTGACAACACACTTCTCTTCAGTGTGACAGCACACTCCTCTTCAGTTTGACAGCACACTTCTCTTTACTTTGACAGCACACTTCTTTTTAGTGTGGCAGCACACTTCTCTGTAGTGTGACAGCACACCCCTCCTCAGGGTGGCAGCTCACTCCTCTTTCGCCTGGCAGCATGCTCCTCTTAAGGGTAGCATCATGCTCCTCTTCAGGGTGGCAGCACACTTCTCTTCAGTGTGGCAGCACACTCATCTTCAGTGTGGCTGCACACTCCTCTTCAGTGTGGCAGCACACTCATCTTCAGTGTGGCGGCACACTCCTCTTTAGTGTGACAGCACACTACTCCCTAGGGTGGCAACTCAATCCTCTTCCGTCTGGCAGCACGCTACTCTTAAGGGTGTCATCATGCTCCTCTTCAGGGTGGCAGCACACTCCTCTTGAGTGTGACAGCACACTCCTCTTCACTGTGACAGCATACTTCTCTTTAGTGTAGCAGCACACTCCGCTTCAGTGTGGCAGCACACTCCTCTTCAGGGTGACAGCATACTCCTCACCAGTGTGACAACACACTTCTCTTCAATGTGACAGCATACTCCTCCTCAGCATGACAGCACAATTCTCTTCAGTGTGACAGCACACTCCTCTTCAGTGTGACAGCACACTCCTCTTTATTGTGACAGCACACTTCTCTTTATTGTGACAACACACTTCTCTTCAGTGTGACAGCACACTCCTCTTCAGTGTGACAGCACACTTCTCTTCACTTTGACAGCACACTTCTCTTTAGTGTGGCAGGAAACTTCTCTTTAGTGTGGCAGCTCACTCCTCTTCTTTCTGGCAGCATGCTCCTCTTAAGGGTGGCATCATGCTCCTCTTTAGGGTGGCAGCACACTCCTCTTCAGGGTGGCAGCACACTCCTCTTCAGTGTGGCAGTACACTCATCTTCAGTGTAGCGGCACACTCCTCTTCAGTGTGGTAGCACACTCATCTTCAGTGTGGCGGCACACTCCTCTTTAGTGTGACAGCACACTCCTCTTCAGTGTGACAGCATGCTCCTCTTCAGGTTGACAGCACACTCCTCTTCAGGGTGACATCACACTCCGCTTTAGTTTGGCAGCCCAATCATCTTCAGTGTGACAGCAACCTTCTCTTCACTGTGACAGCACACTTCTCTTCACTGTGACAGCACACTCCTGTTGAGAGTGACAGCACCCTACTTTTTAGTGTGAAGCATATTTGTCTTAAGTGTTGCATCACACTCCTCTTCAGTGCGACAGCACACTACTTTTCAGTGTGACAGCACACTTCTCCTCAGAGTTACAGCACACTTCTCTTTAGTGTGACAACACACTCCTATTCAGGGTGGCAGCACACTTCTCTCCATTGTGGCAGCACACTCATCTTCAGTGTGGCAGCACACTCATCTTCAGTGTGGCAGCACACTCCTCTTCAACTCCTCTTCAGTGTGACGGCACACTCCTCTTCAGGGTGACAGCCTATTTCTCTTAAATGTGGCAACAGGCCACTCTTCAGTGTGAAAGCACACTCCTCTTCGGTGTGACAGCACACTCATCTTCAGTGTGGCAGCACACTCCTCTTCAGTGTGACGGCACACTCCTCTTCAGGGTAACAACACACTCCTCTTCGGGGTGACAGCACACTCCTCTTTAGTGTGGCAGCCTAATCCTCTTCAGTGTGACAGCAACCTTTTCTTCACTGTGACAGCACCCTTCTCTTCACTGTGACAGCACACTCCTGTTGAGTGTGACAGCACCCTCTTCTTTAGTGTGACAGCCTATTTCTCTTAAGTGTGGTAGCACACTACTCCTCAGAGTTGCAGCACTCTTCTTTTTAGTGTGACAGCACACTCCAATTCAGGGTGGCAGCACACTTCTCTTCAGTGTGGCAGCACACGTTTCTCCAGTGTGACAGCACAGTCCTCTTCAGGGTGACAGCACACTCCTCTTCAGTGTGACAGCACACTTCTCCTCAGAGTTACAACTCACTTCTCTTTAGTGGGACAGCACACTCCAATTCAGGGTGGCAGCACACTTCTCTCCAGTATGACAGCATTCTTCTCCCCAGTGTGAGAGCACACTTCTCTTCAGGGTGACAGCACCCTTCTATTCATTGTGACAGCACGTTCCTCTTTAGTGTGACAGCAAACTCCTCTTCAGTACGGCAGCACACTCATCTTCAGTTTGACATCACACTTCTCTACATTCTGGCTGCACACTCCTCTTCAGTGTGACAGCACACTTCTCTTTAGTGTGACAGCACACTTCTCTTCAGTTTGGCAGCACATTTCTCCTTAGTGTGACAGCACACTCCTCCTCAGGGTGGCAGCACTCTCCTCTTCAGTGTGGCAGCGCACTTCTCTCCAGTGTGACAGCATACTCCTCTTCAGGGTGGCAGCAAACATCTCCTTAGAGTGACAGCACACTCACCTTCAGTGTGACAGCACACACTGCTTCAGTGTGACAGCACGCTCCTCTTCAGTGTGATAGCACGCTTCTCTTCAGGTAGGCGCACACTCACTTCAGTGTGGCAGCACACTCCTCTTCAGTATGACAGCACACTTTCCTTCAATGTGACAGCACACTCCTCTTCAGTGTGACAGCACACTTCTCTTCAGGGTGACAGCACACTCCTCTTCAGTGTGGAAGCACACTCATCTTCAGAGCAGCGGCACAATACTCTTCAGTGTGACATCACACTACTCTTCAGGGTGGCAGCAAACATTTCCTCAGTGTGACAGAACACTTCTCTTCCTTGTGACAGCACACTCCTCTTTAGTGTGACAGCACACTCCTCTTCAGTAGGGCAGCACACTCATCTTCAGTGTGACAGTACACTCCTCTTCAGTGTGACGGCACACTCCTCTTCAGGGTGACAACACACTCCTCTTCAGGGTGACAGCACACTCCTCTTTGGTGTGTCAGCCCAATCCGCTGCAGTGTGACAGCAACCTTCTCTTCACTGTGGCAGCACCCTTCTCATTAGTGTGACAGCATATTTCTCTTAAGTGTAGCAGCACACTCTTCTTCAGTGTGCAGCACGCTTCTCTTCAGGGTGGCAGCACACTACTCTTCAGTGTGACATCACACTTTCCTTCAGTGTGACAGCACACTCCTCTCCAATGTGACAGCACACTTCTGTTCAGGGTGACAGCACACTTCTGTTCAGGGTGACAGCACACTCCTCTTCAGTGTGACTGCATACTCATCTTCAGTGTGGCAGCACACTCCTCTTTAATGGGACGGCACACTCCTCTTCAGTGTGACAATACACTCCTCTTCAGGGTGACAGCACACTCCTCTTTAGCGTGGCAGCACAATACCCTTCAGTGTGACAGCAACCTTCTCTTCACTGTGACAGCACACTTCTCTTCAGGGTGGCAGCAAACATTTCCTCAGTGTGACAGAACACTTCTCTTCATTGTAACAGCACACTCCTCTTTAGTGTGACAGCACACTCCTCTTCAGTAGGGCAGCACACTCATCTTCAGTGTGACAGTACACTCCTCTTCAGTGTGACGGCACACTCCTCTTCAGGGTGACAACACACTCCTCTTCAGGGTGACAGCACACTCCTCTTTGGTGTGTCAGCCCAATCCGCTGCAGTGTGACAGCAACCTTCTCATTAGTGTGACAGCATATTTCTCTTAAGTGTAGCAGCACACTCTTCTTCAGTGTGCAGCACGCTTCTCTTCAGGGTGGCAGCACACTACTCTTCAGTGTGACATCACACTTTCCTTCAGTGTGACAGCACACTCCTCTCCAATGTGACAGCACACTTCTGATCAGGGTGACAGCACACTTCTGTTCAGGGTGACAGCACACTCCTCTTCAGTGTGACTGCATACTCATCTTCAGTGTGGCAGCACACTCCTCTTTAATGGGACGGCACACTCCTCTTCAGTGTGACAATACACTCCTCTTCAGGGTGACAGCACACTCCTCTTTAGCGTGGCAGCACAATACCCTTCAGTGTGACAGCAACCTTCTCTTCACTGTGACAGCACACTTCTCTTCACTATGACAGCACACTCCTGTTGAGTGTGACAGCACACTTCTCTTCAATGTAACAGCTTACTCCACCTCAGCGTGACAGCACAATTCTCTTCAGTGTGACAACACACTCCTCTTTAGTGTGACAGCACACTTCTATTTAGTGTGACAACACACTTCTCTTCAGTGTGACAGCACACTCCTCTTCAGTTTGACAGCACACTTCTCTTTACTTTGACAGCACACTTCTTTTTAGTGTGGCAGCACACTTCTCTGTAGTGTGACAGCACACCCCTCCTCAGGGTGGCAGCTCACTCCTCTTTCGCCTGGCAGCATGCTCCTCTTAAGGGTAGCATCATGCTCCTCTTCAGGGTGGCAGCACACTTCTCTTCAGTGTGGCAGCACACTCATCTTCAGTGTGGCTGCACACTCCTCTTCAGTGTGGCAGCACACTCATCTTCAGTGTGGCGGCACACTCCTCTTTAGTGTGACAGCACACTACTCCCTAGGGTGGCAACTCAATCCTCTTCCGTCTGGCAGCACGCTACTCTTAAGGGTGTCATCATGCTCCTCTTCAGGGTGGCAGCACACTCCTCTTGAGTGTGACAGCACACTCCTCTTCACTGTGACAGCATACTTCTCTTTAGTGTAGCAGCACACTCCGCTTCAGTGTGGCAGCACACTCCTCTTCAGGGTGACAGCATACTCCTCACCAGTGTGACAACACACTTCTCTTCAATGTGACAGCATACTCCTCCTCAGCGTGACAGCACAATTCTCTTCAGTGTGACAGCACACTCCTCTTCAGTGTGACAGCACACTCCTCTTTATTGTGATAGCACACTTCTCTTTATTGTGACAACACACTTCTCTTCAGTGTGACAGCACACTCCTCTTCAGTGTGACAGCACACTTCTCTTCACTTTGACAGCACACTTCTCTTTAGTGTGGCAGGAAACTTCTCTTTAGTGTGGCAGCTCACTCCTCTTCTTTCTGGCAGCATGCTCCTCTTAAGGGTGGCATCATGCTCCTCTTTAGGGTGGCAGCACACTCCTCTTCAGGGTGGCAGCACACTCCTCTTCAGTGTGGCAGTACACTCATCTTCAGTGTAGCGGCACACTCCTCTTCAGTGTGGTAGCACACTCATCTTCAGTGTGGCGGCACACTCCTCTTTAGTGTGACAGCACACTCCTCTTCAGTGTGACAGCATGCTCCTCTTCAGGTTGACAGCACACTCCTCTTCAGGGTGACATCACACTCCGCTTTAGTTTGGCAGCCCAATCATCTTCAGTGTGACAGCAACCTTCTCTTCACTGTGACAGCACACTTCTCTTCACTGTGACAGCACACTCCTGTTGAGAGTGACAGCACCCTACTTTTTAGTGTGAAGCATATTTGTCTTAAGTGTTGCAGCACACTCCTCTTCAGTGCGACAGCACACTACTTTTCAGTGTGACAGCACACTTCTCCTCAGAGTTACAGCACACTTCTCTTTAGTGTGACAACACACTCCTATTCAGGGTGGCAGCACACTTCTCTCCATTGTGGCAGCACACTCATCTTCAGTGTGGCAGCACACTCATCTTCAGTGTGGCAGCACACTCCTCTTCAACTCCTCTTCAGTGTGACGGCACACTCCTCTTCAGGGTGACAGCCTATTTCTCTTAAATGTGGCAACAGGCCACTCTTCAGTGTGAAAGCACACTCCTCTTCGGTGTGACAGCACACTCATCTTCAGTGTGGCAGCACACTCCTCTTCAGTGTGACGGCACACTCCTCTTCAGGGTAACAACACACTCCTCTTCGGGGTGACAGCACACTCCTCTTTAGTGTGGCAGCCTAATCCTCTTCAGTGTGACAGCAACCTTTTCTTCACTGTGACAGCACCCTTCTCTTCACTGTGACAGCACACTCCTGTTGAGTGTGACAGCACCCTCTTCTTTAGTGTGACAGCCTATTTCTCTTAAGTGTGGTAGCACACTACTCCTCAGAGTTGCAGCACTCTTCTTTTTAGTGTGACAGCACACTCCAATTCAGGGTGGCAGCACACTTCTCTTCAGTGTGGCAGCACACGTTTCTCCAGTGTGACAGCACAGTCCTCTTCAGGGTGACAGCACACTCCTCTTCAGTGTGACAGCACACTTCTCCTCAGAGTTACAACTCACTTCTCTTTAGTGGGACAGCACACTCCAATTCAGGGTGGCAGCACACTTCTCTCCAGTATGACAGCATTCTTCTCCCCAGTGTGAGAGCACACTTCTCTTCAGGGTGACAGCACCCTTCTATTCATTGTGACAGCACGTTCCTCTTTAGTGTGACAGCAAACTCCTCTTCAGTACGGCAGCACACTCATCTTCAGTTTGACATCACACTTCTCTACATTCTGGCTGCACACTCCTCTTCAGTGTGACAGCACACTTCTCTTTAGTGTGACAGCACACTTCTCTTCAGTTTGGCAGCACATTTCTCCTTAGTGTGACAGCACACTCCTCCTCAGGGTGGCAGCACTCTCCTCTTCAGTGTGGCAGCGCACTTCTCTCCAGTGTGACAGCATACTCCTCTTCAGGGTGGCAGCAAACATCTCCTTAGAGTGACAGCACACTCACCTTCAGTGTGACAGCACACACTGCTTCAGTGTGACAGCACGCTCCTCTTCAGTGTGATAGCACGCTTCTCTTCAGGTAGGCGCACACTCACTTCAGTGTGGCAGCACACTCCTCTTCAGTATGACAGCACACTTTCCTTCAATGTGACAGCACACTCCTCTTCAGTGTGACAGCACACTTCTCTTCAGGGTGACAGCACACTCCTCTTCAGTGTGGAAGCACACTCATCTTCAGAGCAGCGGCACAATACTCTTCAGTGTGACATCACACTACTCTTCAGGGTGGCAGCAAACATTTCCTCAGTGTGACAGAACACTTCTCTTCCTTGTGACAGCACACTCCTCTTTAGTGTGACAGCACACTCCTCTTCAGTAGGGCAGCACACTCATCTTCAGTGTGACAGTACACTCCTCTTCAGTGTGACAGCACACTCCTCTTCAGGGTGACAACACACTCCTCTTCAGGGTGACAGCACACTCCTCTTTGGTGTGTCAGCCCAATCCGCTGCAGTGTGACAGCAACCTTCTCTTCACTGTGGCAGCACCCTTCTCATTAGTGTGACAGCATATTTCTCTTAAGTGTAGCAGCACACTCTTCTTCAGTGTGCAGCACGCTTCTCTTCAGGGTGGCAGCACACTACTCTTCAGTGTGACATCACACTTTCCTTCAGTGTGACAGCACACTCCTCTCCAATGTGACAGCACACTTCTGTTCAGGGTGACAGCACACTTCTGTTCAGGGTGACAGCACACTCCTCTTCAGTGTGACTGCATACTCATCTTCAGTGTGGCAGCACACTCCTCTTTAATGGGACGGCACACTCCTCTTCAGTGTGACAATACACTCCTCTTCAGGGTGACAGCACACTCCTCTTTAGCGTGGCAGCACAATACCCTTCAGTGTGACAGCAACCTTCTCTTCACTGTGACAGCACACTTCTCTTCAGGGTGGCAGCAAACATTTCCTCAGTGTGACAGAACACTTCTCTTCATTGTAACAGCACACTCCTCTTTAGTGTGACAGCACACTCCTCTTCAGTAGGGCAGCACACTCATCTTCAGTGTGACAGTACACTCCTCTTCAGTGTGACGGCACACTCCTCTTCAGGGTGACAACACACTCCTCTTCAGGGTGACAGCACACTCCTCTTTGGTGTGTCAGCCCAATCCGCTGCAGTGTGACAGCAACCTTCTCTTCACTGTGGCAGCACCCTTCTCATTAGTGTGACAGCATATTTCTCTTAAGTGTAGCAGCACACTCTTCTTCAGTGTGCAGCACGCTTCTCTTCAGGGTGGCAGCACACTACTCTTCAGTGTGACATCACACTTTCCTTCAGTGTGACAGCACACTCCTCTCCAATGTGACAGCACACTTCTGTTCAGGGTGACAGCACACTTCTGTTCAGGGTGACAGCACACTCCTCTTCAGTGTGACTGCATACTCATCTTCAGTGTGGCAGCACACTCCTCTTTAATGGGACGGCACACTCCTCTTCAGTGTGACAATACACTCCTCTTCAGGGTGACAGCACACTCCTCTTTAGCGTGGCAGCACAATACCCTTCAGTGTGACAGCAACCTTCTCTTCACTGTGACAGCACACTTCTCTTCACTATGACAGCACACTCCTGTTGAGTGTGACAGCACCCTTCTCTTTAGTGTGACAGCAAACTCCTCTTCAATGTGACAGCAAAACCCTCTTCAGTGAGACAACACACTTCTATTCAGTGTGACAGCACACTGTTATTCAGTGTGACAGCGCACTTCTCTTCAGTGTGACAGCGCACTCCTCTTCAATGTGACAGTGCACTCCTCTTCAGTTTGGCAGCACACTCCTTTTCAGTGTGACAGCACACTCTTTTCAGAGTGACAGCATGCTCCTCTTCAGGGCGATAGCGCATTCCTCCTCAGAGTGACAGCACACTTCTCTTCAGGGTGACAGCACACTTCCCTTCAGGGTGACAGCACACTTCCCTTCAGTGTGACAGCACACTACTCTTCAGTGTGACTGCACACTCCTCTTCATTGTGACAGCACAATCCTCTTCAGTGTGACAGCACACTTCTATTCAGTGTGACTGCACACTTCTCTTCAGTATGACAGCGCACTCCTCTTCAATGTGGCAGTGCACACCTTTTTAGTGTGACAGCACACTCTTTTTCAGAGTGACAGTATGGTCTTCTTCAGAGTGACAGCATACTCCTCCTCAGGTTGACCGCATACTTCTCTTCAGGGTGACAGCACACTCCTCTTCAGTGTGACAGCACACTCCTCTCCAGTGTGACAGCACACTTCTCTACAGGGTGACAGCACACTCCACTTCAGAGTGACAGCACACTCGTCTTCACTGTGACAGCACAAGTCTCTTCAATGTGGCAGCACACTCCTCTTCAGATTTACAACACACTTCTCTCTAGTGTGGCAGCACACTCCTCTTCAGTGTGGCAGCACACTTCTATTCAGTGTGGCAGAACACCTCTCTTCAGGGTGGCAACACACGCCTCTTTATTGTGACAGCACACTCCTCTTCAGTTTGACAGCACACTCCTCTGCATTGTGGCAGCACACTCCTTTTTAGAGTTACAGCACACTTCTCTTTGGGGTGGCAGCACACTTCTCTATAGTGTAGCAGCACACTTCTCTTCAGTGTGCCAGCACACTTCTCTTCAGGGTGGCAACACACGCCTCTTTATTGTGACAGCGCACTCCTCTTCAGTGTGACAGCACACTCCTCTGCAGTGTGGCAGCACACTCCTCTTTAGAGTTACAGCACACTTCTCTTCAGGGTGACAGAACACTTCTCTTCAGTGTGACATCACACTCCTCTTCACTGTGGCAGCACACTTCTCCTCTGGATGACAGCACACTTCTCCTTAGTGTGACAGCACACTTCTGTTTAGTGTGGCAGCACTCATCTCTTTAGTGTGACAGCACACGCCTCCTCAGGGTGGCAGCTCACTCCTCTTCTGCCTGGCAGCATGCTCCTTTTAAGGGTGGCATCATGCTCCTCTTCATGGTGGCAGCACACTCCGCTTCTGTGTGGCAGCACCCTCCTCTTCAGGGTGACAGCACACTCCTCACCAGTGTGACAGTACACTTCTCTTCAATGAGACAGCATACTCCTCCTCAGCATGAAAACACAATTATCTTCAGTGCGACAGCACACTCCTCTTCAGTGTGACAGCACAATCCTCTTTAGTTTGACAGCACACTTCTCTTTAGTGTGACAACACACTTCTCTTCAGTGTGACAGCACACTCCTCTTCAGTGTGACAGCACACTTCTCTTTACTTTGACAGCACACTTCTCTTTAGTGTGTCAGCACACTTCTCTTTAGTGTGACAGCACACCCCTCCTCAGGGTGGCAGCTCACTCCTCTTCCATCTGGCAGCACGCTCCTCTTAAGGGTGTCATCATGCTCCTCTTCAGAGTGGCAGCACACTCCTCTTCAGTGTGGCAGCACACTCATCTTCAGTGTGGTGGCACACTCCTCTTCAGTGTGGCAGCACACTCATCTTCAGTGTGGCAGCACACTCCTCTTTAGTGTGACAGTACACTCCTCTTGAGTGTGACAGCACACCCCTTTTCAGTGTGGCAGCACACTTCTCTTCAGTGTGTCAGCCACCTCTCTTCATGGTGGAAACACATGCCTTTTTAGTGTGGTAGCACACTTCTCTTCAGTGTGGCAGCACACTCCTCTTCAGAGTTACAGCACACTTCTCTACAGGGTGACAGCACACGTCTCTTCAGTGTGGCAGCACGCTGCTCTTCAGTGTGACAGCATACTTCTCTTCAGTGAGGCAGCACATTCCTCTTCAGTGTGGCAGCACACTCCTCTTCAGTGTAACAGCACACTTTCCTTTAATGTGACAGCACACTCCTCTCCAGTGTGACAGCACAGTTCTCTTCAGGGTGACAGCACACTCCTCTTCAGTGTGGCAGAACACTCATCTTCAGTGCCGCGGCACAATCCTCTTCAAGGTGACAATACACTCCTCTTCAGGGTGACAGCACAATCCTCTGTAGTGTGGCAGCACAATCCTCTTCACTGTGACAGCATACTTCTCTTCACTGTGACAGCACACTCCTCTTAAGTGTGACAGCACACTCCTCTTCACTGAGGCAGCACACTCCTCTTCAGTGTGACGACACACTCCTCTTCAGGGTGACAACACACTCCTCTTCAGGGTGACAGCACACTCCTCTTTAGTATGGCAGCCCAATTCTCTTCATTGTGACAGCAACATTCACTTCACTGTGACAGCACACTCCTGTTGAGTGTGACAGCACCCTTCTCATATTTCTCTTAAGTGTGGCAGCACACTACTCTTCAGTGTGATAGCACACTCCTTTTCAGTGTGACAGCACACTCCTCTTCAGTGTGACAGCACACTTCTCCTCAGAGTTACAGCACACTTCTCTTTAGTGTTACAGCACACTCCAATTCAGGGTGGCATCGCATGTCTCTCCAGTGCAGCGGCACACACATCTTCAGTGTGACAGCACACTCCTCTTTAGTGTGGCAGCACAATCCTCTTCCCTGTGACAGCACACTTCTCTTCACTGTGACAGCACACTCCTGTTGAGTGTGACAGCACCCTCCTCTTTAGTGTGACAGCACACTCCTCTTCACTGTGACAGCACACTCCTCTTAAGTGTGACAGCACACTCCTCTTCACTGAGGCAGCACACTCCTCTTCAGTGTGACGGCACACTCCTCTTCAGGGTGACAACAATCTCCTCTTCAGGGTGACAGCACACTCCTCTTTAGTATGGCAGCCCAATCCTCTCCATTATGACAGCAACATTCACTTCACTGTGACAGCACACTCCTGTTGAGTGTGACAGCACCCTTCTCATATTTCTCTTAGGTGTGGCAGCACACTACTCTTCAGTGTGATAGCACACTCCTTTTCAGTGTGACAGCACACTCCTCTTCAGTGTGACAGCACACTTCTCCTCAGAGTTACAGCACACTTCTCTTTAGTGTTACAGCACACTCCAATTCAGGGTGGCAGCGCATGTCTCTCCAGTGCAGCGGCACACACATCTTCAGTGTGACAGCACACTCCTCTTTAGTGTGGCAGCACAATCCTCTTCACTGTGACAGCACACTTCTCTTCACTGTGACAGCACACTCCTGTTGAGTGTGACAGCACCCTCCTCTTTAGTGTGACAGCACACTCCTCTTCAATGTGACAGCACAATCACCTTCAGTGTGGCAGCACACTTCTATTCAGTGTGACGGCACACTTCTATTCAGTGTGACAGGACACTTCTCTTCAGTATGAGAGCGCACTCCTCTTCAATATGGCAGTGCACGCCTCTTCAGTGTGGCAGCACACTCATCTTCAGGATGACAGCACACTCCTCCTCATGGTGATAGCATACTTCCCTTCAGGGTAACAGCACACTTCTCTTCAATGTGACAGCACACTAGTCTTCAGTGTGGCAGCACAATCCTCTTTGGTGTGGCAGCACACTTCTCTTTAGTGTGACGGCACACTCCTCTTCAATGTGACAGTACACTCTTCTTCAGGGTGGCAGAACACTTCTCTCTAGTGTGACAGCACACTTCTCTTCAGTTTGGCAGTGCATTTCTCTTTAGTGTGACAGCACAATCCTCCTCAGGGTGGCAGCACTCTCCTCTTTAGTGTGGCAGCACACTTCTCTTCAGTGTGACATCAAACTCCTCTTCAGGGTGCCAGCAAACATCTCCTCAGTGTGACAGCACACTTCTCTTCATTGTGACAGCACACTCCTCTTTAGTGTGACAGCACACTCCTCTTCAGTGGGGCAGCACACTCATCTTCAGTGTGACAGCACACTCCTCTTCAGTGTGACGGCACACTCCTCTTCAGGGTGACAACACACTCCTCTTCAGGGTGACAGCACACTCCTCTGCAGTGTGGCAGCCCAATCCTCTTCAGTGTGATAGCAACCTTCTCTTTACTCTGACAGCACACTCCTGTTGAGTATGACAGCACCCTCCTCTTTAGTGTGACAGCATATTTCTCTTAAGTGTGGCAGCACACTACTCTTCAGTGTGACAACACACTCCTTTTCAGTGTGACAGCACACTTCTTCAGTGTGACAGCACACTCCTTTTCAGTGTGACAGCACACCCCTCTTTAGTGTGACAGCACACTCCTCTTTAGTGTGACAGCACACCCCCTGTTAGTGTGACAGTACATTCCCTGTTAGTGAGACAGTATACTCCTCTTTAGTGTGACAGCACACTCCTCTTTAGTGTGACAGCACACCCCCTGTTAGTGTGACAGCACATTCCATGTTAGTGGGACAGCACACTCCTCTTTAGTGTGACGGCACACTCCTCTTTAGTGTGATGGCACACTCCTCTTTAGTGTGATGGCACACTCCTCTTTAGTGTGATGGCACACTCCTCCTCAGGGTGGCAGCACACTCCTCACTAGTGTGACAACTCACTCCTCTTCAGGGTGACAGCACACTCCTCTTTAGTGTGACAGCACACTCCTCTTTAGTGTGACAACACACCCCCTGTTAGTGTGACAGCACACCCCCTGTTAGTGTGACAGCACATTCCATGTTAGTGAGACAGCACACTCCTCTTTAGTGTGACGGCACACTCCTCCTCAGGGTGGCAGCACACGCCTCACTAGTGTGACAGCACACTCCTCTTCAGGGTGACAGAACACTCCTCTTTAGTGTGACAGCAGACTCCTGACGGACCACAGACGGCGCAGACACTCACATGTTTGAGTCTGCGTCGCGACTCCGTGGGGACGATGTGGACTCCACACCGCATATCTACCCGCTTCTTTCTTGAGCAGCGCATCTCAGCAGGAGTACAGGCCAGAACTAGGAAAGGGGGTCTTGTTTTCAGGTCTGTGACGTCCTCTTGCATCTTGAGGACAGGACTTACTGTTGAACCTAAATGACATAAAGTTATGTGTTGGCTTGTTTCCACAGAGCCTTGCTAAATTCTGTTCAACAAGTCTTTTCCTTAAGTTCTTCCTCACACTTGTTCAAGTTCTGTTTTCTTTTGAAATGTTCTTCATCTAAAAGGACCTCAAGGTAGTTCGCCTTTCTTTATAAGCACTGTGACTCGCATTTATTAATGCTTTAAGTTACATTGGTTTAATATTTCTTGCAAAAGAAAATGCTCTGTTTAACCTCGTGTCTAGCTAAAACAAATGTTCTTTGTTGACAGCTGTCTTTGAAGTAATACTCACTTGTTCTCTTCTTCAGGGTAGATCTCGATGGACTCCCAGCAATGGCTGAAAATAAGGATTCTTGGAGAGGAGATTGTGGCGCAGGCTCAGGCCCAGCTCTCCCGTGCTGTTGTAGCGCTTTCTCCTGTTTCTGCCTTGTTTTTTATTGCTTTCTCCTCCACCCCCCCCCCCCCATTTTTCTGAGTGTTTGCTCCTGCTTTTTGCCTCGTTTTTCTCTGTTTTCCCTTGTTTTTCCCATTGCTGCTCCACCTGCTGCCCATTTTCCTGCCTCCACCTAACCCCACCCACTGTCTCCCAGCGCCCCTCCCTCCTCCCAGGACTGCTTAATGGAGGCCATGGCGTGGCCCAGCTCTCCTCGTGCGGTTACCTAATTTTTTCTGCTTTCTCTGTCCTTTCCCTCCATTTTTCTGAGTGCTCTCTCCTGCTTCTGTTCTGCCTATTTTTACTGCTTTCTCCTCCACCCCTGTTTATCTGAGTGCATTCGCCTGCTTTTTGCCTAATTTTTACTGCTGTTTCCTTCTTTTCCCTCCATTTTTCTGACTGCTTTCTCCTGCTTTTTGCCTCATTTTGACTGTTTTCTTCTTCCTGTCCCCCCATTTTTCTGAGTGCTTTCTCCTACTTTTTGCCTTGTTTTTACTGTTTCTCCTTGTTTTTCCCATTGCCGATCCTGCCTGCCTCCCATTTATAAGACATGAACTCATGCAGGAACAGTGGACTAGTTACTAGGGTTGCTAACATTCATTTGTCCTGATGAAGACTCCCATGAAGTGTGTAAATGAGGTCAAAACTTCGACGTATTAAACTGTTGACTGTAATTAATTTTAGATTCATGTACAGTACACTGAACATGGGAGTTCTACAAAATCAAAATTGTACTACTGAGCAGTTGAGAGTTCTTTATTCTTTGCAAAAAGCGCATGTGCACTAGTAATCACTATTGTCACAATTCACCGGCACTGCACCATCATTTTGTAGCACTTTTATATTACTTACTCTTATATTTCAGTAAATAAATACACTGATTCAAATATGTAAGTATGTGTATTTGGTGCCTCAGTTTTTTTTTGTTCTGCCAGGGGAGCCCAGGCTCGAGGCTCTCCGACTGAACCCTTGTTTCTTGTTGTGAAGTTACTGCTCAGGTTTCCAGGATTACAGGGTTGCCCCATAACTGATCCTTGCTGAATAAAATCGATTGTGCTTGTGAGGTGTTCATAGGTTACCTGCGCCCTTCACAAGTGCAATCCCGACATCCACCCACTTAATTTGAGCCGGTGCTTTCCGGTGTTCAGCACGGGCATTTAATTGGTTTCCGGTGCTCAGCACCTCGGCACCGGCACCTAAATGTCAACACTATACTCAGAACAGTCCACCACATGGTGGCGCTGCTCATCTAATTTAGAGATGAGCAGAACAACTGTAGTTTAGGACTACAATATACATTAAAATTGCTAATACCTGCCTCCCCAGCCATTCCTTTAGCTTTGGGGACCTGGAATAATCTGAACTGACGCATTTACATGGGAGAGAGATAGTAGCTGTTTTGGCAGCGATGACAAGAGCAATGGGTGGTGCAAGCTGCAGTGGCCTCCTGGTCAGAGCCCTGGCACTTAATATTTTACAAATTAAGCACTCGCAGCCCTCTGAGCCCCTTCCTCCTGTCATCAGGAGCCTGGTGCAGAGGCCGAGAGGTCTGACCTGTGCACTGGCACTGTTCATGCAAACACCAGAGGCCTGGATTCAGGAGCACAGCTCGGTTATAGATTTAGCAGTTGCAGGAAGATGCAAGGGACAAGAAGTGGAGCCTGCCTCACTGGAGCCAGGAGTGCGCCTTGAAACCCTCGTTAAAGAGCTACCCCCTACCTACATGATTGGCATTAGTTGACCTGGTCTTTGGTGATATCTGACAGACATGAGTCTGTGAAATTATGTGAGGTCTTTCCCTTTCCTATGGTTCCATCAAGTCACCAGATTTCTTTTTTTCCAGTCAAGTGTTCCTGTGTTTGCTGTTGGCTGTGGAGTCTTTTAGAGGATTAGAAAGCAGAGGAAAACATGGTTCAATGGATTTAATTTTCTTATCAAAGAATTTAGAAAGTTCTTATTATTTTACATATGAACCTTTAAAGGAAGGGTTAGGTCTATTAGGTAATTTTACACTTTTTAAAAGATACATAGGTGTTAATTAGAAACTTTCTGTGTTAGGCTTTTTTAAATTTGTGTCTTTTAGAGAATCTTACAGCCTCCCAAAACTTTCTTTATAAATCTCTGTTGAGAACCATGGGCCATGGTTCTCTTTCTATTCCATTTTTTAGAGATACTTGTTATAGTGAGTGGTGGGACATTAAATGTATGAGATTGCAATATATGGGGGAGGTTATTGAAGGGTGTTAGTGCCAAGGCAATGATGTCAATATTATATCCGTTTCAGTTAGATCAAAGGTTTTGCCTTTGTAGATCACAGGGAGAAAGAGTTTGACAATAATCATACGAATCAATGCGGATTGGGAAATTGAAGAGGGAAGGCCTTCCTAGAAATAAATAATTCAAGAATAAAGAGTTTATTATGTAGGCTTAAAACACTGTTAGACAAGTTAATTGTACACTAAGAAAGAAGTGACCATGTTGGCAGCTGTGTCATTTGAATGACCCCAGAAAAGGTGAAGAGCTAATAGGAAAACATTGCAATAAGAACAGATTAACTGGGTTATAAAATGTTCAATCATTGCTCAAGGAGGTGGTAGGTCACATTTAATCTGATGGGGTGAATCTGGACATTTGAGTACCAGGTTCAGTCATTCGAAGGAGGAGTGGGGGTCAGCAGGAAGTCATTTGCAATGAAATGAGATTTTGCAGAAAATGCAAGTACTCGGTGTCGGACTGGCCTGTTGACCACCGTGGCGCTGCCAGGGTAGTAACATGCCGGATAGGCCGTCCAACACTGCAACCCTCCACCAGACCCTCCATCACAAAGACACAGAATAATAAATCGATTACACCGGAAGATGTGACTTCCATATTGTTCAAGGCAAGTCATGGTCAAAACTAAGCGCCTGATTAGATCTTGGCAGACAGCGGTGACGGATGTCCCGTCCGCCAAAATATAAATCCCATGGGATACAATAGCATTTAGATTTCAGAGGACGGGATGTCCGTCCTCGTTGTGATGGAGTAACCCGTCCGCCAAGATCTAAATCAGGCCCTCGGATTCCACGGGTAAGATTGAGCCATTTCGGGGCAGAGTTTTGCTGCGTTCGAATGCGTAGACGACATCAAAGAGTGTAAAAGGCTGCTTTGGGGAATGGTGTCATGAAGAACAGGCTCCAGTGGCATCTGAAAGAGATTCTCACGACCGACTTTCCTTAAGGAGAGAATGGCAATATGGTGGTCTATTTTGAGAGACAATAAGAAATTGTGATGCAAAGTCATGATTGCGGCAATCAAAGCGGAGAGATACAAACCAGTTATGTTGCGACACGGCTGAAAGTTGCTATTTTGGAACCATTCACATTGGCAGAGGGCAGCAGTCTAAGATATGTCTCAGAACATCTCATATGTCGGTGAGACTGGTGTCAGAGGGATACAGAGGGGACTTTTTTGAGGGGTAATTTAAGGTCAGGTAATGCTTATGAGCGGTGGTTCCCTATATTAAACATGAGATCTACAGCAGTTTGTGATTTCATATTTTACATTGTGTGTGTGTGTTGAATGGTGGTTCATTATTGTACATCATATTTGGAATGATGTTTCACAGTTGTACAAAACATCTGGAGGCATGGATGTTTTTAATTGGTTGTATCTGGAACATCTGGGATTTTTTTTATGACTGAATAGCGGTGTATTAATACATGCTTCATAGTTACACAATGTCTGGGTTGCTGTTTCATTTAATTGTTAACCTAGCAAAGCCATTTTGTAGTTGAACAGTTGAGTCTGCAATGGTGATTTATTTTGGAATAATTGAACATTGACCGGTGTTTTCATACTAAGCAGTTCAGTTTGGAAGGGTGGTTTAGAGTTGTAGAGCTGTGTTCAGGAAAATGCTTCATAAGACTGGTTGTTTCTGAAGCTGTGTTGATTATTGAGCAGTTGATCTTAAATGCTGTTTTATTGTTGAAGAGCTGTAACTGTGAATACATTTTATTCGTTAACACCTGTATATATAATGGGATTTGTTAGTTGAGTTTATCCAAAGCGCTTTGTGGTGTGCACTGCTTCTTTGCATAATTATATGTATACTATGAGCGACGCTGTCCAGAACCATCCTTTATTATTCAACAGGCATATCTAAAAAAGTGTTTTATTGTCTATTAGAACATTGGAATGTTGGGAGCTCCATTGACAACTGTGAATTGCACGGGCTTCTAGTGGCTGTTGCTGTGAAGAAAGGCCTCAGGAGGCCGAGGAGGTTTCAACTAGGCCTGGGTGGTAAATTCCGTTCCGCTCGCGGAATTTGCGGAATTTGGGTAATTTTGCGTTCCGCGGAGAACGCGAAATTGCCAAAATTCCGCGATCCGCGACTTCGCGGAGTTTTTTGCTTGTTCGCGCCTTCAAAATGCGTGTTCGCGAGATATTTCTCCCCGAGCACGCAAACAGCGTTCGCGAACAGGAAAAAAGCATCGCGAACGGGCGGAACGAGCAATTCCGCGTGTTCGCTGAACTTTTGCGTGCTCGCGGAGATTTTTTACCGTTTCGCGGAGCTTTGCGTAGCGCGATTACGCAAATTCCGCCCACCCCTAGTTTCAACCCGCCTCTGGCTCTATGAGGCCTTTGTTTTACGAATTAGAACATTCTGTCCTTTAGTGGCAAAATGTTCTTATAGCCCTCCGTAGCTGGGCTCTACCGGCCATTAAAGTCCCGCTCCCTTGTTAAATGCCTCGCCTTCAGCTAGGGCCTTTAATGGCCGGTAGAGCCCGCTATGAAGGGCTCTAACGCTGTAATAGTTCTTTGCAGAATGTTTCTCATTGTTTCTTGGATGGTGTGGTACTGCTGAGCAGTTGTATCAGGAAAGACGTTTATTGTTGAGTTTAATCTGGGATAGAATTGTATTATTAAAACCATTCCATGGAATGATGTATCATTGTTCAACTTTTGTGTCTGGAATGGTGATTGATGATTTGTATATAGTTCACTTCTTTAATATTACAACAGTTGCAACTGGAATGGGATCCACTGAATAAACTACAATGATTCATTGTTTTGAAAATGCATTTTTGATCAGTTGTCTCAGCAATGTTTTTTATGGTTGCACATCTGTATCTGGAATGGGTTTTATTGGTTATTAGATTATGAAGAATGCATTTCATTGTCCTAGGGTGTTTCTGGAATGGTTTCATTACTATTACAGTTGTCTGCTTGGATCTGGAATAGCATTTTATACACTAACATTGAACCTGGAATGATGCATTGTTGGTAATTGCTTTTACCTGGAACACTGCTTAATTGCTAATTGTCTGCTCTCGGAATGCATTTTTATGATTGAGGAATTTCAACTGGAATCACGTTTTGTTGTTCATCCTTTACATCTGTAATATTTTTTATTGTGATAGTTTTCTGGAGTGTTCTTTTGCTGATGTGTACACCTGATTCCTCTTCTGAATGGCTGTACCTAGGAGTTGTGCAAGCATTGTTCTTTTTCGGCTACTTGCATCAAGTGATTCTCACGTTCCATCCAACTTCAGGTCCAATGACTCACAGCATTCCGATTTCAAACAACATTTTTTTTTTCGACCATCACATCCTAAAGCTTCTATTTTGGTGCTGTCATTTTCAATAATTGACTTTTCAGAAAACGAGTGACTGCAGTCTGTGCCAGCTCTGAGAGCCACTCCCATGAACTTAGAGACAATGCGGGTGTGTCGTGATGATCGCATGGCGCGTGTGCACATGCAGATATATATATATATATACATATGTACACACGTAGCAGAAACACTCCATTTACTTGTGGACGCATTTCTGAAGCTGCTAGTCCTGCACCTTGTGGAGTGTGGATCTTCTGGCAGCCAAGGAAGGGATTCAAGAGCCATGACCCGGGGACACAGAAGGTCAAAGGTCCCCTTAGAGGGCATCCTCCTGCTGCTGGCTCTTTGTCTTCACACCACAGGTAAGAACCTTAACTGGTAAGACGTCTTTACAAGTAGAGTAGTGCGTTACTAGCCAACAACAACTGTAAATCCTCTCATCCTTTCAAGGTCGATATATTGACTGCCATGGAGCTGGGTACAGCTAACACTTGTAATGTCAGTGCTTTCGGAGTTTGATGTCAGCACAATCAAAGAGTGCAGTTATTAATATATTTACTTAAATAACCGAGGAAAGATGGAACACTCTAAGAATGCATCTGAGGTCCCAGTAGGGAAATTGTAGGAGTGTGTGAAATTCACGTCATTTCATTTTGAGTAGTGATACATCAAAAATTATCCAAAATTAAAAGAAATGCACGTCATTTTGCTCTAAATTTTAGTGCTAAATGAGTCTTCCTGACCATTTTCGATGTGAAGTCGCATTTCACACTAGTAAAATAGTGCAAAAAACAAAAAGTACCACTACTAACAGCCGCTCGCGGTCTGTTTAGGCGCCTCGTTCCCTGCTCCTGCGATATCATTTAACCTCAACAAAATACAAATATGCGACATGGCGTGCAAATGTGGTTTGGACTTCCTTTTGGGAATGATTACACTTATATGAGTGGAGTATCTGTGAAATGACACAAACTGAAGACCTGTAGAGGATGGGTGAGGTGAAATGTCATCTGTGAGCGGTATGTACATACACGAGTTCCTACAACAGAGGAAGGCTCCCGATGGGTGGGCGCCATTGTACCCTTGTACAGACTAGCATGCTGAACCCAGATCACAAGGATCTGTGTTTAATCCATCATTCTTTTGCTCACCACACCACCCCAGTTTGGACCCAGCCATATGCAAATCAGTCTTGACCCTGTGCCTCATGGGAACAGTCCAGCCCGAACTGCCATGCCAGGTCCTCCCTGGACCGGAAACAAGCATCCTGAGACCGGTTTCAGGGCATTACCCTTTATCAGCCAGGCTAGCTTGAATCCAGTGGTGTGGTGAGCACGGGACCCACGTCTGGGCATACCCTTCCCAATTAGGGTGACAAATGCAAAAGAAACAATTGATGGACGGAATGCTGGACAATGCAAGCATTCACCCCCAGTCACAAGGATCTGGGTTTAATCCATCATTCGTTTGCTCACCACACCACCCCAGTTTGGACCCAGCCATATGCCAATCATACTGCCATCAGTGTAGGACAGGAACATGTTGGCATGATAAGGGTCATAGGACCATCAAATCCCATCTAAAAGATGCCTAGGTTGATTTTTTACAGTGTTGATTTGAGATTTTCTATATGAGGCTTTTTTTTTTTTTTTTTAAATATGTGTCTTTTAGAGAATCATATATCATCCCTAAGGATGCTAGGTTTGTGACCATGGGCTAATATCTGCACATTTATTATGTAACTCTTAGAAATAAGCTTTCTTCATAAACCTCTCTTGAGAACCATGGACCAGATTGTGTATTTCTTTTTCTACTATATTGTTAGAAATGCTTGCTATAGTGAGTGGTGGTGGCATTAAAATCATGGCAGCACAAGAGACGGCGTACGTTCTTGAAGTGTGTTAGTACCAAAGTAATGATGTCAATATTAAATCCTTTTCAGTTTGATCAAATGTTTTGCCTTGTGTAAATCACAGGGGAGAAGGTGTATGAAAATAATCATACGAATCAACATGGATTGAGAAATTGAAAAGAAGAATGTCTTTTTAGAGATAATTAAATCAAGAATGAAGAGTTTAATATGTAGGTTTAAAACACTGCGGGACAAGTTAGTTGCACGCTAAGATAAAGGTGACCATGTTGGCAGATGTGCTTTTCGAATAACCCCAGAAAAGGTTCAAATCAAATAGGAACACAGTGCAATAAGAAAAGACTAGCTGGGTCATAAAGTGTTCCATCATTGTTGAAGTAAGTGGTAGATCACAGTTAATCTGATGGGGAGAATTGGAAGATTTGATTTCCAGATTCCATCATTCGAAAGAGGAGTGCGGGTGAACAGGAAGCCATTTCCAATGAAGCAAGATTTTGCAGCAAGTGCAAGCCCTCAATGTAGTACTGGCCTGTTGGGCACTGAAGCACTGCCAGAGTGCTAACATGCCCGACGTGCCAGTCCAACACTGTTAACCCTCCACCAGAAGTACCATATCCATGTTGTTTTGTGAAGAGGACATTACTCCAACTCGCGCTCAAGACTAAGATTTCATGGTTGAGCTTGACAACAGTTTTTGCCACTTTGGATCAGAGTTTTGCTGTTGGTCCAAAGTTGTAGAGAAGACACCAAGGAGATTAAATGGCTGCTCTGGGAAATGGTGTCATGAATTATAGGCTATAGCGGCAGGTGAAAGATGTTTTAATGACTTACTTTTCTTAAGGGGAGAATGGTGCCTGGATCTATGTTGAAGGACAATAGGAAAGTGTAATGTAAGGTTGTGATTGGAGTGATCAAAGTTGGAGGAGGGTTTGCGGAAGTCATCACAATCAAGGAGATCACGTATCTCTTCACTGAAGAGACACAAACAAATTCTGACAGGACAAAGCTGAAAGTTGCTTTTTGGAACAGTGCACATGACAAGAGGGAAATGGTCCAAGTAACGTCTCAGAACATCTGCTATTTCAGTGAGATTGGTGTCAGAGACAGAAAGGTTGGAACTCGTTTGAGTGGAAAGAAGAATTAAGGTCACATATTATATAGGAGAAGCAGTTCCATACATTTAGTATGAGATACAAAGCAGTATGTGAGTTGGTGTTTTACAGCTGAATGGTTGTACTAGAAATTGTATTTTATTTTTTTAGAGTTGCATTTTACATTAAGCTTTGTTGATGAACAGGTGTATGAGGAATGATGTTTTGTTATGAATAGTTGTATCTGTCTTTGATTGTTGTACAACTGTGTCTGGAATGATGAACAGTTACATTCAGAATGATATTTTGCTATTGAAAGGTTATATATAGAATGTTACTTTATTGTTGGACAGCTATATTTAAACCACTATTTCATATTGATTGGTTGCTTCTGGAAATGTGTCTTACTGTAGAATGTTTGGCTCTTGAACAGTATTATATTGTTGAACAGTTGCATCTGAAATAGTGGTTTATTGTGAAACATCTTCATCTTGAATGGTATTTCAATATTGAACGATATATTAGGAATGATGTTTAAAGTAGGACAGAATATCTGGAGTGATGGCTCATTTTTATTATTTATTTTTTATCTAGAATAGTGCCTTAATGTTCTTATCTGGAATGGTTTTTATGATTGAACATCTGTGTCTTAAGACAATGTCTGAGTTGCTGTTCGATTTAATTGATAACCTAGAATGGCATTTGATTGTTGAACAGTTGAGTCTGTAAGGGTATTTTATTTTGGAACAACGTGACATGGACTGTTGTTTTAATACTGAACAGCTCAGTTTGGAACGGTGATTTAGAATTGTAGAGGTGTGTTCAGAGTAATGCTTCATATGACTGGTTGTATTTGAAGCAGTGTTTACTATTAAGCAGTTGGGCTTAAATGGTGTACTATTGTTGAAAAGCTGTATCTGCGAACACATTTTATTGATAAAAAGGTGCATATATAATAGGGTTTAGTAGTTGGATTTATCCAAAACGTTTTGTGTTGTGCGCTATTTCATTCTATAATTATTTGTACATTGATGACTGTGTCCCCAATTCTCTTTTATTGTTCACCAGTTGTATCTAGAACAGTGTTTTATTGTTTAATGGTTCTTTGCTAATGTTTCTCATTGTTAATTGTTTCTTGGGTGGTATTTTATTGTTCAGGACTTGTATCAGGAAAGACATTTATGATTGACTTAAATATGCAACATAATTTTATTACTAAAACAATTTCACTGAATGATGTATGATTGTTTAAGATTGGTGTCTGTAATGGTGTTTATTATTGATTATGTGTATATAGTTTAGTGCTTTATTATCACAACGATTGCAACTGGGATGATATTGTATTGTTCACTGAATAAACTATGAGGTTTCATTGTTTTGAAAATGGCGATTTGACCAATAGTCTCCATAGTGATTTGTTTTATGGTCAAACATATCTATCTGGAATTGTGTTTTATTGGTTTTCAGATTATGAAGAATATATTCTATTGTCCTAGCGTGTTTCTAGAATGGTTTTAAAGTTGGACAGTGGTATAGAGAAACTATTTACTGTTGACTGCTTACATCTAAACTGGCATTTTATTTTCTAACATTGAGGGGTCGATTCCGATTCGGGCCGGAAATCTCTCCGACCGAGCCGGACCCGGAGAGATTTCCGACCGAATCGGACCCGTGCAGTCCGACCGAACGAGTACGATGCGTCCGTATGTTATCGGACACGAGTCGGTCGGACTCCCATAGAAGTCAATGGGAGCCGGTCGTACAACGCGTACGCGGGCTCCCATTGCCTCAATGGGTGCGAGGCGGACAAGGGCGCCCCCTAGCGAGTACGCCGCGAGCGCGCTCGCGGCGTACACGCACAGGTAGGGGGGACCCTTGGGTCCCCCTGTGTGCGCCTCGCACGGGTACGCGTACAGGGGGTCCGACACGGACCCCCAGAAGTACGGCTCCGACAGCGAGTTCGAGTCGGACGGCGCGAGTCGGTCGGAGCGGTCGAGGTGCGCATCGTACTTACCCGGCCGGAAAACGTCTCCATTGCGCGGTGCGAATCGGGTCCGAGCGAGTCGGTCGGAGCGGTTCGAGTCCGAGCGAGTCGGTCGGAGTTGTCGGGACGCCCGGACGAGTCGGTCGGCGAGCTCGCATCGTACTCGCTCGGCCGGACCCGCAGTACGGTTCGGTCGGGAAACAGGCTTTCGCATGGCTTTTTTCCCGACCGAATGGTATTGGGTCCGCCTCCGACCGAGATCGGAATCGGCCCCTGAGTCTAGAAGGATGCTTTGTTGGTAATTGTTTTTACCTGGAACACTGCTTAATTGCTAATGGTATGCTCTTAGAATGTAGTTTTATGATTGAGCTATTTCAACCTGAATCATGTTTTGTTATTCATCGTTTGCATCTGGAATATTTCTTTTATTGTTCATAGTTTTCTGGAGTTTATTTCTCACCTAATTGTAGACCTGGTTTTTATACTGGATTGGTTTTATCCAGAAGTTGTGTTAGTATTATTTGTTTCTGTTTTTGTATATTATAAGCCATAGTTTGAATGTAGAATATGTCTTACTGTTGATGTTTTTCTTTGAGACAGTGGTTCATGATTAAACAATTGTTTGTGAAATTGTGTTAATGGAAAGCTGTATCTGGAGTACCGTTTTATGGTGATTTATGTAAGTTATTAAATAATGTTTTAATTTCACGAGATTTAATGTTCTGTTTTGAGATACTTGTGCATCAGATGATTCTCAAGTTTCATCTGACTTTGAGTCCCACTTACTCAGAGCATTCCAGTTTCAAACAACATTTTTACACTCATTCATCATAACCCAAAGCTTCTATTTTGGTGCCGTCAATTTCAATAATTGACTTTTCGGACAATGAGTGATTGGACTCTGTGTCAGCACTGAAAGCCACTCCCATGAAGTTAGAGACAATGCGGGTGATGTCGGGGATGATCGCCTCTAGTGTACACAGACCCATAGATGTATATATAAATATAAATATATATATATATATAAATATATATATATATATATATATATATTCACACACAGTGATTTTAACGCGGCAGTCCAGCCGCGGAGTGTGCACCACCCCGTAAGATTGGGGGCCACGAAAGTGGAACAGCAGCTGTATACAGGATCGTGGACGGGCCCACCTGTGGGGTCCATACAGGACTTGATTATGTGCCCCCCGCACTACACTTCCCAGAAGGCACAGTTTCATTCGAGCCTCCCATTGGGGGGGTGTGTCAGAAGTGGGTCAGCGGTTGCGCACTCCGTTCCATTAAAGCCTCTGAAGAGAATCATATGGTGATTCGAAACGCGTCAGGCAATACCACTATGGAGCGGCTCCTGCGGGCGGTTCCCCGTCCTTACCTACACATGAATCAAGCTGTTGCTCGAGTGCTACTTACAGGTGGACAACCTTGGAGCAGTGATTTTAACGCGGCAGTCCAGCCGCGGAGTGTGCACCACCCCGTAAGATTGGGGGCCACGAAAGTGGAACAGCAGCTGTATACAGGATCGTGGACGGGCCCACCTGTGGGGTCCATACAGGACTTGATTATGTGCCCCCCGCACTACACTTCCCAGAAGGCACAGTTTCATTCGAGCCTCCCATTGGGGGGGGTGTGTCAGAAGTGGGTCAGCGGTTGCGCACTCTGTTCAATTAAAGCCTCTGAAGAGAATCATATGGTGATTCGAAACGCGTCAGGCAATACCACTTTGGAGCGGCTCCTGCGGGCGGTTCCCCGTCCTTACCTACACATGAATCAAGCTGTTGCTCGAGTGCTACTTACAGGTGGACAACCTTGGAGCAGTGATTTTAACGCGGCAGTCCAGCCGCGGAGTGTGCACCACCACGTAAGATTGGGGGCCACGAAAGTGGAACAGCAGCTGTATACAGGATCGTGGACGGGCCCACCTGTGGGGTCCATACAGGACTTGATTATGTGCCCCCCGCACTACACTTCCCAGAAGGCACAGTTTCATTCGAGCCTCCCATTGGGGGGTGTGTCAGAAGTGGGTCAGCGGTTGCGCACTCCGTTCCATTAAAGCCTCTGAAGAGAATCATATGGTGATTCGAAATGCGTCAGGCAATACCACTATGGAGCGGCTCCTGCGGGCGGTTCCCCGTCCTTACCTACACATGAATCAAGCTGTTGCTCGAGTGCTACTTACAGGTGGACAACCTTGGAGCAGTGATTTTAACGCGGCAGTCCAGCCGCGGAGTGTGCACCACCCCGTAAGATTGGGGGCCACGAAAGTGGAACAGCAGCTGTATACAGGATCGTGGACGGGCCCACCTGTGGGGTCCATACAGGACTTGATTATGTGCCCCCGCACTACACTTCCCAGAAGGCACAGTTTCATTCGAGCCTCCCATTGGGGGGTGTGTCAGAAGTGGGTCAGCGGTTGCGCACTCCGTTCCATTAAAGCCTCTGAAGAGAATCATATGGTGATTCGAAACGCATCAGGCAATACCACTATGGAGCGGCTCCTGCGGGCGGTTCCCCGTCCTTACCTACACATGAATCAAGCTGTTGCTCGAGTGCTACTTACAGGTGGACAACCTTGGAGCAGTGATTTTAACGCGGCAGTCCAGCCGCGGAGTGTGCACCACCCCGTAAGATTGGGGGCCACGAAAGTGGAACAGCAGCTGTATACAGGATCGTGGACGGGCCCACCTGTGGGGTCCATACAGGACTTGGATTATGTGCCCCCCGCACTACACTTCCCAGAAGGCACAGTTTCATTCGAGCCTCCCATTGGGGGGTGTGTCAGAAGTGGGTCAGCGGTTGCGCACTCCGTTCCATTAAAGCCTCTGAAGAGAATCATATGGTGATTCGAAACGCGTCAGGCAATACCACTATGGAGCGGCTCCTGCGGGCGGTTCCCCGTCCTTACCTACACATGAATCAAGCTGTTGCTCGAGTGCTACTTACAGGTGGACAACCTTGGAGCAGTGATATATATATATATATATATATATATATATATATATATATATATATATATATAGCACAAGACACACCACTTACTTGTTGATACATTTCTGAAGTTGCTGGTCCAGCTATTTGTGGAGTGTGGATGTTTTGAGGCAGCTTGCCAAGGGTTTCAGGAGTCATGGCACGGGGAGTTTGAGGATCAGAAGTACCCTTAGCGGGTATCATTCTGCTGCTTGTTCTACGTCTTCACCTGGCAGGTAAGAAAAGGTTAACTTTTTAATGCGCCTTGGCAACTAGAGCAGTACATTACTTGCCAACAGCGACTATAAATCCTGACAATTAAACTTAGCCTCCCATCCTTTCAATGTTGATACATTGAGTGACATTGAGCTGTGTACAGCCAACACCTGTGACTTCAGTGCTTTGGGAGTTTGATGATGTCAGCTTAATCAAGGAGTGCAGTTATCATATCTTTATTTAAATAACTGAAAAATTATCTGCAAGGCTGCATCTGAGACCCTAGTAGGGTTCAAATTGTAGGGGTGTACGAAATTCACTTAAAATCATTTTGTGAAGTAATGCAAAATTACCAGAAATGCAAATAAAATAAAATAAATGCCAATCTGTCATTTTGCTCTAAATTATAGTGCTGAATGCATCTTCATGACTATTTTGGATGCAAGGATGCATTTCATACTAAATAAATACTGTTAAAAAAAACGTCTGTGAACAACAGCTGCTCACATTCTGTTCATTTGCACTGTTCCCATGCTACTGAAATAGAATTTTGTATCTCTAAAAATACAATTATTCAATGTTGCATAAAGAAGTAAGATAGATTTACTTTGGGAATCTTTATACTTATATGTGTGGAGTATCTGTAAAATTTTAACACAAAGTAAAGTTTAGTAGTCAATGGTCGAGAAGGAAGGTCATCTGGTAGCAGTATGTTCAGACACAAGTTCTTATAAAACAGTGGAAGGTTCCGTATGGTCGGGCGTCATTGAACTGTAGTGAAGACTAGAAAGCACAATGAACAAACGTTCAATCTTTGGACTGGACTAGTGGCGCTCCAATGGCTTAACAAAACGTGAGGGGGCCTCCCTGCAAAGTACATGGAAGCCCCACCGACCCAGTCAAGAGCTCCCAGGCCAGGGACCTGCAGCCCATGCACAGTGCCGGAAGGGACCCATAGAGCTCAGGGGGCTCCCGTACCGCAGGGGCTGCGGGGGCTAATATTACACCACTGGGGGGCTCTCCATCCCTCAGCCAGAGCAGTTCTTATAGCAGTCTATAGAATTACTTCAGTCCTCTGCTTCCAGGCACCTGCACCAGTAATATCTGGAAATGGTGCTGGAACAGTAGGTTTTTAGCTGATTTTTAATGATCCATAGTGGGGTGTTTTCTAATGTCAGGTACTCTGGATTACCACACTCTGGGAGCACTTCCTGAGAAAGATTGCTTTAAGGATTTGTTTTTCTGAGGGGCTGGGGTTTTTGTTTGTTCAAATACTCAAAAATTGTCACAAACTACTTAGGGAACAACCAAGTTTTATGCTGCTTTCTGAAATCTTGTTCTGGCTTTGCAAAAGTACATGAAGAGAGTTCCACTTTGTGGCACCTGAAAGGCAAGGGGTCTAAAGCCTTGCTATGATTTTGATAGCTGAGGAACATTGATAAATTGACCTGAGGATGGCTGTAAAGGTCTTGGTGAGGAGCAGGAAGGGAGCATTTGTTTGATAACTGCAGAGCCCAGATTGTGTAAATCCTTAAAACCAATACAAAGTCTTTTGAATAGAGGTCATACCAAATTCTCCATTGTTATATATTGTGGTGAACATAAGTGCTATGTGATCAGAACAAGTAACAAGGCATCTGCTGAAGGCAAACGTAAGGCTGATGGTGGGCATGAGCAGAATGGGCGGACGTAGAATCGATTCGTGTGAGACTTAAGTTAGGTACATAGATAGATGTCAAGGATGAGACTTCATCCAGATCTTAAAATCACTCAGTAGTGAGAACTTACAGGAGTCAAGAAAAAGACAGACATATAGTCTACAAAAACTTATGATAATGACATTGGACAGTCAGTAGGGTGATAAAGCAACATGCTGGAAATTGTAGAGAAGACTGTGGGGGGAAAAGAAAAAAGATAAAGTCTCAGCCTGCGAGAATTGGTGCGGCTCAAAGACATATTATTGACCTGCTCCCTAAAGTTCACTGTATTGGGTGGATCATAACGAAGCATTCTGTAACCTACAGGAATATCAGTGAGATCAGTGCTTAATTTGAGCCGGTGGTTTCCAGTGCTCGGCAGCAGCATTTAATTGTCAACACCAACCCTTATGACAGTCTGCCACATGGTGGTGCTGTCTATCTAATTTAGAGATGAGGAAAACAACAGTTGTTTGATCATTCAATATACCTAAAATTGCTAATACCTGATACCCAAGCCTTTCTTATAATTTTTTAGTAATAGTTGGAATTGTCACACTTGTAGGTGTGTGATGTTAAGTAGTTGTGTTGGTACTGCGATTCACAGAGGTAGCAGGGGCAATGGGTGACTCAAGCTGCAGTGATCTCTTGACGAAGGGCCCTGGCACTTATGTCTTTTACAAATTAAGCACTTAGTGAGATGACTTTGTTCAAAGTTCCAGTTATAAAAAAAACACTTAGATCATATTTTCTAATAAAATAATGTGTGAATTTAGAGTGTTTCATAGGGGTATATATGTTGAATAAATGAATGAATGAATGAAAAGAGGGACTTATAGCACACGGCTACTACTAGAGTGTCCCTGTGCTAGACCCAGAAGGCAGGTGGACCAGCTTAGTCTTTAAACAAGTGGGTTTTCAAGTGTTCAGGCATTAAGAAGAACTGGAGCAATTTCAATTTCAATTCCAGTGGTTGGCAGTTTGTGAGTAACAGAATGGCACAGCTTACCCAGAAGAATGCCCCGGTTACTTACCGGTAATGTTCATTACTCTGAGTCATCGTCATCCCTGACACAGTCCTGGTTCCCGCCCTCCCTCACAGAGGTGGGATTCATTATATTTTGCTCTCTGTTGTGTTTGTATTCTGCTTGGTATTTCGACAGGAAGTGATGTCAATGTTTCCCCTTTATGGGATTTCTGGGGAATGGCAGCCATCTTGGGGGAATTATTTTGTTGGCTAGGGAATATGTTCTGCAGTTTGAAGATAACATCTCATGTGTAAGGACTGGGACAGGGAAGACGGACGAGGAGGAAATTGTATCTGAGGAGGCCAGCTGTGGAAGACATTTTTTGGAATAAGACCCTGTGCTGAGAGCAGACCCAGAATGGACGATGTCGAGGCCGTTTCCTGGGGTGCGGACTGGAGCAGGCAGGCTTGCCTTTTGGCCTGCTGATGGCATGCCTTCTGAGCGGTCACTCAGATGGGCAATTTAAATAATCCTCACCGAACATAGGTTTACCAATTAGAGGACTACCCCAAAAATTACCACTAAATGACTGACGCCACCAGGAACAGACCAAGAGCAGGCGTTTGAAGCAGTAGGGTTTCTGAGTTTGCACTGGCCTCCTACGATGTGTGGTTTTTAGTGAGGTAATCACTGAGCCTTCCTTTAATGCCCTATGAGGGATGCACACCTGGTTCGCCATGCTCCTTACAGATATAATAGACTATAATGTTGAATCGAGGTCACATGTAAGGTGCTCCTGACAACTGACTTATGTCCTAGGTCAGTAGTGGCATTGTCGTCAGCACGGAAGTGAGTGCATGTATTGAGCTCATGTGTACAATTATCACTTTTTATTAATGCCAGACCCCTGACTCGGCTCTGGCACTGCTCTGGCTCGGCTCTCCTTGTAGACTTTGTTGATTCGCCCACTGGTATTCACTGTCTGCACGTGGATAAGGTGCCTGAATGATGTTAAATTTAGAGAGAAAGAGGTACCCATAGTAGGGAAGAGAAAACTGAGGGTCAATCTGAACTGAGGGAGCACTCAGATGAGGACCCCCATGCAGACCCCCATGTCCAGCCCTACTCCCCCAACAAGAGACTCGGCCATCTCCAAAGCCTCCATTTGCCCTCCAATCTGACGGAAACTGCCCCAGCCTCCACCCGTTACACTCTCACCCTAACTAGAGGCCCCTCTCTGCCCATCCTATGCACCTGTCCAGTGACACCCCGCAGGGGGTCGGGCGGTGAGAAGCGAGAATGGTATTCTAGGCGCACTTTTAAAACAGCCACCAAACTGTGCTGAGGCGACAAGTTAGGCGCTATCCCATGCCCTGACACTGGGATCCGCGCTACCTGGCACCATGGAGCAGGGACGTGCTCCAGCTCACTGAGGACAAAAGCAGCGCTACCCAATAGGTACATAACAGCAGGAACCGTGCTGTCTACAGATAAATGCACAGAGCTAGGAAATGTGGCCCTTGAAACTCGGGTTTACCAGAGAGAATGGTGCTGGGAATGTGCCCAAGCACATGTACGTCGAATCCCGTTTCTCTCTTTATTAAGTTTTCTCGCACGAGCCTAGAGGGCTCTTACTAGCCACGAGAGCTGCTGGCTGCCATCGCCTTATTAACTCATTACACTTGACTCGAAGGCCCAGATTCACAAAGGTTTAGCGTCATGTTATTACTTTTGTAATGCTAAACCTATTTGGGGATCAACATACCAAGGCTAATTCTTATTAGCATTATCTTGTATGCAAAAGTAACGCAAAGCAGCGCATCATGGGGGCGTTACATGGGCGTCACCATGCAACCATCCATGCTTTGTGACACTAAACCCTATCTACTTAGAAGACAGGGTTGAGCTCAAAATTTAACAACGCTGTAAAGCAGGCATTAAAAGAGAAATTTTGTAATTTCTCCTAGCTTTTCCGACTTTGCATGTACAAAGTAGGAACTGCTTTTAAGTGTGTCTAGGCAGAGTACTTTGTACTTGCAGGGTACCCTTCCTGTACAAAACCTATGCCAGACTCAGGCACACACATTCGCGCTATGGCGCTAATGTATGTGCGTATGTGCGTGGTGCTCAGCAGCTGAAATCTGCACCAGCACTAGAGAGATGAGAGGAGAGCGCCAGATCTCTGTGAATATCGTTCTCTCATGCTCCCTCCCTGTTACGCAACGCAGTGCAGCCTCTTTGGGAGCTGCGCCGCATTCTGTGACAGTTTTCAGAATTTTGCCCAAAATGTGAAGCCTTTTTTTCACCATATATCTCTGCTTTCCACTGCTCAAGGGGTGAAGTCGTAGGTTTTGTAAACAGAGAACTGTGGGCGCAGCTTCAAGGCAAAGAAAAGCAAAGATGAAAAGACAAAGATGGCGCAGTCTGGGGTTTGAAGAAAAACTTGTAGTAATTTTAATTTGTCCTGTGTATGTGCAGATATTTTGTGGGTGTAAGTGAAGAATTCTGCTCCACCAGCAGAGTTTTGCCAACTCCACGCTCCACGGAGCAGAGTGTTTCTTTTTTCCTAGAGCTCGCCTCGCCAATGTTAAGTTTGTGAGTCCTCGAGCGAACAAATTGCACGCTAGACCTCCTCCTGGCGAGATTTATCAATGTGGGCGGTCACAGCAGGTCACGACCATGCGCATTGACAAATCTACTGCTCACCTTGAGGAACCTGCAGCTTGAGTAGAATGTCTACTCGAGCGACAGAAAGCAGCAGCAGCGCCCTCCGGCGCGATGCAGAGTGCCGTTCACACTGATTTGACAGTGCAAGCAGCAAGACTTAATAGATTCCACTGCTGGTGAAAATCCGCAGAGCGGTGCAGAGTTTTGACGGCACTTTGTGGAGTTCCATGGAGTAGATCTCCGTGAACTCTGCCCAGGCCTAATACTCTGTTCTTTTGTGCACTTCTGAAGTCCGTGATATTTGAAGGAAAACAGCACCACAGGAAGCCGAACCGGGGCTGTGCGAACATCTGCAATATGAATAAAAACTAACAATTTAAATGAACCTCCTCGTGATATGTTGTCAAGGCTTCTAAACGCCATAATATCAGGACTGCAAGGTCAATGATAAAAGCCAAGAAGCGCGTTGCGGCTTTGAGAAAAATCTGCAATATTTGCGACTGGTCGGTGCCGCTAGAACGCCCGTGAGATCGGGGCAGAGTCAGTCAAGTGGTAGGTCGTTTTCAGACAGTTGACAGACTGTGCCCCAGCCCTGCTTACCTCCAAGAGGCATCGGACAGGTGAGAATTAATTGAATTTGACTAGTGCCCTAAAAGAGCCATAAATGACTGACCCTGCCCAGCCCAGAGGCCCTGGACCGTCAAGCTTTCTCCAAATTCCCTTCAAGCCATAATACATGAGTGGCCGACTACCCCAGCCTTACTGGCCTCATAGAGACTCTTTCTATGGACTTTTCTCCAAATCCCATAAACCTCCCATAGAGGCCAACTCAGCCCGCCCCATTACAGTGGTACTGGTCTGCCAGAAGTTTCCCGATCTCACAACAATTGTATCAGAGTCTAGCATTTGATTTACTCCTCCCAGTTCCTCCTGCCTGACACAGTCACGCAGAACTCCCAGGATCCCCAGGGCCATGCGTGATAAAGTCACCCATACAAGATGGCAGGCGTGACTGCACACTTCCCAGCCCTGCTGCTGAGCTGACAAATACCCCACAGGGCATGTGATGCCTTCATTCACTCCTGACTTCTTTACCAACAGCACAGTGCATGTTAGAAATGGTAGCCCATTCCGCCATCGGAAAACTAAAAACGTCAAGTCCCAGAATGCAAGGTGGTGTTGGCTAAAATGTCAGGATTCGCTTATAAATACCCCACAGGACGTATGATGCCTTCCTTCACTCCTGACTTCTCTACCAACAGCACAGTGCTTGCTAGAAATGGTAACCCATTCCGCCATCGGAAAACTAAAAACTTCAAGTCCCAGAATGCAAAGTGGTGTTGGCTAAAATGTCAGGATTCGCTTATAAATACCCCACAGGACGTATGATGCCTTCCTTCACTCCTGACTTCTCTACCAACAGCACAGTGCTTGCTAGAAATGGTAACCCATTCCGCCATCGGAAAACTAAAAACTTCAAGTCCCAGAATGCAAAGTGGTGTTGGCTAAAATGTCAGGATTCGCTGTAGTTGTGGGTTCCTCAGCAGCTCTGCCTGCTAGCCTTGCACACGCTCTGCCTGTCTGGAATACAGCACAGTTCCATCATAATGTTTACACATGCAGTGAGATTTTTGTTGCCATTTGTTTTTTAGTTACGAGCTGGCCCCTTGTTATAAGGGTCACCATGCAGGGACGTAGCTACCATTGGTGTAGCAGCTGCAGTCGCACCAGGGCCTGGAGCCGGATAGACCCATTGAATTCTGAGAGTTGCTGTATTTACTATCCCAACAGCAGCCAAAAGGGCCATTTTTCTTACTTGCATCCAAGCCCATAGCTTCCTTGCTACTCTACTGACTCCACTCTATGACACTCTGTTCAACTCTGACCCACTCCACTCTACAACACTCTACTCCACTCTTAGCCCCTCTACTCTACACCCCTCCACTCTATGACACTCTATGACACTCCACTCTATGAAACATACCTCCTCTCTACAATTCTCTACTCCACTCTGTGCCAATTCACTCTACACCAATCCACTCCACTATACACCACTCTATGCCCCGCTACTCTACGTCCCGCCACTCTACACTACTGATGCCACTGATGCTTTACTGAACTCTGTGCCTCTCCACTCTATGCCCCTGCACTTAATGCCACCCAGCTCTACAGTTGTCCATTCTGCACCCCCCTACTCTGAAGCTCAACTTTACCACACTCCACTTTCCCACACGCTATTCTACTCTATGCCATTCAAGTCTATGACAGTCCACTCTATGACACTCTGTTCCACTCAGTCCACTACACTCTACACCACTTCACTCTACACCACTTCACTCTACACCACTTCACTATACACCACTGCGCTCTACTCCACTCCATGCTAATATATATCATTCCACTCTAAACCAACGCTATTTCACTAAACTCTATTCTACACCACATGATACCACTCCATTCTACGCCACTCCACTCTATGACACCACTCTACTCCACTCTACTGCACTCTGTGCCATGCAACTATAGCACTCTACCCTACAAGAGACTGTGCCACTCCACTCTATGACACAACACTATACAACACTCTATGCCACTCTATGACTGACTACGTCACTACACTCTATGACACTCTACTCCACTCTATGGCACTCCGCTCTATGCCACTCCACTCTATTCCGTGTCACTCTCTTTCACACTAGAGACTTTTAGCCATGTTGAACAGAAGCCACCCTGGTGAACAACATGGCTAAAACACATTGGCAAAGACAAAAGCTCTCACATGGACAAGACCTATTAGCTTTGCTAATGCTTGTTTATTCTTTGTTGAATCCCAGGAGAAGCCCCCCCCCGCATGTAGCCTGGAATGAAATACCACCTCTCTTCCAAATTACACTGTCTGCATTTATGGTTGGTCCTGACAAAGACTCCTGCTAGTCAAGCCAGGTACATTCCTTGCATTCTTGTCACTTCCCCCCTTGACCAGTCCAGGCTCTGCTCCCTGGGGGGTGCTCTCCACTAAGGACGTTGGCCCAGCCATATCACCACCCCTTCGTGAAGGGGGTAAGGCCAACAGGCTTAATCAGGGCCACTAGAAATATGCACAGGAGAGGACCAAATTATGTGGCAGGGTTGAGTAAATTATACATCAAGGAAAGGGAAATTATGCAGCATAATGCGGCTCTTTTTGTGACAGTATTACTTTATTTTGTCATTTTTACAAATATTTAAATTTATTAGTACTAGTTTACCAACCAAATGCAGCAATAGCAAACAAAACGGTGATCAGACAACCATTGCGAAGGGCCTCCCACTTTGTGGCAACATGTTGCAGTGTTTTTTGTAACTTTTAATCCGTTCAAGCTAGAAACAAATTATTTTGTATTAACCAGCACTATATGCAGAAGTTGATGGATTATGTGGCAAACACCACTGCCACAATATCACTTAATTACAGCGGCCATGGGATTGTCTGCTGTCCATGAATCACCAGGAGTCCACTCTGAGCCCAAGAGCTCACCAGAAAGAGACTGCGCATGCGCAGGCAGAGATATGTGACTTCCACGATGATCTGATTCACAGTTGAAGGGTAGTAAATTGCCCAGAAACATATAGTTGTTCTTCGCACGACTGCCCTGTGCACACAGTCTTGTAAATCTAATACACACCTAAAATGTCAGAGGATTCCAGATATTGAGTAGAAACGCCTAACTCTGGTGCGGTTGTGTTTTCACTGCGCTACTGGCTCGATAGAGACTAGAAGCTGTATAACTTTATAGACACTTATTGAGTTATTTAAATGTGCACTGTATGTGTGTTTCTACCCTCTATCAACTTCTTGGAGTAAGCCATGACACTTCAACATCACTATTTTCCTGAAATTCAGGTTAAGTACAATATTGTTTTTTGTATTTTTTGTTTTTGAATTAAATAAAATATTTCAAAATTCTGAATTTGTATGATTATACTTGTTTATATTTGTTGGGTATTGGTTTGAAGCTCAAATAGTGGTGATTGCTTAGGCCAGAGTCCCCGGCTTCCAGTAGTGGTTCAGTGGGGGTCCACAGAAGTCAGAAGCTTAAGAAACACTGCTCTAGATGAATAAAGGAAATCTGTGCTCGCCTGTGCCCTCTTGAGGAAGGATGGAGAACTGCAGCTCTTACCTGATCTGCTCCCTAGTCAAAGAAAGAAGAACAACGGTTGTACTGTTCTCAGCCTCATGGAAGGTCGAAGAATTGCAGCTGTACAGCGCTCTGTCTTCTAGAGGAAGGGTGGAGACCTTCAACTGTGAAGTACCAGGGGTAGTGCAGACAACTCTACCAGTACTCTGCTGCCCTCTATAGGCAGCATGGAGAAGTGTAGGCTTAGTCTTCTCTGCATTCTAATGGGAGGAAGAAATCATTGCACGAGTCCTGCTCTGTTACCTAGTGGAAGGAGGGAGAACTGCAACTTGGCCAGGCACTGAATACTATGTGGAATTCTGCAGCTATTTCATGATCCGTAATGTAGTGGAAAGAGGAAACACCTTTGTTCTACAACCACCAAGTCCCTAGTGGAAAGAAGCAACCACTACAGACACGTCAGCCTCTGCCCTCTAGTGGTAAGACATAGTGGCATAACAAAACTTGAGGGGGACCTGCTGCAAAGTAAACAGAGGGGGTCCCCCAAGCTCTGGACCCAGTCAGGAACTCTCAGGCCCGCCCCTGCACAGTGCCGGAGGGGGGGCCCTGGAGCTCGGGGCTACCCCGCACCGCGGGCGCTATTGTTAGACCACCTGTAAGACATAGAATGTCGCTGGAGTTTTTTTTATAACTTTTGTGCGGGGCTTGTGGGCAGAGGAAGCAGAAAGAAATGCTGCTCGGCCAGGTACTGCCCTCTAGAGGGAGCTCTACAGATACATCATGATCAGCTGTGTAGTGAAAGCAGGAAGGCCTGTGTTATGATGGTAGGTATTTACATGTGTACATTGTAGGACACTGTATAGGGTGCCATCAACAATCTGTTATTGTCATCAGCTGTACGTTCTGGAATGTTGACAGGTCATACGCTGGGACTGACAAGAGAGGAGGTTAACTCAATGTGTGCCTTGTCACCCTCTCGTAGTGTGATGGAGCATGAACTTACACTAATAAGAACTCGTAATACAGATTAATGTGGAGTCATCTTTACAGACTGCAGCTGAGGCTGTCTCCGCCTCTAGTGCTCTCACACAGCCTCTCTTGTGCAAAGAGTCGAGCAGCAGAAGGACATAAGAAGCTAGGGCAAAACTCATGAAATTCCCAAAACTCTGCGATTTCAGGTAACTTTTTTGGGTATGCATGGATCATGAGCAAAAAAACTCTTGAGATACCAGCTGGAGATGGGTTGGCATAAAACATGTCTTTCAGAGAGATATTTCCTGCTTGAACCAGTCTCCTGATGGTATTTTGTGAAACTTTTTTTGTGAGGGACGTGCTGAGCACAAAAAGTGAAGCACTAGTCAGATTCCGCTATAAAAGGATATTTTTGTTTTATAATTTCTTCAAACTACTCAACTTACCATAGCCCTATGGCCTCTATTTTGTTCACATTAGGAGTTTTGTTAAATTTTGTTTGTGCCTGCACATCTGCTCTTTCTGGTCACAGGTTCAAGCCCACCTACAAAGATGTAATGCTCTCATAGGCGCTAGGAGTAGGAGTGCAGGGGAGTGCCACAGCATTCCCAAAACACACAATGTGGGATTTCAGAAGATGAGTGAGCAATAAAAATGTCTTTAAATATTGTTTGAATCTTGTCACATTTACTGTGCATTTAAAGCTAGAGGTCAAATGTCAGGCCATGCCTTCTCACAAAATGGTGCTTATTCTTTCAAAATGGAGATTGTTTTTAACATTTCTTTCTCTGACTGCAAACTGAGAGAATATTGTAAAGTGAAGTATGTGACAACATTGCTGGGGTACAGGGACTGTGAAAGGAAAGGCTGTAGGACGTCATCTTTTAAAACAACACAAGTTAAATACCCGTAAATTAACTTTACAAATATTTCAAAACATATCAGCAGTTAGGAAAGGACGAATGAAGCACAGTTTTTGTAATTCTGATGTATGACGGAAACAAATATTGTAATAGGATTAAAACAAATGAACACACTTTCCTTACTCATTTCCCGGGTAATGAGCACATGATAAATATTTGCTGAGACCCAATTTCCACACATTATCGTGGGTGTGTTGTACAGTTTTATTAGTACAACGGTATGCCTGTGGAAATGTAGTGGCCATTTAAATGGTAAATGTGCTGTCTGTAAATGCCAGTGTGCTGCCACACAATGTGTTAATAATATATTTTCAGTCAGTGTCCCCCCACAGCCCCACCCCCACAATGCACTGCCAGCTACATACCACACCATCACCACTCTGCTGCTGAACAGGCGTGGCTCATTTTTCTATAATTGCTCTTTGTGGGATGCTTAGGTTTTCATTATCCCTAGAACTTCTGTGATGTCACACTGATGGCAGCACCCCCCCACCCCCTGAAATGTGTTCCAGCTCCCCTGAAACTAATCATAACTTCTTATCTCCACAGTTGGACAAAACACTACAGATGCCACAACTGCAGCTGCCTTTCAGTTCTTAACATTTTTACTTCTTTTAGACACATTTCTTGAAGTCTTTACAAACACATCTAGATGCTGGGTCATTGAACACCTTCCTTCCATTTCTAGTGCCTTGAAACAAACCAGGCATCTCCTTTCACAGTGCTCAGCTTCCAGACCCTGGTACCTTCCTGCTTCTCCATCACCCACCCACTTGCTGTCATATTTATGAACTCCACTAGACCAATCAGCGCCCTCCAAACACAACTTTAAAGAAACACACTTTATCCTAATCCAAATGCCACAAAATATTTATTATGTTTAAGAATCATCCATCTGAGGTTGCACCACCTAAAGAAAGACACACTCTCGAATGCAGGTCTGTGCCCCCTGACCTTTAACACCAAGATGGAGTTAGCATAACTCCAGTGACGGGCAGCCCCTCCCCCCTCTTTAATGTATTATGAGAAGAGGTCTCTACTCCAAGTCTGCCCAGTAGTAGCCCATTCTTTACGTTTAGTATTCTGTGGTCTTGTGTTGCACCCACCTGTGCCCGGGTAGAGCCCTCAAGCCCAGAAATGACTAGATCAAAGGAATGCTGGGGTGCTGACACTAATTAACAAAATAGAATAATGTCTTCTACATATTGTTCCTCTCATTGGTGCAAAGCACCAGGCAAAGTAAACATCTAGTCCAGTTATATCTTGTGTTTTTTGTAAGTTATGCGCCTTAAGCTATCATGAATGTATACATTGTCCCTGCTTATGTAACATAAACGCTCATTGGCAGTAAAGTAGAATGGTACAACAACTGTGTTTGATGTCAGATGCTGTCATTGTCCATGTTCTAGGTCAGAACAAATAGTCCTCTTGGCTTCCATAGGAGGTGAGGTGAAAGGTGCATTACACAGCCAATACATGTTTCACCCCTCTAATGCGCACAGAACTGGTGCTTCCTCAGGGATCACTGATAGAATATCGATGCTAAAAACATCGATGTAAAAAATATCGAAAAAAATATAGAATGCAAAAATATCGACTCCCTATACTTAAACAGGTAAGTGCAAAATATTGAATCAAAAATATCGAAGTTAAAAATATAGATGTAAAAATATTGATTTAAAAATATAAATAAAATCAAATAATATAAATTAAAAATATTAAATAATAATGTTATCTTTAACAAAATAAATTAAATTTAATATACATTTCAACTAGATATAAAAAAAAAATAATTTTAAAAAATGTACACACAAACATATTAATTTATACATATACATATGTTTACTTTTAAATAATTTATTAACTATTATCTTTATTTAATTTTTAAACTTAAATTATATACAAATAAAATATAAACATATATCAATAATTTAAAATAAAAATAAACATTCTATATCTAATTAAAACATTAAACTTATTAAAAAAATTAAAACGTACATTTCGCAATACAATAAATACAACAGTAGGGAAAATGTTGGATAGTGGAATAATTAAATTTACTATTCCAACTCCAGTGATTGCAACAGTAGGGAAAACGTTGGATAGCAGAGGGGTAAAAATTACTATTCCCACTCCAAAGAGTGCAACAGTAGGGAAAGTGTTGGCTAGCGGAGGGGTAAAATTTACTATTCCCACTCCAGTGAGTGCAAAAGTAGGCTAAATGTTGGATAGCAGAAGAATTAAATTTACTATTCCAACCCCAGTGAGTGCAACAGTAGGGAAATGTTGGATAGCGGAGGGGTAAAAATTACTATTCCCACTCCAGTGATTGCAGCAGTAGGGAAAGTGTTGGATAGCGGAGGGGCAAAAATTACTATTCCCACTCCAAAGAGTGCAGCAGTAGGGAACGTGTTAGATAGATGAGGGGTAAACATTACTATTCCTACTCCAGTGATTGCAACAGTACGGAAAGTGCTGGATAGCAAAGGGGTGAAAATTACTATTCCCACTCCAAAGAGTGCAACGGTAGAGAAAGTTTTAGATAGCGGAGGGGTAAAAATTACTATTCTCACTCCAATGAGTGCAATAGTAGGGAAAGTGCTGGATAGCGAAGGGGTAAAAATTACTATTCCCACTCCAGTGAGTGCAACAGGAGGGAAAGTGTTGGATAGCAAAGAAACAAAAATTACTAATAACATTTAAACAATTAAAAAAATTAAATAATCTTAAAAATAAATAAATATTTTAAAAATATACGACTAAATATATTAAACATATGAAAAGAACACATATTATAGTATTAATTACATATAACAAAAAGGTTCAAATATTATATAAAATAAATTAATAAATACATTTATAAACAATATTTATTTAAAATAAGCAAATATTAACAAACAAATTACTTAAAACATAAATGTATTAATTTTATTTCCTACCCTATTTCCACACCAATAAGAAAAGACCAGCATTTTTATTTTTATTTATTTCCATAATTAACATAATTAATAATTCATTTAAAAAATATTATTAATACTATAATATCCACAACACACACCTAAATTTAATTACACAATTACCATAATTAATTCCTAATTAATTATTTTAAATTAATTAACAACTACTTATTAATTCATCAATAAAAAATAAATTACTTCCCAATCTTCCCACCATTTACACCTATAAACACCACAACACACACCTAAAATTAATTACACAATTACCATAGTTAATTACTAATTATTTAATTTGAATTCATTAACAACTAATTAATAATTCATCAATAAAAAATAAATTACTTCAAACCCTTTACACCTATAAACACAACACACACCTAAAATTAATTACACAATTACCATCATTAATCACTACTTATTTAATTAAAATTAATTAACAACTAATTATTAAGTAATTAATAAATTAATTTACACATTTAACACTATAACATCTCAATTAAACAAATATTAATAAATAAAAGTTATTCAATAAATGTAATATAATTAAATTACTTCCCACCCTATTCCCCTATAAAGCCACAACCCGCTACCGAACTAAAAACGCAAATTTAAAAAAAAGAAATAATAATTACTAAAAGTAATCAATACATTTTATATAATTAAATTACTTCCCATCCTATTCCCATATTAACCCACAACCCGCTACGGAACTAAAAACGCAAAATTCAAATAAATAAATAAATAATAACTACTAAACTTTTAACACATATAATAAAAATACAAACAATTCTTATACAAAAAAACATACATCACACACATATAAAATATATACTAAAATACATAACATTAATAAAAAATCGATGGGCCCGATTCACAAAAGTAATCTGAGACAAAATCCTAACTTTACGACTTTCGGTATTCACAAAGGGCATTTAGGAGTAGTAAAGTTAGGATTTTCTCTCAGTTAAACTTACGTTTTGGTCTTAAGTTTAACTTAAGTAAACCTTAAGTTTAACTGAGACAAAATCCTAACTTTACTAATCCTAAGTGCCCTTTGCGAATACCGAAAGTTGTAAAGTTAGGATTTTGTCTCAGATTACTTTTGTGAATCGGGCCCGATATTTTTAACAACAATATTTATGCAAACGATATTAAACACTTCGATATTTTTTAAATCGATATTACTTACCTAAAATCGATATTCTTGACCACGAGAATTTGTCTGTCGATATTCCTGACCCACGATATTTTTGACACAATATTTGTGCAATTCGATAGTTTTTACTTGATATTCTGTCTCTGCACCCTTCCTCAGGGCTTCAACGTTAATCAACAGAACATATATAAGATAAACAATTGTCTTTTCAAGTATTAGAATCATCACTCCCAAACAGTTGTCACACTAGTGTCACTGGAATTGTGCTAATCAACTTAAAGAATTGTCTCATTCATGAGCTAGTGCATAAATCGTGAGATAAGCTATTTTTGGAAGTAAAAAAAAGAATTTTATAGTGAAAAAAACTTACTGATCATATTATAAATGGAGAGCAAGGAATTTCTATAGGAAAAATGTGGTAGATACTTGAGTAAACTTTTCTACAAGAACTGAATTCCCCCAGAGTACTGAACCCAGAAGGAGTTTCTGTATAGTAACCCCTTTCATAGTACTGGAGGAGATCAAGCGCTGAAATAAGGACAGTGGGTAAATGAAGTATAAACTCTGGTTTGAGAGGGCAGTAACGATGGCTGCCTGTTTATGGAAGACGGTAATTGCGGGTATTATACAAATGATTATACAAAATAGGGTATTATACAAATTATTATACAAAAACAGGTTTGAATCAAAATCATTGGGGTAAGTGGCAGAACAGAAAACCGTTAGTGGTGCTCGGATAAAGGGGCTGGCGGTCCCCAACTAGGGGGCCGATTCCGATTCGGGCCGGAAATCTCTCCGACCGAGCCGGACTCGGAGAGATTTCCGACTGAATCGGACTCTGGCAGCCCGACCGAACGAGTACGATGCGCACGTATGCCATCGGACTCGAGTCGGTCGGACTCCCATTGAAGTCAATGGGAGCCGGTCGTACAACGCGTACGCGGGCCCCCATTGACTCAATGGGTGCGAGGCGGTCAAGGGCACCCCCTACAGCGGGTACGCGTCGAAGCGACTCGCGCCGTACACGCACAGGTAGGGGGACCCATGGGTCCCCCCTGTGTGCGACTCGCGCGGCTACATGTACAGGGGGGTCCGACACGGACCCCCAAAGTATGTCTCCGACTGCTCTTTGGAGCCGGAGTGCGCGGCTCGGTCGGACTGCTCGTGGCGCGCATCGTACTCACCCGGCCGGGGAACGTCTCCATTGCGCGGTGCGAGTCGAGTCCGAGCGAGTCGGTCGGTGCGGTTCGACCCGGGAACAAGTCGGTCGGAGCAGTCGGGATGCCCGGACGAGTCGGTCGGCGAATTCGCATCGTACTCGCTCGCCCGGACGTGCGTACGAATCGGTCAGGAAATAGGGCTCCGAATCGGATCCGGTTAAGCCGAATCCGATTCGGAGCCCTACCGGCCGAGATCGGAATCGGCCCCTAGGTTTGGCAATATATGGAGGGGGGTTGAATTTTGGGGTTAGGGATATACACAGAAAATTGTCTAGATAGACGTATAGCCAGTATTACTTTTGGGCTATAGCTAGAATGTTGTTTTATTTTCAAGAATATGGGGGACAATGAAGCTTCTAAAGATAGAGGTGATGGGAAGACAAGAGAAGGAAGGTCTAGTTAAAGTCTGTGTGAGAAGCCCCTAAATTGACAAGGCTTTGGGAGATAAGCAAGCCTCTATTGTTTTTACCTGTATGAAGGTTAAATGAGATACAAGGATGGTGATGTAGGGTTAAAAATCATTTGTGACCCTGTAGAGAAATGGTGGATAAAGGCTGTAGTGATTTAAGACAGAATCTGTGTCCTAATGTATTATTATGAGGCAAATGTGCCAGTGGTGAGGTACACCTGATGGGAATAGTAAAATGAATTTACCTCAATTCTCTCACAAAGAAAAGCCTTAAAACATAAAAAGAATTCCATTAATGGTGGCGCAGATAACTCGGATTTTGATTTACCAATATGAGAGAAGAGGGTCATGGCCGGAATAATCAGAGGAAGCAGTCTCGTGGACAGGTTGCAGTAAATGGTCACCATGTGGTTTGGAACCCAATACGGTGAAACTGACAATAAAAGCAGCCTTCGAGACAGGAGATTGCCCAGTGGAAGCGCAGAGCATTCTTGTCGCTGTGACATGATCGGGCATGCTTTAATCGACTCCTGTATAAGTATATTGGGAGGAGGAAAAAAAAACAGGGTTGAAGAACACTGGGCCACCGTCTCTCTTTAATGACCAGGAACCGACTCGCCTGTGCCTAGTGGTACAAGCACTGCACCACTCTCTATCTCTAATGACCAGGAACGACCCACCTGTCCTTAGTGGTACGGGCTCTGCATGGCCATCTTTCTTTAAAGACCAGGAAAAGACCCACCTGTTCCTAGTACCCTGGGCTCTGCACCGCCCTCTGTCTTTAATGACCAGGACCAGACCCAGCTATCCCTTGTGGCACTACCTATGCATCATCCTTTCTCTTTAATAACCAGGAAAGACCCACCTGTCCCTAGTGACCTGAGCTCCGCACCGCCCTCTCTCTTTAACGACCAGGAAAGGACACGACTATCCCTTGTGGCACGAACTCTGCATCCCCTCTCCCTTTAATGACCAGAAACGGGCTTGCCTGTTCCTAGTGAACTGAGCTCTGCACCCCCTTCTCTCTTTAATGACCAGGAAAAGACTCGCCTGTCTCTAGTAACCTGAGCTCTGGACTGCCCTCTGTCTTTAATGACCAGGACCGGACCCGGCTATCCCTAGTGGTACAAGCTCTGCATCATCCTCTCTCTTTAATGAACAGGAAAAGACTTGCCTGTCCCTAGTGACCTGAGCTCTTCACTGCCCTCTCTCTTTAATGGCCAGGAAAAGACTGGACTGTCCCTCCACCGCTCTCTCTGTTTGACCAGTAAAGGACCCACCTGTCCCTAGGGGTATGACCTTTGCACTGTCCTCTCCCTTTAATAACCAGAAACGCACCCACCTGTTCCTAGTAACCTGAGCTCTGGACTGCCCTCTGCCTTTAATGACCAGGACCAGACCTGCTTGTCCCTAGTGACATGAGCTCTGCATCATCCTCTCTTTAATGACCAGGACCAGACCCACCTGTCCCTAGTGGTACGCGCTCTGCATCATTCTCTCCCTTTAATGACCAGGAAAAGACCTGCCTGTCCATAGTGACGTGAGCTCTGCATTGCCCTCTCTCATTAATGACCCTGACCAGACCCGACTAGCCCTAGTGGCACAAACTCTGCACCACCCTCTCCTTTTAATGACAAGAAACAGACCTGCCTGTCCCTAGTGACATGAGTTCAGCATCACCCTCTCTCTTTGACCAGTAAAGAACACAGCTGTCCCTAGGTGCACGACTTCTGCACCACCCTCTCTCTTTGACCAGTAAAGGACACACCTGTCACTAGGGGCACGACCTCTGCACTGTCACTCTTTAATGGCCAGGAATGGACCCGACTGTCTCTAGCCTAGAGCCCTGTAATCCCTCAATTTCTAGCAACCAGGTAAAGACCATGCAAATTCTAGAAACCTGGGGCTATATAGCCCTACTTTTAATGATCACGAATAATAAACCCTCCTGCACCCAGTGGCCAGGAGCTCTTGACTCCCTCCCAGTCTAAGGGCCAGCACTGGGCCAGCCTGACCCTAGTGGCATATATAACTCAGCATCTCCTTATCGACTAATGACCAGGGCACTCCCTGGTGACAAGCAGCCATATAAAGACCAGGAGCTAGACCTTTCTGACACCCTCTCTCTATATCTAATGTCCAGGACTGGACCCACCAGCCCTTGGCGGTGATAGTAGGGGGGGCTGTGTCACCCTTAGCTTTAGTACTTGGAAAGAGCTGCCTATCTTCAGCAAACTAGACCTGAAATTTACACTTGAGTCAGTGCAAATGAATCTTTCTATGCAAGTCAGTTTAGTGTACAAACATCTCACTGCTGTCTCTGCTTAATATACTGTGTACTGCTAACTGCTGAAAAATGCTCCCTTCAGTTGTCTCTTCTCTAGCTTGACACCTATGCTCTCTCCTGCTGCCAAGGTCATATTGCTGGTGGTGCTCCCTTCTCTTAGATTTGCTCCTGCCGGATGGCAGTGGTCCTGTCTGGTACCTGTGGTCACCTTGGCTGGCTGTGCTCACTTCTGCTGCCCACCCCCTTTGGCTGCTTGTTCTCTATTCTGCAGTGCTCCAGTCAGACGGCTGTGGTTCTACTCTTTCTCCTTGGCTGTGCTCCCTTCTGCTGCCCACCCGCTTGTGCTCTGTTCTGCTGTGCTCCAGTCAGACGGCTGTGGTTCTGCTCTTTCTCCTTGGCTGTGGTCCCTTCTGCTGCCCACCCTCTCATGCTCTATTCTGCTGTGCTCCAGTCAGACGGCTGTGGTTATTCTCTCTCTTCTTGGCTGTGCTCCCTTCTGTTGCCCACCCTCTCATTCTCTATTCTGCTGTGCTCCAGTCAGATGGCTGTGGTTCTGCTCTCTCTCCTTGGCTGTGGTCCCTTCTGCTGCCCACCCGCTTGTGCTCTGTTCTGCTGTGCTCCATTCAGATGGCTGTGGTTCTGCTCTCTCTCCTTGGCTGTGGTCCCTTCTGTTGCCCACCCTCTTGTGCTCTATTCTGCTGTGCTCCAGTCAGACGGCTGTGGTTCTGCTCTTTCTCCTTGGCTGTGGTCCCTTCTGCTGCCCACCCTCTAATGCTCTATTTTGCTGTGCTCCAGTCAGACGGCTGTGGTTCTGCTCTCTCTCCTTGGCTCTGCTCCCTTCTGCTGCCCACCCTCTTGTGCTCTATTCTGCTGTGCTCCAGTCAGATGGCTGTGGTTCTGCTCTCTCTCCTTGGATATGGTTCCTTCTGCTGCCCACCCTCTTGTGCTCTATTCTGCTGTGCTCCAGTGAGACGGCTGTGGTTCTGCTCTCTCTCCTTGGCTGTGCACCCTTCTGTTGCCCACCTTCTCATGCTCTATTCTTCTGTGCTCTAGTCAGATGGCTGTGGTTCTGCTCTCTCTCCTTGGCTGTGGTCCCTTCTGCTGCCCACCCTCTTGTGCTCAATTCTACTGTGCTCCAGTCAGATGGCTGTGGTTCTGCTCTCTCTTTTCTCCTTGGCTGTGCTCCCTTCTGCTGCTCACCCTCTCATGCTCTATTCTGCTGTGCTCCAGTCAGACGGCTGTGGTTCTGCTCTCTCTCCTTGGCTGTGGTCCCTTCTGCTGCCCACCCTCTTGTGCTCTATTCTGCTGTGCTCCAGTCAGACGGCTGTGGTTCTGCTCTCTCTCCTTGGCTGTGCTCCCTTCTGTTGCCCACCCTCTCATGCTCTATTCTGCTGTGCTCCAGTCAGACGGCTGTGGTTCTGCTCTCTCTCCTTGGCTGTGGTCCCTTCTGCTGCCCACCCTCTTTCTGCTCTATTCCGCTGTGCTCCAGTCAGATGGCTGTGGTTCTGCTCTCTCTACTTGGCTGTGCTCCCTTCTTCTGCCCACCCTCTCATGCTCTGTTCTGCTGTGCTCCAGTCAGACGGCTGTGGTTCTGCTCTTTCTCCTTGGCTGTGGTCCCTTCTGCTGCCCACCCTCTTCTGCTCTATTCTGCTGTGCTCCAGTCAGACGGCTGTGGTTCTGCTCTCTCCCCTTGGCTCTGCTCCCTTCTGTTGCCCACCCTCTTGTGCTCTATTCTGCTGTGCTCCAGACAGATGGCTGTGGTTCTGCTCTTTCTCCTTGGCTGTGCTCCCTTCTGCTGCCCACCCTCTCTTGCTCAATTCTGCTGTGCTCCATTCAGATGGCTGTGGTTCTGCTCTCTCTCCTTGGCTGTGGTCCCTTCTGTTGCCCACCCTCTTGTGCTCTATTCTGCTGTGCTCCCGTCAGACGGCTGTGGTTCTGCTCTTTCTCCTTGGCTGTGGTCCCTTCTGCTGCCCACCCTCTAATGCTCTATTCTGCTGTGCTCCAGTCAGACGGCAGTGGTTCTGCTCGCTCTCCTTGGCTCTGCTCCCTTCTGCTGCCCACCCTCTTGTGCTCTATTCTGCTGTGCTCCAGTCAGACGACTGTGGTTCTGCTCTCTCTCCTTGGCTCTGCTCCCTTCTGTTGCCCACCCTCTTGTTCTCTATTCTGCTGTGCTCCAGTTAGACAGCTGTGGTTCTCCTCTCTCTCCTTGGCTCTGCTCCCTTCTGCTGCCCACCCTCTTGTGCTCTATTCTGCTGTGCTCCAGTCAGATGGCTGTGGTTCTGCTCTCTCTCCTTGGATATGGTTCCTTCTGCTGCCCACCCTCTTGTGCTCTATTCTGCTGTGCTCCAGTCAGACGGCTGTGGTTCTGCTATCTCTCCTTGGCTGTGCTCCCTTCTGTTGCCCACCTTCTCATGCTCTATTCTGCTGTGCTCCAGTCAGACGGCTGTGGTTCTGCTCTCTCTCCTTGGCTGTGGTCCCTTCTGCTGCCCACCCTCTTGTGCTCAATTCTGCTGTGCTCCAGTCAGATGGCTGTGGTTCTGCTCTCTCTACTTGGCTGTGGTTCCTTCTGCTGCCCACCCTCTCATGCTCTATTCTGCTGTGCTCCAGTCAGAGGGCTGTGGTTCTGCTCTTTCTCCTTGGCTGTTCTCCCTTCTGCTGCTCACCCTCTCATGCTCTATTCTGCTGTGCTCCAGTCAGACGGCTGTGGTTCTGCTCTCTCTCCTTGGCTGTGGTCCCTTCTGCTGCCCACCCTCTTGTGCTCTATTCTGCTGTGCTCCAGTCAGACGGCTGTGGTTCTGCTCTCTCTCCTTGGCTGTGCTCCCTTCTGTTGCCCACCCTCTCATGCTCTATTCTGCTGTGCTCCAGTCAGACGGCTGTGGTTCTGCTCTCTCTCCTTGGCTGTGGTCCCTTCTGCTGCCCACCCTCTTTCTGCTCTATTCCGTTGTGCTCCAGTCATATGGCTGTGGTTCTGCTCTCTCTACTTGGCTGTGGTCCCGTCTGCTGCCCACCCTCTCATTCTCTATTCTGCTGTGCTCCAGTCAGAGGGCTGTGGTTCTGCTCTCTCTCTTTGGCTGTGCTCCCTTCTTCTGCCCACCCTCTTCTGCTCTATTCTGCTGTGCTCCAGTCAGACGGCTGTGGTTCTGCTCTCTCTCCTTGGCTCTGCTCCCTTCTGTTGCCCACCCTCTTGTGCTCTATTCTGCTGTGCTCCAGACAGATGGCTATGGTTCTGCTCTTTCTCCTTGGCTGTGCTCCCTTCTGCTGCCCACCCTCTCATGCTCTATTCTGCTGTGCTCCATTCAGATGGCTGTGGTTCTGCTCTCTCTCCTTGGCTGTGGTCCCTTCTGTTGCCCACCCTCTCATGCTCTATTCTGCTGTGCTCCAGTCAGACGGCTGTGGTTCTGCTCTCTCTCTTTGGCTGTGGTCCCTTCTGCTGCCCACCTTCTAATGCTCTATTCTCCTGTGTTCCAGTCAGATGGCTGTGGTTGTGCTCTCTTTTCCTGTCTGTGCAACATGTTAGTGGCTTTGATCAAACTTGCTATTCATGAGCCAAAATGTGTGTGTGCTCCATCACAATGGCTATGCTCCCAGATGCTAGATGCTCCTCCTCTTACTGCCCGTGTGCCATGCAGCAGGCTCTGTTCCATCTGGACATCTCTGCTCCCTGCTGTTACCTCAGTGACATACTGCTGGTTCTGCTTCCTTCTGCTGGCTCCAGTCCATTTAAACATCTATGCTCCCTTCAGGTACCTGGGTGATTTACAGATGTTAGTGTTCCCTTTAGTTGTCACTGCTTCAGCAGGCAGGCTGTGCTCCCTGCTGTTATCTTTCTTTACTGCTGATGAGAAGCCCCTACCTGCTGCCTATGCTCTCTCCGGCTGGCTGCAGTCCCCTCAGACCATGCCACTAGCTGTCTCTTATAACTTCACTTGTACTTGTATGCTGTCGATCTCGAATCATCATGTCCCCTTGTTCTTCTTGGTGGTTTGCCCATTTCAGCTCACATCCAGCCTGGGGCTGTGCTTATGCATGCTGGTTGCTTTTTCCTTCCTTTTAAGTTTTAACCCCTTGACCGCGATCGGAATTCCGCTCGTGTGCTGGACATTCCGATCGCGGGTGTGGTCGTGACGAGCTCAGCTCGTCATGCGCACAGCGCGACCGCGCAGCATGACGAGCTGAGCTCTTCACGAGCATCGAAGGGGTTAAAAGTGGTTTAACTTTAATACTTGATGGAAATAACCCACTAAATGTGTCTTTTTTTTGTGCATTAGCAGCAGCAACACCAGCAGCCACAACAGCAGTAACAACCGCAGCAACAACAGTTGCCACAACAGCTGCCACTACAGCACCAACAACAGCAGCCACCACTGCAGCCACAACAGCAGTAACAGCAATAGCCACAACTGCAGCCACTACAGCAGCAACAGCAGAAGCAACAACAGGTGACACTACAGCTGCCACTACAGCAGCAACAACAGTAGACACCACAACTGCCACCATGGCAGCAACAACAGTTGCCAAAACAACTGCCACTGCAGCACCAACAACAGTAGCCTCCACTGCAGCCACAACAGCAGTAACAACAATTGCTACAACAGCTGCCACCACAGCAGCAACAACCGCTGCAACAACAACAGCAACCACAGCAGGAACAACAGCAGTCACAACTGGAGCCACAACAGCAGCCACAACAGCAGCAACAGATACAACAACAGCACCACCAACAGGTGACACTACAGCTGCCACTACAGCAGCAACAACTGCTGCTACAACAGCAACAACAATAGCCACCACTACAGCTGCCACTACAGCAGCAACAACAGTAGACACAACATCTGCGACCATGGCAGCAACAACAGTTGCCACAACAACTGCCACTGCAGCACCAACAACAGTAGCCACACCTGCAGCCACAACAGCAGTAACAACAGTTGCTACAACAGCTGCCACTACAGCAGCAACAACCGCTGCAACAACAGCAGGAACATCAGCAGCCACAACTGTGGCCACCACTGCAGCCACAACAGCAGTAACAACAATAGCCACAACTGCAGCCGCTACAGCAGCAGCAACAGATAAAACAACAGCACCAACAACAGGTGACACCACAGCTGCCACTACAGCAGCAACAACAGCTGGTACAACAGCAGCAACAACAGCCACCACTACAGCTGCCACTACAGCAGCAACAACAGTTGCAACAACAGCTGCCGCTACAGCACCAACAACAGTAGCCACCACTGCAGCCACAACAACAACAATAGCCACAACTGCAGCCACAACAGCAGCAACAACAGATACAACAACAGCACCAACAACAGGAGACTCTACAGCTGCCACTACAGCAGCAACAACAGCTGGTACAACAGCAGCAGCAACAGCCTCCACTACAGCAGCAACAACAGCCGCCACTACAGCTGCCACTACAGCAGCAACAACAGTTGCCACCACTGCAGCAACAACAGCAGCAACAACAGATACAACAGCACCAACAACAGGTGACACTACAGCTGCCACTACAGCAGCAACAACAGCTGCTACAGCAGCAACTACAGCCACCACTACATCTGCCACTACAGCACCAACAACAGGAGACACTACAGCTGCCACTACAGCAGCAACAACAGCTGGTACAACAGCAGCAACAGCAGCCACCACTCCAGCAGCAGCAACAGCTGCCACTAATGCAGCAACAACAGTTGCCACAACAGCTGCAACTACAGCACCAACAACAGCAGTCAGCACTGCACCCACAACAGCAGTAACAACAATAGCCACATCTGCAGCCACAACAGTAGCAACAACAGATACAACAACAGCACCAACAACAGGACACCCTACAGCTGCCACTACAGCAGCAACAACAGCTGCTATAACAGCAACAACAGCCACCACTACATCTGCCACTACAGCACCAACAACAGTAGCCACCACTGCAGCCACAACAACAGCAACAACAGATACAACAACAGCACCAACAACAGGTGACACTACAGCAGCAACAACAGCGGCTACAACAGCAACAACAACAGCCGCCACTACAGATGCCACTACAGCAGCAACAACAGTTGAAACAACAGCTGCCACTACAGCACCAACAACAGTAGCCACCACTGCAGCCACAACAGCAATAACAACAATAGCCACAACTGCAGCCACAACAGCAGCAACAACAGATACAACAACAGCACCAACAACAGGTGACACTACAGCTGCCACTACAGCAGCAACAACAGCTGCTACAACAGCAACAACAACAGCCGCCACTACAGCTGCCACTACAGCAGCAACAACACTTGCTCCAACAGCTGCCACTACAGCAGCAACAACAGATACAACAACAGCACCAGCAACAGGTGACACTACAACTGCCACTACAGCAGCAACAGCTGCTACAACAGCAACAACAGCCGCCACTACAGCTGCCACTACAACAGCAACAACAGTAGACACAACAACTGCCACCACGGTAGCAACAACCATTGCCACAACAACTGCCACTGCAGCACCAACAACAGTAGCCACCACTGCAGCCACAACAGCAGTAACAACAGTTGCTACAACAGCTGCCACCACAGCAGCAACAACCGCTGCAACAACAGCAGCAACCACAGCAGGAACATCTGCAGCCACAACTGTGGCTACCACTGCAGCCACAACAGCAGTAACAACAATAGCCACAACTGCAGCCACTACAGCAGCAAAAACAGACACAACAACAGCACCAACAACAGGTGACACCACAGCTGCCACTACAGCAGCAACAATGGCTGGTACAACAGCAGCAACAACATCCGCCACAACAGCTGCCTCTACAGCAGGAACAACAGTTGCCTCAACAGCTGCCACTACAGCACCAACAACAGTAGCCACCACTGCAGCCACAACTGCATCAATAGCCATAACTGCAGCCACAACAGCAGCAACAACAGATACAACAGCACCAATAACAGGAGACACTACAGCTGCCACTACAGCAGCAACAACATTTGCCACAACAGCAGCCACTACAGCACCAACAACAGCAGCCACCACTGCACCCACAACAGCAGTAACAACAATAGCAACAACTGCAGCAACAACAGCAGCAACAACAGCTGCTACAACAGCAACAACAACAGCAGCCACAACTGTAGCCACAACAGCAGCCACAACAGCAGCAACAACAGATACAACAACAGCACCAACAACAGGAGACTCTACAGCTGCCACTACAGCAGCAACAACAGCTGGTACAACAGCAGCAACAACAGCCTCCACTACAGCAGCAACAACAGCCACCACTACAGCTGCCACTACAGCAGCAACAACAGTTGCCACCACTGCAGCAACAACAGCAGCAACAACAGATACAACAACAGCACCAACAACAGATGACACTACAGCTGCCACTACAGCAGCAACAACAGCTGCTACAGCAGCAACTACAGCCACCACTACATCTGCCACTACAGCACCAACAACAGGAGACACTACAGCTGCCACTACAGCAGCAACAACAGCTGGTACAACAGCAGCAACAGCAGCCACCACTCCAGCAGCAGCAACAGCTGCCACTAATGCAGCAACAACAGTTGCCACAACAGCTGCAACTACAGCACCAACAACAGCAGTCAGCACTGCACCCACAACAGCAGTAACAACAATAGCCACATCTGCAGCCACAACAGTAGCAACAACAGATACAACAACAGCACCAACAACAGGACACCCTACAGCTGCCACTACAGCAGCAACAACAGCTGCTATAACAGCAACAACAGCCACCACTACATCTGCCACTACAGCACCAACAACAGTAGCCACCACTGCAGCCACAACAACAGCAACAACAGATACAACAACAGCACCAACAACAGGTGACACTACAGCAGCAACAACAGCGGCTACAACAGCAACAACAACAGCCGCCACTACAGATGCCACTACAGCAGCAACAACAGTTGAAACAACAGCTGCCACTACAGCACCAACAACAGTAGCCACCACTGCAGCCACAACAGCAATAACAACAATAGCCACAACTGCAGCCACAACAGCAGCAACAACAGATACAACAACAGCACCAACAACAGGTGACACTACAGCTGCCACTACAGCAGCAACAACAGCTGCTACAACAGCAACAACAACAGCCGCCACTACAGCTGCCACTACAGCAGCAACAACAGATACAACAACAGCACCAGCAACAGGTGACACTACAACTGCCACTACAGCAGCAACAGCTGCTACAACAGCAACAACAGCCGCCACTACAGCTGCCACTACAACAGCAACAACAGTAGACACAACAACTGCCACCACGGTAGCAACAACCGTTGCCACAACAACTGCCACTGCAGCACCAACAACAGTAGCCACCACTGCAGCCACAACAGCAGTAACAACAGTTGCTACAACAGCTGCCACCACAGCAGCAACAACCGCTGCAACAACAGCAGCAACCACAGCAGGAACATCTGCAGCCACAACTGTGGCTACCACTGCAGCCACAACAGCAGTAACAACAATAGCCACAACTGCAGCCACTACAGCAGCAAAAACAGACACAACAACAGCACCAACAACAGGTGACACCACAGCTGCCACTACAGCAGCAACAACAGATACAACAGCACCAAAAACAGGAGACACTACAGCTGCCACTACAGCAGCAACAACATTTGCCACAACAGCAGCCACTACAGCACCAACAACAGCAGCCACCACTGCACCCACAACAGCAGTAACAACAATAGCAACAACTGCAGCAACAACAGCAGCAACAACAGCTGCTACAACAGCAACAACAGCAGCCACAACTGTAGCCACAACAGCAGCCACAACAGCAGCAACAACAGATACAACAACAGCACCAGCAACAGGTGACACTACAACTGCCACTACAGCAGCAACAACAGCTGCTACAACAGCAACAACAACAGCCGCCACTACAGCTGCCACTATAGCAGCAACAACAGTAGACACAACAACTGCCACCACGGTAGCAACAACCGTTGCCACAACAACTGCCACTGCAGCACCAACAACAGTAGCCATCACTGCAGCCACAACAGCAGTAACAACAGTTGCTACAACAGCTGCCACCACAGCAGCAACAACCACTGCAACAACAGCAGGAACATCAGCAGCCACAACTGTGGCCACCACTGCAGCCACAACAGCAGTAACAACAATAGCCACAACTGCAGCCACTACAGCAGCAGCAACAGATAAAACAACAGCACCAACAACAGGTGACACCACAGCTGCCACTACAGCAGCAACAACAGCTGGTACAACAGCAGCAACAACAGCCACCACTACAGCTGCCACTACAGCAGCAACAACAGTTGCAACAACAGCTGCCGCTACAGCACCAACAACAGTAGCCACCACTGCAGCCACAACAACAATAGCCACAACTGCAGCCACAACAGCAGCAACAACAGATACAACAACAGCACCAACAACAGGAGACTCTACAGCTGCCACTACAGCAGCAACAACAGCTGGTACAACAGCAGCAACAACAGCCTCCACTACAGCAGCAACAACAGCCGCCACTACAGCTGCCACTACAGCAGCAACAACATTTGCCACAACAGCAGCCACTACAGCACCAACAACTGCAGCCACCACTGCACCCACAACAGCAGTAACAACAATAGCAACAACTGCAGCAACAACAGCAGCAACAACAGCTGCTACAACAGCAACAACAGCAGCCACAACTGTAGCCACAACAGCAGCAACAACAGATACAACAACAGCACCAGCAACAGGTGACACTACAACTGCCACTACAGCAGCAACAACAGCTGCTACAACAGCAACAACAACAGCCGCCACTACAGCTGCCACTATAGCAGCAACAACAGTAGACACAACAACTGCCACCACGGTAGCAACAACCGTTGCCACAACAACTGCCACTGCAGCACCAACAACAGTAGCCACCACTGCAGCCACAACAGCAGTAACAACAGTTGCTACAACAGCTGCCACCACAGCAGCAACAACCGCTGCAACAACAGCAGCAACCACAGCAGGAACATCTGCAGCCACAACTGTGGCTACCACTGCAGCCACAACAGCAGTAACAACAATAGCCACAACTGCAGCCACTACAGCAGCAAAAACAGACACAACAACAGCACCAACAACAGGTGACACCACAGCTGCCACTACAGCAGCAACAATGGCTGGTACAACAGCAGCAACAACATCCGCCACAACAGCTGCCTCTACAGCAGGAACAACAGTTGCCACAACAGCTGCCACTACAGCACCAACAACACTAGCCACCACTGCAGCCACAACAGCACCAATAGCCACAACTGCAGCCACAACAGATACAACAGCACCAATAACAGGAGACACTACAGCTGCCACTACAGCAGCAACAACATTTGCCACAACAGCAGCCACTACAGCACCAACAACAGCAGCCACCACTGCACCCACAACAGCAGTAACAACAATAGCAACAACTGCAGCAACAACAGCAGCAACAACAGCTGCTACAGTAGCAACAACAACAGCAGCCACAACTGTAGCCACAACAGCAGCCACAACAGCAGCAACAACAGATACAACAACAGCACCAGCAACAGGTGACACTACAACTGCCACTACAGCAGCAACAACAGCTGCTACAACAGCAACAACAACAGCCGCCACTACAGCTGCCACTATAGCAGCAACAACAGTAGACACAACAACTGCCACCATGGTAGCAACAACCGTTGCCACAACAACTGCCACTGCAGCACCAACAACAGTAGCCACCACTGCAGCCACAACAGCAGTAACAACAGTTGCTACAACAGCTGCCACCACAGCAGCAACAACCGCTGCAACAACAGCAGCAACCACAGCAGGAACATCTGCAGCCACAACTGTGGCTACCACTGCAGCCACAACAGCAGTAACAACAATAGCCACAACTGCAGCCACTACAGCAGCAAAAACAGATACAACAACAGCACCAACAACAGGTGACACCACAGCTGCCACTACATCAGCAACAATGGCTGGTACAACAGCAGCAACAACATCCGCCACAACAGCTGCCTCTACAGCAGGAACAACAGTTGCCACAACAGCTGCCACTACAGCTGCCACTACAGCACCAACAACAGTAGCCACCACTGCAGCCACAACAGCACCAATAGTCACAACTGCAGCCACAACAGCAGCAACAACAGATACAACAGCACCAATAACAGGAGACACTACAGCTGCCACTACAGCAGCAACAACATTTGCCACAACAGCAGCCACTACAGCACCAACAACAGCAGCCACCACTGCACCCACAACAGCAGTAACAACAATAGCAACAACTGCAGCAACAACAGCAACAACAGCTGCTACAACAGCAACAACAACAGCCGCCACTACAGCTGGCACTACAGCAGCAACAACAGTAAACACAACAACTGCCACCACGGCAGCAACAACAGTTGCCACAACAACTGCCACTGCAGCACCAACAACAGTAGCCACCACTGCAGCCACAACAGCAGTAACAACAGTTGCTACAACAGCTGCCACCACAGCAGCAACAACAGCTGCTACAACAGCAGCAACAACAGTCACCACTACAGCTGCCACTACAGCAGCAACAACAGTAGACACAACAACTGCCACTGCAGCACCAACAACAGTAGCCACCACTGCAGCCACAGCAGCAGTAACAACAGTTGCTACAACAACGGCCACTACAGTAGCAACAACCGCTGCAACAGCAGCAGCAACCACAGCAGGAACAGCAGCGACAACTGCAGCCAGAACAGCAGCAACAACAGTAGACACAACAACTGCCACCACAGCAGCAACAACAGTTGCCACAACAGCTGCCACTATTGCACCAACAACAGTAGCCACCACTGCAGCCACAACATCAGCAACAACAGGCACAACAACAGCACAAACAACAGGTGCCACTACAGCAGCAACAACGGCTGGTACAATAGCAGCAACAACAGACACGACAACAGCATCATCAACAGGTGCCACTACAACTGTCACTAGAGCAGCAACAACAGCAGCAACAACAGATGCCACTACAGCTGCCACCACAGCAGCAACAATAGCCACAACAGCAGCAACTACAGATATGACAACAGCACCAACTACAAGTGCCACTACAAGTGCCGCTACAGAAGCAACAACTACTGCCACAACAGCTGCCACAACAGCAGCAACAACAGCTGCCACAACAGTAACAACAGTTGCCACAACAGCTACCACTACAACAGCAACAACCACTGCAATAACAGCTGCCTCCACAGCAGCAACAACAGTTGTCACAACAGCTGCCACTACATCAGAAACAACAGTTGCCACAACAGCTACAAGTTTAGGTGGTATGTCATTTTGTATTCCTCCATTGTTCATAGCTTCATATTAACCATTGGCTAGGTGGTCATCATAACAGCAGAGCTTAAGCAACAGGTTCCCTAGAAGGGCGTCACCAATCTATCCACTGTTAGCTGGATGAAGGTCTTGTCAGTCATAGTCTATTGGGAAGAGGTCCCTCATGTGTCAGGTAAACCAGGACCTAGTGGAGAAGGTTGCACATATAACCTAGCATCATTCATCCTGCGCTGGTGAAACAGAAATTGAAAGAAACATGAGGTGGAGGCTGAGCTAAGAGGAGGGTTTGATCAGGTGCCTCCCTGAGCCACAAGTTCAATAACGTCATCAATTGTGGCAAGGGAGGCCGCTGTTCAGGGTTCTTGACAGCAGTCAAAGTCATACAACGGTGGCTTGGTCACTGAGTGTGGGGGCAGGGTCAGAGACATGGCTAAAAAGAACAACATTTTTGTTGCTAGTCTGTTGGATTTTCACGTAGACATGATGCACACAACTTAAATGAAAAATAATTGCAAATGAAACTAATCCGTGAAAGATGCTTTGTTCTGCTAGAAATGCTCAGCTGGTTAATGCAATCACTTCAGATGTCTGTGTGTCAAACTGGAGGATTACTGATTTGAATTCTGGATGGTGCAATGGGAAAGTGACATGCATATTTACAGTACCATTGCATCTCTCTCCCTATGACAGCAAACACTGCGACTATGGGAGTCAATAAATTAAAAAAGAATTACACACAATACAAAATAAGCAGCCGCAGTTTAAACAAGCATTGGTATGGGGGTGAATAACAGGACTGGTGAAAAAGTATTATGAAGCAGCCAGTGCTGGCCACTTCAGAACACTTTTTTTCCTTCTGTCTGTTGGGGGTGTAGATGAAACAGGGAAAGGGATGGGAAGAGGAGAAGAAACAGGAGTGGAAGGGGAGGGAAAAACAGAGACAGGGTGATGGGTGGGAGAAGAAGCAAGAGGGACAGGCCAGGAAGACAAGAGCTGGAGAACATCTTCTTTAGAGGCATAAAAGGATGCTACAAACACATTTCCAAAATGAAATACTTTCATTTGAAAGCTTGCTATCCATAAATCTGTGGAAAGGAACATTTAATGATTTAATTGCACTGTGGGATTCATCTCTCCACAGAACACACACTTTAACTGTAAACATTAAAGTGAGCCACCAATGCTTCTCCCAAGTTAAGTCACAGAAATATTTGGCTAGGAACCCTTAGTTATGCTGGGAGGGGATCACTACAGGAATGGGAGGAAGGGATAACATGGAAAATGGGCGGGACGGAACAAGCAACCATGGACAATGTGGGGGGGGGTGGGAGGGAGCAGACATGAGTGCCAGCTACAAAAAGTGCACTCTGTAGAGTGGCTCAACAAAAAGAAACACATAGCTCCCAAAAGCACAAGCAGTGTTAGAACACAAGTACATGGGCTATGCTGCAGGGCAGGGCCACATGCAAGAAGAGGGAAGTGGCGACCACAGAGCTAACCAGCAGGAAGCATGTGATTTAGAGTGGCTTTGAAGACAGCCAGTGGTAAGTCATGGGCAGGCTCCAAGCCCACTAACAATAAACAAAATGTCTCGAAGAGACAGCGCATGCTCTGTCCAGGTAAGACTTAAAAATCTATTACACACGGCAAAGCAAAGGCAGAGGGTTTCTAGCCTGTATATTTAGGGGACTGACAGTAAATGAATCTGGAAAAAGTTGTAAATTTAGTATTTTTTACCATTTGATATCTAAACGTAAAATTGCAAACAAGTGTAGAAATCGCTTCGAAGTGTTTGAGAGCTATGTAAATAATTTTTAAATGATTCTTAAAACATACAGAGGGATAATTGCTTTTCTTTTTCAACTCCCAGCTCTTGACCCTTCCACTGTAGCAAAAAGTAAACACATGGCCATGTTTTTGTGAGAAAGGTGGCAACATTACTACACATATTGTAAAATAGGCTGATGTTAAGTGAGCAAAAAGATTCATGTTTAAAAAATTTATATTTTTAGTAATAGCCAAAAGACTGTACTTAGTGCAAGGATATGTTTACGGCTTTTTAGTAATAGGATTCATTAAAGAACTAAAAAACACCTTTACAAAAACTAGTAAAAATCACCATGAAGCCTCAAATGAATTAAATCTCCATCAATTAAAACTAATACTGGCTTTCAAGCACCCTTTAGATGTGCTTATTAACAAATTACACACATTTACATGTTTGCAGGTAGCAGGCACCTTTCTGAGAAGACTTGTTTCTTTAGATGTCTCCCCATTCCCTCCCATTACAGTACAAGGGACACATCCTTCTCTTTCAGCCTGAGCCAACCGTTTTCACAAATATATAGGAACTGTTTTGTTAGAATTAAGCAAAAGCCTTGAAAGATACCTCCCGGTAGGTTCTACACACTTCAGCCTCTAGTTCTTGACTATCCCTGTTCAGCCGATAGTTTAAAAGAGTCAGTCGCATAAAGCTTTCATTGCCTGTGATGGCACTGACTAGACTGACAGTGTAGGTTGGTTTTTTTCATAGAGAGAGATACACAAACATCATAACACACACCCACACGGTTTGGTGGCCAGCTGCACTATGCACCCTGCCTGACAAGGCTCCCGGTAAAACAGTCTTACAGGTTCATGGCATGGGCAACATGCAAGAAAAGCTAAACGCTCAGAAGCATGGGCACATGGGTACAACAGTCCACAGGACCACACGTGGCATGCAAGAAAAGCAGAGCGCTCATGAGCATGGATACATGGATACAACAGGCCACAGGGAGACACGTGGCATGCAAGAAAAGCAGAGCGCTCATGAGCATGGGCACATGGATACAACAGGCCACAGGGACACAGGTGGAATGCAAGAAAAACAGCGCGCTCATGAGCATGGATGCATGGATACAACAGGCCACAGGGCCACGCGTGGCATGCAAGAAAAGCAGAGCGCTCATGAGCATGGATACATGGGTACAACAGGCCACAGGGACACAGGTGGCATGCAAGAAAAGCAGGGCGCTCATGAGCATGGACACATGGGTTCAACAGGCCACAGGGACACAGGTGGCATGCAAGAAAAGCAGAGCGATCAGCAGCATGGACACATGGGTACAACAGGCCACAGGGCCACACGTGGCATGCAAGAAAAGCAGAGCGCTCATGAGCATTGATACATGGGTACAACAGGACACAGGGCCACACATGGCATGCAAGAAAAGCAGAGCACTCATGAGCATGGATACATGGATACAACAGGCCACAGGGACACACGTGGCATGCAAGAAATGCAGAGCACTCACGAGCATGGATGCATGGATACAACCAGCCACAGGGACACTGGTGGCATGCAAGAAAAGCAGAGCACTCATGAGCATGGATACATGGATACAACAGGCCACAGGGACACAGGTGGCATGCAAGAAAAGCAGAGAGCTCATGAGCATGGATACAGCAGGCCACAGGGACACAGGTGGCATGCAAGAAAAGCAGAGCACTCATGAGCATGGATGCATGGATACAACAGGCCACAGGGACACAGGTGGCATGCAATAAATGCAGAGCACTCATGAGCATGGACACATGGATACAACAGGCCACAGGGCCACAGGTGGCATGCAAGAAAAGCAGAGCACTCATGAGCATGGATGCATGGATACAACAGGCCAAAGGGACACAGGTGGCATGCAAGAAAAGCTGAGCGATCAGCAGCATGGATACATGGATACAACAGGACACAGGGGCACAGTTGGCATGCAAGAAAAGCAGAGCACTCATGAGCATGGACACATGGATACAACAGGCCACAGTGCCACAGGTGGAATGCAAGAAAAGCAGAGCATGGACAATACTGCATAAGTCCGCACCTGGCCCTTGAACACAACTGGTCAGAGGCTGCAGCCGCCAAGCATGCCACAGCCCTCTCCGTCTCACACTTTTGCTTCTACTTTAGGGGGCATCTTTATGAGAGGCTTGTGCCATGTTTGCTCCACTCATGTTGGTACATGTCTGACGGAGGCCTCCAAGTCAGATTTATGAAGTCACGCAGAGCCACATTGCGTGGCTTTGAAGAGCTTCATAAAGCTGGAGTAAAGCAATGCAGCGCAAATCAGTGCGTTGCCTCACTCTGCGCAAGGGAGAGGATGTGGCCTAACAGGTATCGAGGTCCACCTTGGAGCGGGGGAACGGGGTTCGATCCTTGGCAGGGATGCTCAACATCATGTGGTTCTGTAGAAATCACGTAATCTCCCAGTGCCTAACAGAAAAATGAATGTGTCCATCTGCAACGCAGCTGGTTCTCATGTCAAGGGCTCTGATACCTTAGGGTCTAGTTCGTGCAATAAGAAAACTCTCCCAATAAAATAAAGGAGGCGTTCCATGGGCGTTACGGTGGGTGTCACCAAGCAAATCCTGTGGTTTTTGATGCTCCTCCAAATTTACAAGGACTTGTAAATCTGGGGATAAGCCCATGTGGGTCATAATAAGGAGACATATCTTTATTTCTCCTCGTTCTTTCCTCTTTCTATGTGTGCTGCACACAGAAAGAGGAAAACGCCTCTATGGATTGTTTTTGTGCATGAAGGTGCCCCTTCCTGCAAATAAACAATCCTGCCTACAACACAGGTAACTTTGCACCATGGTGCAAGGATAGCTTTGTTAGCACTCGGCTGCTGAAAAGGTGCCAACGCAAGGGGAAAGGACTGGAATGAACCAAATTGTTTAAATGTGGCGCATTCCTGCCTCTGGAGCAGCGCAGTGCAGCAAGGTGACTTCCTGTGCGGAGCTGCGTGAGAATCTCGTAAATTTGCCCCTTTGTGCAATCAGGGAACAGACAGGTGAGTTTGGTGACAATGAGTCTGCCCTGCTCATAAGGTGCTACAACAGATCACGAGTTGCCAATCCCACATTGCTCAAAACAATGAAGACTGCAAAGATTTAATAAGAGACCAAATGCGCAAAATAATAGTTTACCTGCGAGGGGTGTCTGTTACAACCCTGGCTCCTGCAGCCTTCACATAGTCTTAATAGCAGTGACTGCCTATAGGTACACTGATCTCTACTGGCCAGACTCAGTATAGCACTGACGTCAGTCCTGTATACCTGAAGTCTTCCTAAGGGCATTATGGCACTCAGTGGTCCGCCTTGATTGTGCCCTTGGTGGTGGTCTGTAATCAGCCTCATCTACATCTAGAACACTGTTGAAATGTATTATGGAAGTTGTGTTAGGACAGCCAAGGACTGAGTGTTGCACCTAACATCCCTGACCCTTTTTCTTACATCTTCCACAGGGACAACCGCACTCAGCGGAGGAGACCTGAGTGACTGGCAGATCATCCTCATCAGCCTGGGGGCTCTCGCGTTCACGGCCACGCTGCTCGGCCTCTGCTTCAAGGTAAGAACAAACATGGCTGCTGCGTCCTCAGCACTGAGCTATGGCAGGGTGGTGGAAGCAGAAGATACTCAATACATGGTCTAGGTCCTCCTGAATGAAAGTCAAGAAATTGGATTCACTGAACGAAAGCCATTTAATAATAGTAACTGACTGTGAGCCACTGAAGGGGAATCACTCAGCAGGAACCACTAAAGGAGAGTCACTGATTGAGAGTCACAGATAAAATAGAAAGCAAAGAATGGAAATTGCTTAATTGGAATCATTGAACTTTAGTCATTGAATGGGAGTCAGTGAATGGTAGTCACTAAGAGTGACTCACTGAAAATAACTCACTAAATAGGAATATCGAAATGGAAGTCTCTGAATTACAGTTCCTTAAAGTGAGTCATGGGAAGGGAGTACATAAACAGAGGATACGGACTGGGAGTCATTAACTGAGAGTCGTTTAGGATGAAGCATTGACTGGGATCTTTAGGAGTGGGATAGTTTTGATCAATTACTGGCCACTACCCAGATGTCACTGGGAGTAATTACAGGCACTTCACTAAATGAGATCCTGAAGCAGGAGTCTGTTAACGGCGCTCTTTGAGTGGTAACTACAGAGTGGAAGTACTGATTGGTAGCATTTGGGAGTGATCATTTAAGTATCATCGATAAGAGTCATCAATCAGAAACCAATAACTGGCCCCCAAATTATCTCGACCTATTGATGTATAGGTTTCTGCAATAATGTGAGAATTCTATGTTTATCGAGTATTGATGTACCCCACCCTCACTGACCTCTTTAGGGACTATTGAAATTCTCCACCCTCACAGATTGCATTAGAGATTATTGCAGTACTCCAACTTCACTGACCATTTTATGGGCTATTGGAATGCTCAACCCTCACAGATTGCATTAGACAGTATTTCAGTACACCAACCCCACAGACTGCTTTAGGGACCACTGAAATACTCCACCTTCACAGATTGCATTAGAGAGTATTGCAGTACTCCACCCTCACTGACCGCTTTGTGGGCTATTGGAATACTCCACCCATATGGACTGCTTTAGTGAGTATTGCAGTACTCCAAACTCACTGACCACTTTCGGGGCTATTGAAATACTCCGCCCATATAGACTGCATTAGAGAACATTGCAGTACTCTACCCTCACTGACTGTTTTAGGGACTATTGGAATACTCCAGCCTCATAGATTGCAATAGAGTATTGCAGTACTCCAACCTCACTGACCGCTTTAGCGGCTATTACAATACTCCACCCTCACAGATTACATTATAGAGTAATGCAGTACTGCAACCTCACTCACCGCTTTAGGAGCTATTGCCATACTCCACCCTCTCAGATTGCATTAGAGAGTATTGCAGTTCCGCACCCTTACTGACCGCTTTAGGGAATATTGCAATGCTCCACTCTCACAGAGTGCATTAGAGTGTTGCAGTACTTCAACCTTGCTGACCGCTTTAGGGAATGTTGAAATACTCCACTCTCACCGATTTCATTAGAGTATTGCAGTACTCCAACCTCACTTAGGGCCCGATTCACAAAAGTAATCTGAGACAAAATCCTAACTTTACGACTTTCAGTATTCACAAAAGGCATTTAGGAGTAGTAAAGTTAGGAATCCTAACTTTACTACAATAGCCAGGAGCCCAGGAGCACGAGGGAAGACACCCCCAGGTGAGTGCAAAATACAGCGTGCTGCTGGAGCCTTCATGTGGGGTCTTCTGAGCCCCGACAACTTTAGAACCATGCAAGGTACCACAGTTCTCGGGCATTCGTGCAGTGGATACGCCATGACCAGAATAGGATAGTATAATATTTTTCCTTTATAGACTGCTTCTGAGAGTACTGCAGCACCCTTACTCAATCAATGAATCAATCAATGGTACTTATAGAGTGCAGCTAATCAACCGTGAGGGTATGCAGGCGCCACCAGCTGGGTTTAGTCTAAAAGCCATATCTCGAGTCTCTTCCTGAAGTCCTTCAGGGAGGGTGATGTTTGGAGGTGGAGAGGGAGGGTCTTCCAGGACTTGGTGGCGAGGTGGGAGAATGAGCGGCCTCTCCTGTGGCTACGGCTGATGTTTGGTGTCTGTGCGTGGGAGGTGGAGTGAAGATTTCTGGATGGTTGGTTGAAGTTCAGGCGGTGGTTCATGTATGCTACTCCTTGGCCATGGAGGGCTTTCTAGGCGTGTGTTACTACATTTAATTGCCATCTTTTCTGGACAGGAAGCCAGTGGAGGTTCCTCAGGTGTTGGGTGATGTGGACCTGTTTGGGTAGGTTGAGGATCAGTCTGGCCACTGAGTTCTTTATCGTCTGGAGTCTTCTCATGAGTTTGGTGGTGATTCCTGCATACAGTGCCTTGCCGTAGTCCAGCCAGCTGGTGAGCAGGGTTTGTGTGACTGTTTTTCTTTTGCTTATCTGGAGCCATTTGAAGATTATTTGGAGCAGCAGAGGGGTTGAGCCAGGTCTCTGTGGTGAAGAGCATGCGGGGGACGAGGGTGGAGATGGTGTCCCAGACTTCGGAGGCGTGTTTGCAGAGTGATCTGGCATTGATCAGGAGGCATCAGAATGGTTCCCGGGAGGTCTCGGTCAGCAGAGTGGGCATGGCGCGGGGGGCCCTATGTTGCAGTTGAAGAGACAGCTTTGGCAGGTGAACGGTTCTGCCGTCGAGTGAGTAGATGTGAGACAGTAGTTGCTATGCTATTCAGTAGCCCAGGGCTCAAAGATCTGCAATGGAGTACCTTTGGGTGCCCGGAGGGCCAGGGTTCCTGGCGCTGGGCGCGGTCCAGACTTGTGCAGACAGACTTGCCTTTAGCAAGCCTTCGGTGCGCTGGCAGCGCTGCTGTGCGGTCGCCTCCATTAAGTAGGTCCTGAGAAGGGCACTGGGGAGGCGGGCGGAGGTAGGCGGGTGGCAGGATTCGGGAAGTAGGAAAAAATGGCACCGAGTGGGCTCAGGAAGGCTGACCCTAAATGGGCTGGGAATGTGCTGGAACCTCACCTAAAGAGTAAAATAAGCTAAAAAAGCTGGCTGACAAGGCTGGCTACCAGGGCTAACCTGCACAGGGCAGGCTCAGCCATGCAGCAGTCCGGTGGGAGGAGGCAAATGGGGGAGGAGCCAAATGACAAGCAAGTATCGAAGGTAGTCACATTAAGCATTATTGCAATACTCCACAATCATTAAACACTTCATGGACTACTGCAATACTGCATTCACACTGACCGTTATAGGAACTATTCAAACCCCTTAGCCAGAATGGCCTCTTTGGATGCTACTGCAGTACTCCACCATCAATGTCAATTTTTCGAGAATATTGTAATACTCCACCATCTATGACTACGCTACAGGGTACTGAAATAATCAATCTTCACAGGATCCTTTAGGCACTTCTCCCTCACATTAGCCATCAAAGTCTGTAGAAAGGTCATGCTTAGCAATCTTTATCCAGCAGATTTATACTCTTATCACTGCTCAAGTGGCCGCTACTTATTAAGAAATATTATTTGTTTATTACTTAATGTTCTTTGTGGTAGTTATTTATAAACACAATATAAATTATAAGAGATCATCTCTCCATACCCTCACTGTGCCCTCCACGAAGGAGTTAGTTATTGTAAATAAAAAATCCCCACAGTTCACATTTATAGCAGTGTATTTAAAAAGTGCCTGCCTAGTCAATGGTTTTGAAGAACTAGAAGTACATCACTTCCTGTATGTTTAAACTGGGGGGATTTTAACCTTTTTTAAAGAGAGCAGATTCAGAGTTAGAGGTAATTCACCAGGTAGCGTTTTTCTCCAGGGGGGCAAAGTTCCCTTCTTTCTAGATTACTGTGCAAAGATCTGACCATAGGTCTCTTTTGGGACAGTATAGATGCTGCTGGTCTTTTATACGGAATGCCACTGAGCTGCTTGTTGCTGGGAGAAGGATGTTAATCCAAATTCTATCTTTCATTGTCTGTCAATATAGCTCCCTGACGCAGTGGTGACAATACTTCTCTATATCTTTAACAACTCTGTCAGCCCTCTCTGAATATAGGGCATGGCTGTAATGGAGCTTCAGTCCCTTTTTCTATGATTTCCTAATAGGGTATAAGAGATCATCTTCAAGAGACCCCAACAGCATCTCAAAAATGAAGGAATGCCCACACCCAAAGAGGACATGAAAGATCATCTGCAAGAGACCCCAACAGCATCTCAAAGATGAAGGAATGCCCACACCCAAAGAGGACATGAAAGATAATCTGCGAGAGACCCCAACAGCATCTCAAAGATGAAGGAATGCCCACACCCAAAGAGGACATGAAAGATCATCTGCAAGAGACCCCAACAGCATCTCAAAGATGAAGGAATGCCCACACCCAAAGAGGACATGAAAGATAATCTGCGAGAGACCCCAACAGCATCTCAAAGATGAAGGAATGCCCACACCCAAAGAGGCCATGAAAGATCATCTGCAAGAGACCCCAACAGCATCTCAAAGATGAAGGAATGCCCACACCCAAAGAAGACATGAAAAGATCATCTGCAAGAGACCCCACCAGCCTCTGACAGATAGAACAATGCCTTCTCCCTCTCCTTAATAGTGTATGAAAGGTGATCCGCAAGAGACCCCAACAGCTCCTCAAAGATGGAACAATGCCCTCTCCCCTCTTACCAATGGGACATGAAAGATCATCCTCAAGAGACCCAAACAGCCTCTCAAAAAAGAATGATGCCTTCATGTGAACCATTTCTAGAGCCTTTGAGAAGGGGACCATATTTTAACATTTCCACGCAAATTAAAACTCATTAGATCTTCCTCCCACATAATTCCCCATCTACCTAGCTGTTGAATTACACACTCAGTCTAAGATGTGGAATCAAGTGGAGTCAATCAGTGCACCATTTGTGATAATCAGAGGGTTATGGTTTCTTTCAACCAGGCTTGGTGAAATTTGTGTACCTTCCTCTGCAGAAATTCTGTGAAATACCTTAAAAATTATGCAAAATTGCACGTTATTACACAAAATGCCGGTTCCCCATTTGACACTAACTTTTTGCATGAAATATGTTGTTGTGGCCATTTTGGGCATGAGGATGCATTTTATGCTAAAATGAATAGCGCAGATTCTTTGTGACATGAACAACAGACACTCTCTTTCTGTTGGTTTGAATTGCTCTTTTGCTCCCACAATATGATTTTTACCCGAACAAAATCTCAATTACACAGTGTGGTATAATGGCGTAATCTCAAGCATTTCAATAACAATCAGAACTTGAAATGCTAGAAATTATGGAAGATTACACCAGCATAAACTAAATTTCATCTGGGCCTACTTTCATCATGGCCATCACCAGATCTATCATTTTAGCCAATGTAGTGTTTCTATGATGGAATAATCCATTCTAGTTTCAACGTTGTCTCAAATGTCTAAGAGGCAGGGATGTCAGAATGGAACTTTCCATGTGTTGCTGTATTTCCATAATGTAACATAAGATATAAAGTTGATAAACTCATTTCAATTTATGAGCTTAGAAGATAGTGGATGAATGGGCATCATCTTGTCTGCCCTAAGGACATCAGCGGGGCAGCTGGATCCATTTGACCATCACTCACCTCCAGGTGTTACTGATGGGCAACCAAGGACCTGCCTACATCGACCACCGCCTGAACTTCCAACAACCAGGCAGACATCTACACTATGCATCCCTCTCACTCGCACATACTCCCCGCATCAAGAGAAGCATGAGCAGAGGGCTCGCAGTGAAGACATGGAATGTCCACTCCCTGCAGCTCCAGACTTCCCCATCTCTACCAGAAATTCAAAAGGAACTCAAGACCTAGCTATTCGACTGAGTCCCTCAGAGGCTGCAAGCGCCTAGATACCCTCTCGCCTGATAAGCTGCACTATACAAATCGACTGACTGATTGATTGAATAACTTACATGCCTGAAAGGGAAATCCTGGGAGATTGCAGTTAGTACAATGTTGGGCACGGATGTCTGTTGTAAATGTGAATGAGTCATTCAGAAATTGGCCCCAGGCCCTTGCGCAACAACCCTTCAATTCCCAGTAACAGTTGGAAAAACTCCAGTGTTGGCAGGCTGTTCTCAGCCTAACTAAGGGAGCCTATGGGGGTTTAATTCTTGAGGAGACGGATGAATAAAATGTAAATCTTATATTTAATAATCCAGAGGCCAAAGCTGGATTTGAAAGAACAACTCTCATTCTCTTCCAGTCCTCAGGGAGTCCTGGGCCACAATGAATCTCTCAATAACAACAGTGTTAGCCCTAATCACAGGACAGGAGCCCCATGTTTTCCTAATCCGATCAACCTCTTTATTGAACAGACCTATGATTTCCTAAAATCAACCTGTGACAGAGCACGTCTTAAAAAGAAGCATTACTATTATTCATTGTTGACAAAAAAAGCTATCCACAGGACCAGACAACATCCCACCATAATTATTGCGCTTTAGTCAAAGAACATGATTGTTGGCTCTCCAACAAAATCTGCCCTCAAGGGCATTAAATGTTGGTTTGGAGGCAACACTAGTGTCATCTCTACCCAGCATCATGTGCCAATGCCACAGGTGATTGTAGTAGTGCAGGAACGAGTGGCTAACGGCGACAACAGCAGCTCGTTTTTGGTGCCCGGACCCCCTGCGATTTGCGGCCATACTGGTGGGTCTACCTGGATGCCGCCATTTTGGAGCTACGGTGAGCACCTGGCATGGCCCTCTGAGTCAGTGATTGAGGAAGCTGGAGATGGGAGTGCTGGACCCCAGAGATCCTGTGGTTTGGAAGCCTGAGGGGTGAGTGCAGAGCTCCATCCCAGTCATTACCAGTGTGTGGTCGTCCCGGAGCCTGGGTGCTCAGACTTCTGCGTGTTATATGTGCTGTGTGGTGCTGCATGTTCTCTGATATACTCAGCAACCTGATGATTATTTACGTGATCATAAAGGAACATTTTTGATGGATTACACACTTTGTATCCTAATCAGTGATTACCTTTTTTGTGCATCCCTGAGTGAGAACGTGGGGCGGTACCTTCTGCTCGCTATGTAGCGCCTTGACTCCACATGGACCCCCTTGCAACTATGACTAATTCTGCATCTGGTCACTAAATGAACCCCTTATCTATCATCGAGTGCACGGTCATAAGGGCTGCACATTCCATCAGAGTCTGCTATCACCATCCCCGTCAGTCATCACTATGCAGCACTGGCCGTGGCAGGGCTACTTTCAGTTCACTTAACCACCACCAGGAATCCCAGTCTCTTTATTGGCTCCTACCCAATACTGACCTGAAACTTTCATAACATGCATTGGTTAATGAAGCTAAATATTGGCGCCATATATCATCCTGCCTTGTCGACTGGGTACATACACCCTAGATTATTGGGGGTAATTTCAAGTGTGTGTTGGATACACTAACAGACCAATCATTGTCTCCTCTTCCCCAGTCTCCTGCAATACATTATGCCAAAGGCCTTCAGCAATGCAGAACTGTTAATGTCATGGAAGCACACCATTACCAAACTATGGGCACTCTGTCATCCTGAACATGTAACAGTGCTGATAAAAATTGATTTAAAAAGTCATGTGCTGGGGCCTAATGTCTAGTGGCCGCATTCAACCTAGAACATACCCCATTGTTTTACAACTGGTGCATGATCGCTCCTTTATGTGATATCTCCTTGAAATAAATATCTTTTCACAGCTCCAGGATGTAGGAAAATAATTTGTATAAAATGAAAATGTCATAAAGATACATTTTTTATGATAAGCCGTGCCCCTGTTATAAACATCTCTCCACAGCTCCAGTTGGTTCTTCTGTGTAGTGCCATTGTTTTATGATAAGCCATGCCCCTGTTATAAACATCTCTCCACAGCTCCAGCTGGTTCTCCTGTAAAGCCCCATAGTTTTACGATAAGCCATGCCCCTGTTAGAAACATCTCTCCACAGCTTCAGGATGTTCTTCTGAATGGCGGTAAGTTCTATAATATAGGAATTTTGTAAATAAACATCTCTGCACAGCTTGAGCACATCCTTCTGTAGGGAGATAATGTCTGATGAGAACACATCCCTGAAAGGAACATCTCGCTCACCTACCTCCGCCCCCTGTGGAAGTTGTTGTTCACCAGAGCATTCCTTTGGTTTGAAGCTCTCCCCACAGCAGGGGCTGTTTCAGGATTTCTAGTAATGAGAGCAGTCTTCTGGTGTTGCCTACCTTTGGTGTTGAGGAATCTCTTTCAGTGAATGTCATTACTTTGTGCACAATGTCATTCTGTGTTGACTACATCTCTGATGGTTTTGTGTTGCTATTTACACATTCCTCCTTCCTTCTCTTTCAGCTTTTCTCAGGAGGATTGTCCGGGCTCTTTGGAGGTTCCTATTCGCCAACAGCTGCCAGCTCTGCAAACAACATGACAGAATTGACATCAAACATACCAAGATACAACACTCACTATCATCAAAGTGGGCCTCAAATTCAGGGTCAGTGGGAACCATCCCATCCCCATACCCTGGAGCACCGACAGGAACACAGGGCTCAAGCCGATAACCAGGATAATCACCGCCAAGACAGAACTGATGATAACTGGGAACATGACAGCAGAACACATCAGTTTTACCCTTGAGGAAAATACCCAGGAAGACACTACCTTGAAATACCAGTCTGGAGTCTCACTGTGTGCATGTGTGCATTGCTGTGGCTGCAGCAGCAGCTGCTTCTCAGTGTAGAAACTTTATATTGTCTGTTCAAAAAAACACTGGCCTTTTGACTCCCTCTGATGATTATATCCTAATCTCTAGCAATCCGGCCATGAACGAACACTTACAAGATCAAAGGCCTACAGCACACAACAATATGAGCCCAATCGCCATTCCTTCAAGCAAATCAGTCAACATTTCTCAGGTTCCCAGTTCACAAAAGAAAATGCAGCTTTCTACTAACACCCTCCTTGTCAAGCTGGTGCTCCAGTGATCCAGCCCTAACACTTCTTGGTGGAGAAGATGGTGTGGAGTCTACACTCATTCCCTCCACCTAACAAAGAGGGGCAGACTGTGCACCCATTTACTCACTCCTGCATGGTAGAAATAGGCTACGTGGAGAGTTTTTCAGTCATATTCTGATGAACCCTTGGACAATGAGTAGCCATTGCTAGTGACTACAGCTCTGCAGCTCCTGTATAGCTTAAAAAGCAGCTTATGTACTGACGTACAGTGCAACATATTTATTATTGATATTTATAATGCAGAAACTAATTTATACTCTCTGTATATTTGTGAGGCATTCAGACATTCTGAGTTTATGTGAATTAAGGTAAGCTGGATGGTCTCATTGGCTTAAATGAAAGAACTCCATAAATGCACTCTATGGATAAAGAAGTACTGCCTGTGAAGACCGTCTAGAAATCCAGCCTATGAACCTATAATAAAATTTCCTAACTATAACGTCCCTGTAACCTTAGGTTTTTTCTGTGAGTTTCAAAGGTTTTTTTAAGGTTGTTTTGTAACTAAGGGGGTCATTCGATGACGGCGAGACCGCCACCGACAGGCTGTCGGTGGTGGTCTCACCGCCATCGGAAGGCCATTCCCCGCCCGCCACATTACGATGGATGGAGGTTCCATGGCGGTCGGAAACTCTGACCGCCACACATCCTAAGGGGCTCCTTGAGCCCGCTGGTGCGGCGGACGGCCTCCCAATCCCTGCATTGGTGGCGGAGCCCAGGGATTAGGATGTCCCTCCCCGCCAGCCTTTCCATGGTGGTTCACCCACCATGAAAAGGCTGGTGGGGATGGACATTGGGGGCCCGTAGTGAGCCCCCTTTCCCCTGGCACATTTCTTTGGGTGTTGGAGGGCACCTATGGTGCCCACCTACATATCCCTGAACCAAGTGACAGGCACCGCATGGTGCCTCTCACATAGTACAGGGATATGTAAAACATCCCTGTTTTACATTGCAGTGGGTGCTGCAGCCAGCAGCACCCGCCACAATTTAAAAGGTGGCCAAAGATAATTTGGGCTGTGGGACTGCCGTCTTGTAGGCGGGCGGTCCCAAATACGATACAATGGCGGATGGATGGACTGAAGTCCGTCCGCCATCGTAATAACCCCCTAAATCGGCCCCTTAATCATTGGGGTTATTTTTGTTGTGAATTTTGAAAGTCTTTTTTTCTCTCCTGAGTATAACTTCAGACATTTGAGAGTGGGTGTGTTAGTGGCTGTATCAGTCTGTGAGTGCATGTGTGAGTGATGTGATTTTGTGCGTGTGTCACTGACTGTAATTGCTTGTATGTTTCGGAGGGGGCGGAGGAGCAGGACTACATGCCCCAGCCCGTTTCAAGGCCATTGCCGCATCAGCAATTCCACTCCCGGAGGCACTTCATAAGCTGGCCAGGGCTCCTGCAGCACGGGACGCCCATTTGTTTCGGAGGAGGGCGGAGGAGCAGGACTACACGCCCCAGCACCCTTCGCGGCCGTTGCTGCATCAGCAATTCCATGCCCAGAGGTGCTTTATAAGCTGGCCACGACTCCCGCAGTGCTGGACGCCCGTTTGTTTCAGAGGGGGCAGAGGAGCAGGACTACACGCCCCAGCACCCTTCGCGGCCATTGCCGCATCAGCAATTCCATGCCCGGAGGCGCTTCATAACCTGGCCAGGGCTCCCGCAGTGCAGGACGCCTGTTTGTTTCGGAGGGGGCGGAGGAGCAGGACTACACGCCCCAGCACCCTTCACAGCCATTGCCGCATCAGCAATTCCACGCCCAGAGGTGCTTCATAAGCTGGCCAGTGCTCCCATAGCGCGGGACGCGCGTGGACGTGCCCAGGCAAAGCCCGGGCCTAGGGCAGCCCCGTCTGCGCCCATCCGCGGCTGACCATGGCTGGGCTGGGCACACTTTCTTGGCCCTTCGTTAGGTGGATGTCAACTGTTGGAGTTGTCTTTCAATATCTGCACGGAGTTCAAGGAACGGGACAGCGGCCGGCCACTAGCTATTGCCAACAGAGCTCCTACATGTGAGTACTTGCTCAGTATTCTGAGACATTGTTATTACTCTACCCCTCGGCTGGGAGGAGGGTCTACTATATAAGGGCAATATGGGGAAGAGGAAAGCAGCACCCCCGAGCTCCCCGCAGAGCCCAAATCATGGAACTATTGACCCTTTCTTGGTAAAAGTGGTGGGTGTTATCACAAAAGAAATAGATAGGGTGGAGAGGCGACTTTCTCTGGGCAAGGCTGGTGCATTGCCCCCTCTGCTGAGTGAGACCTCGGGCTCAGCTATTGAATAATCACTGGTTGGAGTAATGGGTCAAGTACAGGAGGGTTCGTGGGGCTCTAGTCCCAGTCAGAGCAACATCACTTCTGGGCATAATACACGCAACAGGGCTTTGATTGTTTCTAATAATAGTGCGGAATCAAGTGCCCCCCCTGCACCCAAGAAACTGCGGCGAGCGTACAGGAAAACTGAACTTGCAAAGAAAGGGGTGGGTGCTGCCAACGTGGACCTTTACGGTATTGAAGAATTATGGGCTCCTGTAAAACAAAAAAGTGTGGAAGTACTAACTGGTTTACTGACTAACTTTTGTAGTGAAATAACTAAAGTCTTGGAAGAAACCAGAGTCACACTTGGTAAAGTTGATAATGCATTGGCTCCCCTTATTCAGTCTCTCAAATGGCGGTCCTGCAGCAACAGACTGCTCAACCAATAAATCCCCCTGTAGGAGTCCCAATCCTCACCCAGACCCCCACCCCCCAGTTATTCCTAGCACACTAAGGACTGTGGTAAAGGCCTCTGATCATTTGATCACCCAATCTCGATTTCCTCTCATCCGCAATAGTGGTCTCATCCGCAATAGTGGTCACTCGCCACGGCAACGGGTAGCTAACAGAGATAGTTCATCCACCCCAAACAGCCCCGACATACCAGTAATAAACCTCCCTCCAGCTAGTTGCCCCTACACTGTGGTCTTAGTAGGGGTACCAGGCCTTAACACCCTGAAGGATGAGTCCACTGACCCATTGATTAACAAAGCAACTCATTGGTTATGTAAACACGCTAGGTTTAATATGGTGGACCACATGCATATCCTTATGGCTAGGAGGGTTGCCTGGATCGGACGGTCAAATAAAATATTTGAAGGTGACAGTGTGATCATCACGCTTAGATACCCAGAACTGGCCCACAAGATCCTGTATCATACCTCTCAATCATTCTCATTTGATTCAGGGATAAAGCCACTTCCACTGTTTTTTTTTATAGGCCATCTCTCACCCCTACACCTCCCTATTATCTCATAGATCAGGTGGAGGGGCCCTCTTTTTGTGGGGGACTTCCGACTTCACTTAACCCCTTTATCCCCCTGAGGGACCTTAACGATTTAGACTGACAACAAGAGGACCGGGGTATTGGTGAAGATATTGACCTTCCCGTGGAGTGCCTTGTGCCTGATGAGATCAGTCTTGGGGAAATAATAAGCCCCCGCTTTGGCCATAGGGGACAAAGCACCACGGGGACTGGCAGCGCAGGGAAAGTCCACATTGCCCCCTTTTTCAACCAGATTGGGGTTAGGGGGGATGATTTAAACATTGTCTCCTGGAATGTGGCAGGACTTGCAACAAAACTTTCGGACAAGCAGTGGCTCCAATTTATCAGACACTTCCACATAATATGTATTCAGGAAACGTGGGAGACTGGTAATATTTTTTTTCTAGAGGGCTATAAATCGTTTTCTGCCTGGCAGAAAGTTCTAGATCTGGGAGATCAAGGGGGGGCTTAAACATGTTTATAGACCTTAGAATCCACGGCATTATGAAGCCCCTGATGTGGGATTCTAAAGTTGCACAAGGGCTCACACTAACGAGCAAATCGTATCGATTTTTTCTAATTAACTTTTATAATGCAAGACAGCAGCACCAAGGGTCGGCAAGCCTTGTTGAGTTAAGCGGACGTCTTGAGCAAATTCAGGGGGAAGGCGTGTTGCAGACCCAAATAATCCTAGCGTGAGATTTCAATTGTCACTTATGCCCCAACTTAGCGGTGACTTGTCGAGACTGGTCCACTTGCATGATTAGTGAGGGGTTGCATATGGAACACACCCCGGAAGGGCGGGATTTGAACGCCCTCCTAAACACCCATGGCCTAACACACACTTCGGACCTGCTCGCCATCTCCCCTGATTCACCTGCGCCTCCGACCTATAAAGGTAGGGGTTGCTCAACATTTAGTGATTTTATTCTTGTGTCCGTTGCACTGAGGAGGTTTATATTTCTTTTTAATATACATCACAGCCCATTTAGTGACCATAACCCTTTGATCATGTCACTTGTAGCCCCACGGAATCAGCACGTACAGCGAAGGATAACTGAGGGAATGATCTCTGCTACTGATCAAGGAAGGCGTGTAAGGTGGTCACAAGTGGATGCTATTGCTTTTAATAAATCTCTGTTTAGTACAAGCACACAGGAGATCTTGACCTGTTTAGTCCCGCAAGCTCAGGGGGAAGAAACTATCCATGCATTTATCGTCTCTTGCACAAGCAGTTGATGGGTTGTTAACAGTCCCAGCAACTTCCTCTCGTGCGGACGTCCCAAGATGGTTTGATGGTGAGTGCTCCCGGGCCCTTAGAGATCTCAAGAGGGCCCTAAAACAGTCCCCGAGTGATAGATGCTGGGTGGTGGCCTGCCGCAGCAATTACAAGCGGGTCGTCAAGGGGCAGAAGCGTTTACTGCAAAAATGTGCTTGGGATGATCTAGCAGAGGCGTGTGAGCAAAAGGACTGTACCCGTTTCTGGTGGGTTATTAATAACCCCTGTTTTACAGAACCAGATAAACCGGGGCTAAGTCATAATATTTTACCAGAGCAATGGCAGGCTCACTTTGAGGCAGTTTATAATCATGGCCATAGTGAGCAAACCTCACAGGTATCAAACTCTTACCACAGATCTGAACCCATTACCTTCACTTTGGATGAGGTAAGATTGGGAATTGAAGGACTGTCCCGGAACAAGGCGCCGGAACCCGAAGGGATCCCTCCCGACCTTTTCTGTTACAAAACAGAGGTATGTGCTCCACTCCAAGTTAGGGTTTTAAATGCGGCGGCAGCAACAGTTATGCCCACGTCATGGTCTATCGCTACCATTGTCCCGATCTTTAAGAAGGGAGATAGAGACAGTCCACACTGTTATCGCCCCATATCCCTCATTGATGTTACAGTCAAAGTTCTGGGTTGGATCTTACTTAACAGGCTGTTTGTATGGTAAGCCTGGGCGGAGCAGGCGTAGTGCCTGTACGCGAAGTTGCACGGAGTTGGAAAACAACTCCATGCAATTTTGCTCCGCTCCGCGCCCTGCACCCTCCCAAAGTGATTAAAAAACAATTAAAAAGGCACTTACCTGCCTTGGCTGCCTCCTCCTCGCCATGGCCGCTCTCTGTCCTCGTCGTCCTTCTTTTTAGATAACCCCTACGTTGTACGTCTTGCGCGTATAATTGTTTGGTTAGAGTTTGGTTAGAGTCTTGTCTGCAGAAATCTCCTCCCACATCTCCTTCACCTCTGTCTTCTCTGATTTTGTAATGTATGAAGTGACATACCAAGTAACAGCGATAGAGTTTTCTGCAACAAATTGTATATCCATATTTGCATTCTAATTTTTTAGAATAACAGGGTTACAGTCATTAATATACTTGGAGGCCTGTTCACTGTTCCTTGAGAAATGACACGTTGTGGGAATCCAAATCAACATCTTATATAAAATCTACTTTACATCTGTATTTTAGATGGCAGCACTTCCGACATCTAAGTGTTTGAAAGCGCAAAATCTGTTGTCTCAGGCCTTTTTAAATACTGTCTTTCGGGATGGCGTATGTCACATACTGTTCTATGAAAGAGAGTACAGACTCATTGCTGTCTGCTGCACATTTTGGTGCATCTTTTATCCATAACAGCATGTGCATATGAAGTGCACCTCTTGCTTGGTACTCCGTACGCCAAAAGAAATCAGTTACTTCGCCAAGAGGAGAATTTCTTTTATTGCAGATGAAAGACAGCATTGCTTGGAATCTGTGGTTAAAATATCTAAAAACATTAGCAGGCTCCAAAGAGAAAAGTTCTCCTGCTGTCTTCACAATAATGTCCTTAATGTTTGAGTTTGCTTCTCTCCAAAATTCAAACAGGTCATCCCAAGTGTACACAGCACAACCAAGTGCCAGAAAAGTAGATACACCTAGGTTTCGCAACATACATTTCATACCAATATTCATTGCAGCCAATTTGCCATTTCATCAATTTAATCAAGTTTTATTCTAAGTTTTCATCCTTTTCGTGAACTTTGTCAATGAATTCCTTTGTAGAGAGATTTTCAAGGTTACCTCCTGTCTTTAGTATATAGTTTGCAGCATATGAAAATCCAGACAAGTCACTCTCAAACAGAAGATGGAAAATGCATGGAATGCACTGGCGAAATCTTGGATCCTCTGAATATAATCTGGTTGATGGGTATTCAGCTGCTGGTATCTGTAGGGGGCGGTCATCATACCGGCCACCTGCTCCAGTGGGAAACAGTTGTAGAAAACAGCGAGCCTCCAAAGCTGTCTCCCACGCACACATGGGAGCTCCTTTTGCTTGTTTCATTTGAAAGCGATCAATAGCATCACAGATGACTTCTTTAGAATGCAGGAGATGGATGCTGTAGTGTTCATAAATTTCTTCTGATCTGTATCAATCCACCTTTTCAATCTGTCCTCTTGATGGTAATGTTTCATTCTCTATATATGTTATATCTTGAACAACATCAACATTTTTATAATAAATATTATTTTGTACCAGGTATAATGTTGCTTTTTTTAGTTTAATAACATCCTTTAACTCTTGCCAGATTTGTTTGCTCTTGATAGGGGCACCATTTACAAGAATAATATGTGGTTCATCAACATCTCAGTCTACACCAACAGTTCCAATATTCCATTTAAAATCTAAAGGTTAGTCGACAACTCTTCCTTTAAGGCCTTTCTGAAGCTCAGTTGGTGGCAACTTCCCTGTCTTTGGCTCCATACGAACGATAGCCTGAAATGGGTGTATATATTGTATGAGAACTGATTCATAAACATTTAATTCTCGAAGTTTTTCTGGAATTGATATAAATTCTAAATTGTTATGTATTGCTCTTGCTGGCATTTTATTATCCTCTGACTTATTATAGCAATACTTACCTATAATTTTCCATGGTGACAAATAAAGTGTTCCTCAACAAAGTAAATATGCACCAAATTCTTTCCCTTTATCTCTGTTCTCCTGGTCAGTTTTTTAGAATACAACTACATTGCAAGTTTGGCTTTTGCAGTGAGTACATCGACAACAAATACAAACACAATTTGGTTTCTCAGAAGAAACTGTGTTAAACTTTGCAATCTCTTGTGCAAAGTTCTCAAGAGTAATACCTGTGTCTTGTTCCTCTAAACCTGCGCAAACCAACTCCTCATTTTCAATTGACTCCTGTTCAGGACCAAAGAAACGAAACTGATTGAAGAGAAAAAAAATTATACTGTATTGCCAAATTGGGAGTTGCATCTCTGCATTCCTCTTGGACTGTCCGTCCGTCAATCCTGGGTGCCCGGTCGGATGCAGTTTGGTGAGGTAAGTGTGAGTTGTTTTTCCAGTATGGCGCAGGGTCAAGTGCCTGTAGATGGAAAAACAAAAAGGATATTGAAAAATCAAGAAGAAAAGTTAAACTGCATAAGGAGTGCAACAAGAAGACTTTCAGAGGCAGCACGATGGCTAAATCATGTCTGTTTCCGGCAGTTACCTCCAACAACAGGCCCCCCACCCAAACTCCACTTAGCGTCGAATTTGAGCCAGACAGCACTGAGCACACACAGCAACATAGCATTTTCAAAATGAAGTAAAAAATCAATACACCGCTGTCAGTCACACCACACTCATCATCACCACCACCACTACACAGACATGTAGGTCTGGTCTGGTGTTATTGTTTACCTTTAGGCCACTTCAAAGCCATCATCATCCAAATCGGTTGGTTTCAGTGAATTTGAAAACTTCCATCTTCTTCTAGTGGCATTTCTCAAAGTAGTCACGCTCACGCCCACTTCCTGAGTCATTCCATCAATCATCTCTGATCCTCCTGACTCTGACTCCCAGTATAGTGTCCAACTCCATACCAACAGTGTCCTGAGTGAGTCCAGACTCATCCAAACTCAGTCAAAATGCAATGGATCGACCAGTAGTAGTACAATTTTGTTATTGAACAACAAGGGAAAGATTGACTTGAGTCACTTTTTTGTGTTTAAAATAGTAGAAATCATTCACAACAAACAACAATCACTCAGTGTGCAATGCATGCCATCATTTACCTGTTCTTCTGGGGCAGTCCCTCTAGGCTAGGAAAGGATAGATAGACAGTCAGCGCCCAGGGTTGGACAGGCACACATTTATTTGTATTCTACATCCAATGTCTGGCTTGAGGGAAATGGCTTTAGGGCGAGTCGGGAATTACTTCTTTACTGACTGTACACAGTAGCAACTCCAATCCGGCAATAAAAGAGTAAGACGGCGGGGATGGATTTGTGAAGCAGACACCCACAAATAATAAAGTAAATAATGTTCCTAAGCTATATCTTTTTTTTGTTTTTTTTTGGGCATCAAAGAAAGAAAAAAAGTAACTAGAAAGCCTAGTTGTCAGGGAAATAGAGCTCGTCCTCAAACTCTGGTGGTTCGCCCAGAAGTAGGTCACCTAACACACTACTTCCATGACCTGAGTCACCGTCATCATCTTCCTGCTGTGGTACTTCAGGTATCGTTTAATCCTTTGGTATAAAGTGCTGATTCACTTTGATCATGGTTAACCTCTCCACCTTTTGGGGCAAGAGACTGGTCCTACTCACTGTCAGAATGGCATCATCAGCACTGAAAACACGCTCAGCAGGGACACTTGCCACGGGGCAAGCCAGATAGTTTATCGCCAGCCTGCTGAGCACTGACCATTGGCACCTTTTCCCATACCAATACAGCCATGGGTTTTGATCAAAGTAGACCTTTGTTGGGTCATCCAAATAGGCCTGGACCATACGCTCAATGGTCATGGGTGCTCCGCTTTGCTCAGCCTTTTTTGCCTTTGCCTCAGCACTGGATTTAAGCCCTGCCAGTAGAAACCATTCTTTTGCCGATGTTGGGGCTGATGCTCCTGTTCTTGTTGTTGTTGATGTTTTTCTTGCTATTGTTGGTGGTTCTGGCTGCTGTGAGCCAACCACACTGCCCTCAGGCTCTGAAGTTGAACTTGAAGGCTGCCCTGCAGTACTTGTTGTGCCCTAGAGGAGCGGGCCTCTAATTTCCGGCCGTTCTTTTTCTAGCTGACTGGCTTGCACAGCTATCCAAGTTTTGTAGTTGGCAACATCCCCGTCTGAAAAAGGAATGAAAGTGTCCAGTAATGGTTTGTTCCGTGGATCAAAAATTGTAACACAAATGTAATGGTTGGAGGACACAATGCATCTTTGCACCCTTGTATTTTCAGATAAGCGAAGGATTAAGCTCTTCACCAAATCTTATGCTTCTTTGTTTTCCGTCACACACCTGCGTACATTGCAGGCACCTCCTAAAGCTGTTTCTGTAGCTTGTACAACAATGGGATAGCTTGGCCCATGGTACAGTCCTCCTTGCTGACTTCACGTGTGAAGACCTCGAAACGAAGCAGCATCTCTGTCAGGCATTTAACTAGGCCCCATTTGGCCATCTCAATGATCATGCCTTTCACAGTTGCATCCCCTCTTTGCATGACATATTCATTGATTGGTCTGTACTGCTCAAACAGACGTTCAAGCATGTAATAAGTTGAGTTCCAATGTGTTGGCACCTTCTGGATGAGTGCTTTAACTGGCATTCTATTATCACGTTGAATTATCCTCAGCTGCTTCCAAGCTTTAAAAGAATGACTGAAATGTGTGCAGATTCTTCCGCAGGTGGTCAGTAAGTTGCTGACTCTGTCTTCTTTTTTCAGAAAGTCTTGAACAATGATGTTAATGCAGTGCGCCAAACACAGGACCCTGAAATAGCCATCATCGGCCATGGCCTTAACTATATTACTGCCATTGTCCGTGGCGACAAAACCAATGTTAAGCCCTCTTGGTCGCAGCCATTCAAAGACCCTAGTGTTAAAGTCTTCTAAAATGTTTGCAGCAGTTTGGGATTTTTCCATGGTGAACATGGCTACTGTAGCGTGCTTCCGAGTGCCATTAAAAATGTCAGCAGTGTCAACACCAGCAGATATCTTTTCTCTAACCCCCACAAAAGAGATCCAATGTGCAGTGATGCACATGTAATCAGTGGCTTGTCAACTGGTCCACATATCTGTCGTCAGGTGGATAGTGTGAACAGCATTCTGCTGCAAAGCTTGTCCAAGCAATTCCAGCACTTCGTGATGTAGTGCTGGAACAGCAACTCTGGCGAAATAGGACCGGCTGGGAACCTTCCATTTCGGGCAGATGGCTGCCACAAATTAAAAAACAAAAACACCTCTTCCACAAAAGAAAAAGGGAGGAGGTCCAGCGCTAACATTTTAGCCAGCTTCGCATTGTACAAACGTGCTGCTGGGTGGTTGCATTCGTACTGCCCCTCCGGTCTAAACATGCTGAGAATGGTAGCCTGGATTTTTTTCTTTTCTGGTGCCACTGATGTAGGTGACTTCTTGAGACCAGATATTGTTAGGCTCAATGCACTTTTTTTCATTGCGCACTCCCTTGCCTTCGACCCCTTGGTGTCTCGACCTGACTCTTGTGCCATTGCGATGTTGCCGATGATGATATGGGCGATACCACTGCACTGCTGGGGACCGAGCTGCTTTGTGTACCGGAGAAAATATCTCCCTCTTCTTCACCTTCCACCATGATCAGATCTTCATCCCCTCCACCAACAACACTTGCAGGTTTTTTTGTCGCCTCCCACTGGATCAAGTGGTGTTTTCTCAGATGGGTTGTTTGGCCTCTGGTACCATAGTTTGTACCAAGCTTACCCCGACTAACACCTACTCCACAAATGGAGCATATAGCAATGTTCACCTCCTTCTGGCTAACCGAAAAGAAGCCCCAAACTGGGGAGGTCAACTTTCTGACACTGCTGGTTCCACTTGCAATGTCGGATTAACTGGTAGGTGGGCGTGATGTTTGACTCTCTGCAGTACCTACTTCTACTGAGGTGGTTGTGGTAGATATAGGTCGCTGCCGGGACTTTGTAAATATGGCAGCTGGAGGTGGTGTTGGTGGTATCTGTGTTGATGGTATCCGTGCCACATCCCTCACAGCAATTTGGGATAGGGTATTGTCGGTCTCTACTGGGGCAAGGCTAATGTCTATGATGACTGGCTCGTCATCATCCTCCTCTTCTACATCTACCTCCATAACTCTAAGGCTTTCCGGAACCTTCCTTTTCCCCAGCCTTGTCTTGTGGGAATGGCGTGTCTCACTCTCAGACTGAGGCGGGATCCAAGTGGTGTCTAGATTATCAGAAGGGGGTCTTGGAGAAGAAGTTGATGGACTAACCCTCCTTTTCCTTGCTGGGGATCTGGAAGACAATGGATCTTCTGAAAGAGTGGCTTGCTCTTCTTCCTCAGCAGGAAGCTCGATCTCCTGAACTGCCCCTACTTTGGGAGGAACTACTACTATTGGTGGTGGTTGCTGCTGTTGTTGCCTACTTATCTGAATTTCCTGCATTGATTGGGTACTACTTTGCAATAACGATAAGTCAATTTCAATGTCACTGCTCGTCGGCTTTGTCATGATTAGACTGGCTGCCTCTGCAACAGACATGGGCTTAGGCCTAGGTTGGTGGGGTGTGTCCGCTGATGCAGGGGTGCTACTCCCAGCTTGATCCCCGGACACCGCTGCTGCAGGCACAATTTTTGGTTTCCCAAAAAAGGTCTTGGGCAACATACCGGTGGTGGTAAGTGGCAGTGCCTTCTTCTTCTCACTGGCAACTTTGAATTTCTTGGTACTGGTACCTTTCTTTGGGGCCATCTTGAAGCTGTCAGTTAGCACGAAGCAGCACTTAGATTCACAAGTTGAAGAGATGTCTGTGGTCACACGTCACGTGACGTCGTACACAGGGCGCAGGCCTTCTGTCTGGCAGTACAATGGATGATGTTGTATCCTCCTCTTGTGCACCTAAAAGCAAAGAAGCAAAAAGAACATCAGTGAAACGTGGCATTGTTGTAGTTCAATAATTACTAGTACAAACAAATAAAATATATATAATTTAGTGTGTGGTCACAGTTAATAAAAAATGAACAATTAAGTGTAACCATTTGTGAGACTTTGACAACAACAAGGGCTTTCATGGTATACTGTACAGTACATTACACTCAGGAAGGATAGGAAAGAAGAAGAACAGAAACAAAAATACAAATGTAATGTTTTGGCATTATGCATCACGTGGGATGTGTCACTCAGGGAGCTGCAGTTGACAAATGACAATGGAATGGAACAATCCCTAGACAATGAATACTGTTGTGCACGTCATATAGCAGACATGGGGTTAATGTTAATGGTTTATTGATGCCAAATCATGTTACTTTGAAACTGAAAAAAAAAAAAACTTTGAAAAATTGAAAAAACATAAAACATTTGAAAATATAAAAAAAGAAAAATTTAACAAATTGGAAAAATTTAAATATTAAAATAAATAAAGAAATTAAAATAAACAAAACAAAAAATAAAATAATTAAAAGAAATAATTATATATAAGTTAAAAATAAAATTACCCTCAAGCGTCTAATTATTAATTTATTAAGCTGCTATATTATCTCATTGATCAACCATCCATGCAAGCATATGGTAAAGGGGCACACTGGCTAAATCCACAAAATAGCTGCCAGCCACATGGCCAGGCAACAAAAAGAAGCAGTAAGCCAAAGGGAACAAAGGGAAGACATGCAGGCCTATGGCAAAAGCTCACTGACTGCCTTCACAAAATGGCCGCCAGCCACATGGTCACAACAACAACAAGCAGTAGGACTGGAAAACAATGAGCACAAGCAGGCCTATGGAGGACATAGACTTTACCGAATGGCCCGCGCCACATGGGGAACCAAGGCAAATGCATTGCTGGCCTACTTGCAAACACACTCACACACTGGCCAGACAAAGGAGGCATGCTTGCTAAACAACACATCTTTAATGCAACAATGCCAAAAACGAAAATCCACAGGGCTAAAAAGGTTTGCAAGTTACAACCACAAACATCCAACAATGGCATTCAATTAGTTTAACACACATGAAAAAACGTGAAATACCACAAAAAAACATATTTTGTGTTTTAATCCAATGCCATCCATGGCCAAAATGATATTTAATTCAACAGACACAGCAGAAACAGTTGTTACATGCACCCATGAGTAGCTCTGGGTCTATTGGCCTGGAAAACCCATTGGCAGACTAGGCCACATAGTGAATCAATTCAAATCAATATTGCAAATTTATTAAAAACATGGAGGAAATGTAGTGAACTGTGTTACATTTTGGTTGAATAAAAGAAAAAAAATTGCATACTTTGCAAAACAACAACCAGCAAGAAGACATGGCCACCACAAAGAAGGCATGCAGGCCTATGGCAGAAGCACACAGGCTGCCTTCACTAAATGTCCGCCAGCCACATGGCCAAAGCACAACAAGAAGCAATAAGCCTACAAAGGGAAGACAATGCAGGCCTATGGCAAAAACACATTGTCTACCTTCACAAAATGGCCGCCATCCACATGGCCAGGCCACCACAAGAACCAATAGGCCTACAAAGGGAAGACAATGCAGGCCTATGGCAAAAGCACACTGGTTGCCTTCACAAAATGGCCACCAGCCACATGGCCAGGCCACCACAACAAGAAGCAATAAGCCAAGAGGAACATTGGGAAGACATGCAGGCCTATGGCAAAAGGGCACTGACTGCCTCCACAAAATGGCCACGAGCCACATGGTCACAACAACAAGCAGGAGGCCTGGAAAACAATTAAAACAAGCAGGCCTATGGACACAGACTTTACAAAATGGCCCCTGGCCACATGGGGAGCTAAGGTAAATGCAGGGGCCTACTATTAAAAACACACTCATACACTGGCCAGACAAAGGATGCATGCTAAACAACACATCTTTAATGCAACAATGTAAAAAAAGAAATCCACAGGGCTAAAAAGGTGTGCAAGTTACAACCACATGTTCCAACAAAGGCATTAACACACATAAAAAAAAGTGAAATACCACAAAAAACAAATTTTTATTTCAATCCAATGCCAACCATGCCCTAAATTATGTTTTAATTCAACAGACACCACAGAAACAGTTATTTCATGAGCCCATGAGTAGCTCTGGGCATACTGGCTGAGAAAGGCCTATTGGAAGACTACTGGGCTTCATAGTGAATTAAATAAATATTGCAAATTGATTTCAAAACAGGGAGAAAATGTAGCGAACTGTGCAACATGTTTCCTTTATAAAAGAAGAAAAATAGCTTACAACGAAACAACTAGGCCCCTACTGAAACTAAAAGCCACCCACCACAATACATTTTAAAAAATCGATGAAAAGTACAAATAAATCTAGGTTCATGACCCCAATCAAACAAACAACACCAGTTTTCCAACTTACTTGTGAAATCTCAAGTTAAAAGTCCTCAAATCCAACGATATATTATGCAGCAGACACAAAGGGGTCGATTCCGATTCGGGCTGGAAAAAGCACCGACCGACTCGGAGCCGGAATTTATTCCGACCGACACGTACCTGTGGCGCCCGACACGCCAAGTACGATGCAAAGCGTGCAAAAACTGACCGACACGTACCGAACCCAAGCCGAACGACCAAGCCGCACGGAAAACAGCAATCCGGCCGGAAAATCACGCGAATCGAACCGACCGACACGCACCCGGAACAAATCCAACCGAAACGTACACGCGAACTCCAAACCAGTAAGTACGATGCAAGGCGCGAAAACCACGACCGAGTCGTACGGAGGACAAGCCGTACGACCGACACGCATACAAAACCGAGCCGAAGTAACACAAAACACCGCGACCGACGCGTACGCAGCATAGAAAACTGCACAAACACAGCGTGAACGAAACGGAGAACACCGTACGAGACAAATGCAGGGTCCGACTCGGTCACAAGAACGTTTCCAACATGCACAGACAGTACAAAGGAAAAATTACACAAAAAAAGGCCAAACAAGCAATTACAAAGCCAATAAATACTGTGGGGGTGGGGACAGAGAACAAAGACACACCCACAACTCCACCCATATAAAGGACACAAATCCCAACCATGATCCTTTGCAAATGCCATTCTACTGCCAGCACCCAACAGACAGCAACCACACACCCACAGCTCATCCCTCACACAAGCCAGAACACCATCAGCACACCAACAAATACCTACCTCACATACACCCAGCAAAACACACACTCACACACCCTCACCTGCACACCAACACACACATCACTCACCATCACCACCCATCACCATGCCCCCCAAGAAGAATCACAAGTTCCTAGATTGTGAATTAGAAGTCCTGGTAGATGAGATCCTCAGGGTAGAGCCACAGCTGTTTGGCACACTGGTCCAACAGAACCCCCATCTCCCAGAAAACCAAGATGTGGGAGAGGATCATCAACAGGGTGAACGCACAATCACCATGTCTGCGCACAAAGACCGACATCCAGAACAGGTGATATGACGTGCGCAGGAGGGTACGGGACCTGCTCAAGAAAGACTACCTCCTGAGCCAATACACCGGCAGTGGCCCTCCTGCCAAGCCAGTATACCTCAGGCCCTGGGAGGAGAAGGTGCGGGCCATCCTTCCGCCAGTGAGCGTATATGGACTAGAGAACATCCCAGAGCCTGGTGAGTACACAACAAATGTACACAATATTCTGCCACAATACACACACACATCACTGTCAAGGGGAGAGTCAAACCATGCACTCATAGCAATTACACAGCAACAAGAACAGAATCATCCCAAAATGTGTATGTCAGTCAGATAAACACAACACATGCCATCTCAAAGTTACATTAAACCGTGTCATCACATGTACAAACACAACTACAACTACAGTAAGGCAGTGGCACAAATAGAACTAACAAACACATCCAGACATGTAGCCACCACTACAACACCAACACACAGTGAAGACCACTGAAAGAAAGGAATTCTGTGTATGCTGGGCAAGTCAGTGTAGCCAATAGCATCATGGGAGTCGTAGTCACACATATTGCCCCCCCACAACTGTCCCATCAACACCACCATGAACCATGCGCACATCACAGGGAGTGGAAAAGGACTCACAAGATGGCTGACACTGGCTACTGCTGTGGGGAGCACAAGGCCCTGCTGGCAACTGTGCAACAACCAACAGCAGGACACCACTGACTGACATCCTGAGAGACAACTTCCACTCCCTGCAATGGAAGCACGTTCCATGGTGGGATATCTGGCTGGCTGGGTGGGAAGGAGGACTCGCACCACTGACCATAGTCACAAGCACCTCCCCTCACACACACCCTCAACACATACTCCACATAACCCACCTGGGAGAATGCAATGCCACACATCCTAACTCAAGATCCCACAAAGAACCTCCACCCTGGGTTATGTCGTGTGAAGCACAGGGACACTCTTGGGACTTTCAGCCAAACAACTGCCAGGACAACACTCCCAGCCATCCTGTCAGCACAGGCAGCCCACCCCACAGGGAAGCAGAGTCAAAAGGAAGGAAGGATGGGCATGCTGGGAAGGGGGTGGAGGCAATAGCATGATGGGAGTCATAGTCACAGCTCTACATCCCCCACCACATGGCCCAGCAAGCTCACACTCACGCATGCACATCCCACAGAGAGTGGAAAGGCCCATCAAAGATGTCTGACACTGTTGCTGTGTCGTGGGGAGCACAAGGGCATGCTGGGAACTGCACACCAACCAACAGCAGGACACCACTGTCAGCCATCTTGCCATTGCTCTCACACCCACACACACTGAACTCCCCACAAAAGCAAGTAAGTATGGGAATGCTGGGAAGTGGGGTGGAGGCAATAGCATGATGGGAGTCACAGTCACAGACATAGCTCACCCCCACAACTGTCCCATCAACACCACCCTGAACCATGCTCACATCACAGGGAGTGGAGAAGGACTCACAAGATGGCTGACACTGGCTACTGCTGTGGGGAGCACAAGGCCCTGCTGACAACTGTGCAACAACCAACAGCAGGACACCACTGACTGACATCCTGAGAGACAACTTCCATTCCCTGCAATGGAAGCACGTTCCATGGTGGGATATCTGGCTGGCTGGGTGGGAAGGAGGACTTGCAGCACTGACCATAGTCACAAGCACCTCACCTCACACACCCCCTCAACACAAACTCCACAGAACCCACCTGGGAGAATGCAATGCCTCACATCCTAACTCAAGATCCCACAAAGAACCACCACCCTGGGTTATGTTGTGTGAAGCACAGGGACACTCTTGGGACTTTTAGCCAAACAACTGCCAGGACAACACTCCCAGCCATCCTGTCAGCACAGGCAGCAAAGCCCCACAGGGAAGCAGAGTCAAAAGGAAGGAAGCATGGGCATGCTGGGAAGGGGGGTGGAGGCAATAGCATGATGGGAATAGTAGTCACAGATATTGCTCAGCCTCACAACTGGCCCATCAACACCACCCTGAACCATGCTCACATCACAGGGAGTGGAGAAGAACTGACAAGATGGCTGACACTGGCTACTGCTGTGGGGAGCACAAGGCCCTGCTGGCAACTGTGCAACAACCAACAGCAGGACATCACTGACTGACATCCTGAGAGACAACTTCCACTCCCTGCAATGGAAGCATGTTCCATGGTGGGATATCTGGCTGGCTGGGTGGGAAGGAGGACTTGCAGCACTGACCATAGTCACAAGCACCTCCCCTCACACACCCCCTCAACACAAACTCCACATAACCCACCTGGGAGAATGCAATGCCTCACATCCTAACTCAAGATCCCACAAAGAACCACCACCCTGGGTTATGTTGTGTGAAGCACAGGGACACTCTTGGGAATTTTAGCCAAACAACTGCCAGGACAACACTCCCAGCCATCCTGTCAGCACAGCCAGCCCACCCCACAGGGAAGCAGAGTCAAAAGGAAGGAAGCATGGGCATGCTGGGAAGGGGGGTGGAGGCAATAGCATGATGGGAGTAGTAGTCACAGATATTGCTCAGCCTCACAACTGGCCCATCAACACCAGCCTGAACCATGCTCACATCACAGGGAGTGGAGAAGGACACACAAGATGGCTGACACTGGCTACTGCTGTGGGGAGCACAAGGGCATGCTGGGAACTGCACACCAACCAACAGCAGGACACCACTGTCAGCCATCTTGCCATTGCCCTCACACCCACACCCACTGAACTCCCCACAAAAGCAAGTAAGTATGGGAATGCCGGGAAGTGGGGTGGAGGCAATAGCATGATGGGAGTCACAGTCACAGACATAGCTCACCCCCACAACTGTCCCATCAACACCACCATGAACCATGCTCACATCACAGGGAGTGGAGAAGGACTGACAAGATGGCTGACACTGGCTACTGCTGTGGGGAGCACAAGGCCCTGCTGGCAACTGTGCACCAACAAACAGCAGGACACCACTGACTGACATCCTGAGAGACAACTTCCACTTCCTGCAATGCAAGCACAGTCCATGGTGGGATAACTGACTGGCTGGGTGGGAAGGAGGGCCGGCTGTCAACCAAATACAACCAATGCAGACCATGTTCACACCCCAACAAATACATAGTAATGCCCAAATAATGCAGGACAATGTGCCACACCAATATCAACCCCTGACTGTGACGACTTAGGACAATGCAATGTACAGTCCCGCACCCAGAGGCACAGGCACAACTGTCAGGTGTGTCAACCATTGATGCCTGCAGAAACATAACATACATTGTGTGTGTCTCCCAAAAACAGGTGATGATGGGGACACAGCAGCAGACGCTGAGGAGTCCCAGTCCCAGGCTGAAGAGGATGCGGAGCTCACTGGTGTCGTACAGCCTCTGCCCTCCTCGGACGAAGAAGACCAACCTGGCACATCCGGTGCAAGTCTACATGCAGCACCAGCAGGACCACCAGCTGCAGCACCAGAGGGACCACCAGCTGCAGCACCAGCAGGACCACCAGCTGCACCCCCTGCACCCACCCCTCCAACGACTGTCACCACAAATACCATCCCCGCAAACATGGACAGAACAAGGAGCAACACCAGCACAGGGACCCTGGACCAACGTGGGGCCATGGACACCACCACCACCAACCCCCAAGGTGGACCAGGGTCATCTGTGCGTGCCACTGCACGCACTGCACATGTCGGCAGGGGTGGTGGGAGGGGTGGGAGACAGAGGTAGCTGCTTGCAGAGGTTGCTGGTGTGCATGATGACCCACAACTGGTACGCATAGCTGATGCGTACCAGTCCAGCACCGGAGATCTCAGCCAGGTAGTGGGGCTCCTCAGAGACATGAAACAGCAGCAGGCTGCCCATCATGCCCGCTTGGACGCACACATGTCCCGCGTGGACTCACACATGTCCCGCGTGGAGTCCAAGTGGGACGCACTGCATGAGATGACGGCGGTGCACAGGGACATTTTACAATGCCTCCGCCAGATGAACAGCAACCAGTCCACACCACCCTGTGTGCCAACAACATCTGGTGCTGAACAAACTGCAACTGCCACAGGGAGGGAGGATGACTCTGGCAGAGAGTCCCCTGCACCGCAGCAGCCTGTACTTGAGGGGCCCCCCCCAAAGAAGAGGGGTCGTCCGAGGAGGGTCAAGTGAGAGGCCGATGGCCAAGCGCAACTCCCAGGAAGCCTGAACCTGTTCTGGATGTTCACCTTTGTGCACAGACTGTTCACCCTGTTGACGGCAACACAACTCCCACACATTGCATGGGGAGTACAAGTTGGACCAATGTCTCAGACAACTGTGGCCCCGATACCGGGGATTTTGTCTACCAGGACTTTCAATTCACCTAGGAACTTCTGATTGCAAGATATATGTACAGCACTACCCATCCTATGCACTATTCACACAAATGTATCACAATAAACACACTAATACACCATACTTGCCTCTGTTGTGATTCCAACGTGGGTGCTGTTATGGGGATGATGAACTGCAAAATTACACTGTGTATGCGAACTGCAACAGCAAGTACAACACAGGCATGTGAGTAAAGGCAACGTGACACATGTTAGGGAGACACACCACCAGGGCTACAGAACACATACACACCTAGGCCATCTGACTCATTGCCTACACTGATGTTGCCAGGGAAGACGGTGCAATGCACAGACACCACACCTATTCCCAGTTGTAGTCAAGTAGCCCACAGGTGCAGTGAGCAAATGGCAGTCAAATGTGTGACCACAGACAACGCACATCACAAAGTGAAGCACAGGTTTATTACACAGTTGCAACATGTCGTAACCACTACAGATGCAAGGTAATCCCACCTGGCAGCGGGCACACAGTCAACAACTGTAGAAGGAAGGAAGTCCATGGGTGTGGCGCACATCACCTGTAGGGACACAACAGCTACCACCCTGGAAGTACAATCACGTCGTCGGTGGACACAGTTGACCAAACGAATCTGAAAGTACCCTGTGAAGGACAGAAATGACACACAGTCAAAAGCAATGGAGAACAGGACAGAACAGCAAAACTCATGCACAATACATGTTACAAGACACCCACCCAGAACCAAGTTAGCATGTCAACACTGTTGGGGAGTACAGACCACCTGTAAGCACACATCGCTACACACATCCAGTCAAGTAGCCCATGGACACACTCCAACAGCACCAGAGCACCACCTACACATATCATGCCAACTCACATCATTGACATGACACCTCAGGATACTCACATTCAGCTAAAGAAGTTGGTGATTAGCTGTGTGCGGACATCACCCTCATCATCATCATCATCATCACTGGCATCGTGGTCCAGGCCAGGATCCTCCACAGGTGGCGGATGTTGGTCATTGTCATCCTGGATGAGAGGCAACTCCTTCCGCACTGCCAGGTTGTGGAGCATGCAGCAGACAATGATAATCTTGCACACTTTCGCAGGGGCATATGGGAGGGACCCTCCGGTCTTGTCCAGGCAGCGGAAGCGGCTCTTCAGGAGACCAAATGTCCGCTCAATCACTCTCCTGGTCCGACCATGTGCCTCATTGTAGCGCATCTGGGCTGGTGTCACAGGGTTCCTGAGGGGTGTCAGCAACCACAGCATGTTGGGGTATCCCGAGTCACCTACGGACAGACAAGTGCACATTAGCTGACTTGGAAAAGTGGGCGGAATACTACAGATCAGATCACACACAATGGCACAAAGTCAGTACACACCGACAAGCCAGGCACGCTGGTTCTGCATCTGTGCCATCATCCTGGGGATGCGACTACTCCTCATCACAAAGGCATCGTGTGCTGAACCAGGGAAACGGGCACACACGTGTGTGATGGTCATATCTGCAAGACACACCACCAGTGCATTGACCGAGTGGTAGTGCTTGCGGTTCCTGTAGGCCTGCTCCTGGGCCTGTGGTGGTACCAAAGCCACATGTGTCCCATCAATGGAGCCAATGACATGCGGCATCCTCCCCAGGGCATAGAAGTCACTCTTCATGTCAGTGAGTCGTTGCAGTCTAGGGAAATAGATGTACCGGTTCAGGAATAGCAACATTGCCGCCAAAACATCGCTGAGCACACGGCTCAACATGGTCTGTGACATCCCACCAGCAGTCGCCACAGTATTTTGGAAGGTACCGGTGGCAAAGAAGTGTAGGGCTGCCATCACCTTCACCTTGGGGGTCAGCGCTGTAGGATACGGCCGGCCAGGCTGCAAATGTGGGGCCAACTGCACTGCCAAATCCTCAATCAGCTGCCTGGTGAAGCGGTACCGTCGGATGCTGTCCCGTTCCACCATCGTTGCCAGGTCTGGGAATGGTCGATGGACAGCAGGAGCCCTGCAGTGCAGAGGAGAAGAAAGCAAGATTGTCAGTCACCCCACATATGCGGCATTGAACACACTCAATATCACAACATTCATCATTATGAGGCACAACTACATGAAGTGTGCAGTTCCGTAAGGACATGTATGGTACATACATGGCCAACATCTGTCATCACGGTTCAACAAGTGGGATCAATAAGTCCCAGGTTGGCCCATTGGATATCATGAGGCCGTGTCACAGTTCCCATCTCCTGCTGCCGTGTCACAATCACCCCCCACAGTGACATGTGAGGACAGATGTGCCCCAGGCATCACAGCTCAACGACAGGTACATTCCCAGGGACCCTGTATTGCCACATGGACACAGGCATTACATGGAGTATCATGTATACACCACAGCAAAACAACTATGACCCCCACAGGTAGTGGTCCCACTTGCCACTGCAGGACAGACATGGACATCTGTAACACACACACGCACAACATCAAAGTCCATGCACACACAACATGGATGTGGAGACTGTCTCCCATTGTGCACATGAAATCAGAGACATTGTAAACACTACATGCACACAGACTGTGGAGGACCATCACTATTGTGCCACTGGGACACCCTGGCTCAAACATACCGTCCCACATGGGACTCACGGGGTATGTGACATGACATACACATACACCACCGTGAAATGTGACCATGGCACATGCACAGATATGAACAGTTGCACATCACAGTGGTCATGTACACGTAACACCCAGGATCCTGTCCCCATGAACACGTGCACAGCCTGGGGGTGGCTGCCCCCAGGTGACACCCACAGGACAACATGTACACCAACATACACACAATAGGAAATGCAGCCTTACATGCCTTATTATACAGTTTGGACAGGCTGTCGTGTTGTAGGTGTGCCCCTCACTCCCTGGGAGCTATCTGTGGCTGGCATATGTCCATCTGAGACAGGCATGGTGACATATGCCAGTCACTTGTACAGGGATGCGTTGAACAGCAATGGACCGATCGGTGCCCCCGGCCGGCCCATTGCATTCAATGTGTGCGGGTACGCTTTGTACCCCTGTACGCGTTGTACCGCAATGGACGATCGGTGCCCCCGGCCGGCCCATTGCATTCAATGTGTGCGGGTACGCATTGTACCCCTGTACGCGTTGTACCGCAATGGACGATCGGTGCCCCCGGCCGGCCCATTGCATTCAATGTGTACGGGTACGCGTTGTACCCCTGTACGCGTTGTACCGCAATGGACCGATCGGTGGCCCCGGCCGGCCCATTGCATTCAATGTGTGCGGGTACGCGTTGTACCCCTGTACGCGTTGATCAGCAATGGACCGATCGGTGCCCCCGGCCGGCCCATTGCATTCAATGTGTGCGGGTACGCGTTGTATCCCTGTACGCGTTGTACCGCAATGGACCGATCGGTGCCCCCGGCCGGCCCATTGCATTCAATGTGTGCAGGTCCGCGTTGTACCCCTGTACGCGTTGTACCGCAATGGACCTATCGGTGCCCCCAGCCGGCCCATTGCATTCAATGTGTGTGGGTACGCGTTGTACCCCTGTAGGCGTTGATCAGCAATGGACCGATCGGTGCCCCCGGCCGGCCCATTGCATTCAATGTGTGCGGGTACGCGTTGTACCCCTGTACGTGTTGTACCGCAATGGACCGATCGGTGCCCCCAGCCGGCCCATTGCATTCAATGTGTGCGGGTACGCGTTGTACCCCTGTACGCGTTGTACCGCAATGGACAGATCGGTGCGCACCCATTGACAATGGCCTAGCCTGGCAACGGACGCGTTTTCGAAATTCGAACGAGTCGGTTGCTGAAAATTCAGTTGGTCACCCACAACAATGTTGCAAAATCATGTATGTCATGAAGTTGAAGATTTGAAGGATGCTGTGGGCGTGAATTGGTGCTGCTATTCCATGGATTGGCCAGATTCAGAAGATGCAAACGACTTGGACCTATCACTTTGGACACAAGGGACAGTATCTGCCTCTCCAGCACATATATATTGCTGGCTGTTCCCCTGAGAGCTCACTTGCCTGCACTACATGCTCCAGGACGACATCTGCCACTGCACTGCTGCTGTCTCTGCCCCTCTGGACCCTGCAATGGCACGTACTGTGGAGAGAGCCCCAGCCTTCAGCCTTGAGGAGAACCAGGCCCTGCTGGACAGCCTACTTCCACAGTACAGCAAGCTGTATGGGACACCAGGGGAGCAGGTGAGTGTTCTGTGCACTGCCTTTCTGAATGTGCATTTTGTCTGACTAGCAAGGCTGAAAGTCTGCACGCCACTGGCTAGCAGGCTCACTGAGTAGTTGTCACCCCCCATAGTGTGTAGTGACATGCACTGGACAGGTATGGTGCAGTGACAGTGCATTTGAACAAGGTTTTACTTCCCATGCAATGATACCATGTAGTGACTTCTGGCAAACTGTCCATGGGCAGCTTTGCACTGCCTGTGTCCATCATGTGCCCCTGTGATTGAGACATGTATATACAACTGTGTCATGCACGGATATGTTGCATGTGTAGTAATGGCCTTTTCACTTTGTCATCCTGACAGGTTAATGCCCATCGGAAGCAGGAGATCTGGAAGGACATCGTCCGGGCTGTCCGGTCCGTGGGGGTCTACAAGCGCCGGATCCGCAACTGCCAGAAGAGGTGGCAGGACCTTCGGGGCTGGACCCGGAGGATTGCACGGGTCCAGCTGAAGCTGTCGCCTCCTCGCAGGAGGGGCGGAACATGGACCCTGACCCCCCACATGCTCCAGATCCTGGCGGTGGTGTTTCCAGACCTGGATGGGCAGCTGAAGGCCAGACAGCAGCAAGGAGGGGGTGAGTCAAAGACTGCACTGTGAACTCTGTATTACATGCTATGTGCCCTCCTCTGGCCTGGTTCAACTGCCACAGTACAGCAGTCATGTTGTCCAGGAGCCATGTCCCTCTATTGTGCACTGCCCACTCCTCATCTGATACCCAGGTGTGGCCCTTACATTCAGGGAATTGTGTCACTTGGGACTGTGTCCTTGCAGTTTGCTTCACTAAAGGTTGGGGACAGCATCTGTTTCCCTAACTCTGTTGTGGGCATCATGGGTGGGTCCATTGTTCACACAACGCCTGTGTTCGGACATGTAATCTGCGTGTTGCTTTGATATGCGGTCCACTTGCTGAGCTGAGCCACCACATGTGCCTGGGGTGTGTGGCACACACCCATGCAGCGGGTGGGAACAATGTTTGGACCCCAGGAGTGTGCAGATTACGTGTGTCACACATACATAGCCAGCTATCCACTGTCCAGGGCTCATCCCTCATTCATGTGGGGCAGGACAGTCATGCCTACTCCAGGCCATGCAATGCACTCTGTACTCCCACTCCCGTGTATCAGCTGACACATTGTGCGCAGTGATTTGACCCCTCAGGTGTCTGCCTCTGTGTCAGTGTGCTGTGGATTTGTTGCCAGGACTGCTGGGGTGTTTCTCGGTAGGGGCTCAGCATGCCACTGGAGATGTGACCATAGGAGACGATACTTGTGTGTCACATAGGTGTTTGATCAGCTGCCCGTGCAGACTGGGGTATGCGAATGTGAAGTTCAGGCAGCTGTTCCCCATTCACAGCAGATTGTGAGGTGCTCAGGTTCAGAGGGTAGTGTCACAGGTCTCCCATATGTCCAATCGGTATGACCTGGACAGATGAGGGTTAAGATGATGTGTTGTGTGGGGGATGTACATGTGCACTTGTGCAGCTCCAGGACTTGCATTCCCCATGCCCTACTATTGTGACACAGTGCAGAGTGTTGTTGTCTGGCTGCCAAGTCATACATCACTGAGACAGTGATGTATGACTTAGCAGTCATGCCTCCGCCATGGCATGTGTCTACTTATTGGTGATCCTGCAGGGGAGTGACATGTGCTACATGCACACCATTGTGGCGATGGCTATCAGGACATGGGTGCATCATGGTGTCTGTCGCTGGTATGCATCACATGCATTTCCTATTTGACTCTGGGCGTCCCTTTCATCCGGAAATCTGTACTGACTCAGTGGCAAGAGTTGTGATGTGTGCATGTCCACATGCTACACCGTGTCCTCTGCACTGTCCAACTACTGTGTAGTTGGTGCATGTGTCCACACTGGGGTGTTGCTATCCAACAGACACCAGACAGATGGGTGCAAGGCCATGTGGGATGTGAGTGCCATGGTTGGCATCAGACTGACAATTGGCTTCTCCTGTTCAGTTAGGGCACTTTTAGCAGTGTACAACTAATGATGCCAGGGCTTGCTCTGTAATGTGCTGTGCTCACAGTGGTGTGTGCGTTTGGTGCAGGTGACTGATGTCTGTCTGTTTCCCCATTGTTTGCAGATACATCCACGGCCACGGAAGGGGACAGCTCCATGGACCAGGAGGAGCCGGAGAGCCAGACTGGGTCAGCAGCCGAGGAGTGGTCGGAGGGACCCAGTGGCACGGAGGGCGAGGGGAGCCACACCGAGGAGTCCTCAGCACCATCCACCTCAGCTGAGGACCAGAGCAACTCGGAGGATGACTCCCTTATGGAGGCGGGTGTCAGCAGCCACCACACCCCAGCTAGTGTTGCTGTCCCCGCCACCACCAGCACCACCACCGCCCTCCCATCGGCTCCCAATCCCCAGGTCCGTGGAGGCTCCCATGTTCGGGAGCGTGTCTCCTTTGGGCCAGGCACCGCACCCCCTGCCCCTGTGTCCCCTGCTGCCCTGAGTGAGGAGTCTGTGTATCTCCTTCGCCAGCTCCATGTAGGGCAGACAGCCATGCTGAGTGTCCTCCATGCGCACACCGCTCTGTTGACTCAGCTGGTGTCGTTCATGGAGGGCATCTCATCGGGCATGTCTGACCTACAGAGGGGCAATAGGTCCATGGACTCCTCCCTGACGGCAGCAGTGTCCCTCCTCAGACAGTCCCTCACCCCTCCTGCCTCTGCTCCATCCACACTCCCCAGCACCTTACCCATCCCAAGCACACACACACCGGCACAGGCACACACCAGCACACACACGTCCAGCACACAGACACAGACGCCACAAACAAAATGCACACGCACGCACAGTCAGGGGACTGAAACCAGACTCACAGGGGATGGGGCCCTGGAACACACACACGCATCCACGAGCACTGAGCAGTCCTCAGTTGCCTCTCCCTCCAAAGCACCCTCCCTTGCCTCACCTGCAACCCCAAAGACCCAGCGGCTCTTCCTCAGTGACCTCGGCCTCTTCCCCTCCGATCCAGCTGATACAGCATTCAGGGGGAAGAGGAAGCCCACCCACACGGAGCAGAGTGCCCCTCGCCCCCAGACACCCTCCCCCAGGCGCAGACAGACTGAGGCCCCCACCCGCAAGTCCCGCCGGAGTCGTAAGAGCAAGACCCCGCCGCCGTCCTGCAGCTCAGGCACCAGGTCTCCTTCCTCCATCCCTCAGGCCCCCACTCCACAGGTGCCCCCACCACACCCTGCCCCAGGTTCCCCCACCCACAGATATACCATCCCCAAGAGGATCCGGCCTTCTCCCCCTGTCACTTGCTCTCCCGGCACCACACCCCCGCTGCGCTTGTCTGTGCCACTGATGTGGTGAGGGTGTCCTCCCCTCTGTCCAGCCCACCTTGCCTGTTCCCCATTCTCCTCCCCTGGTGGTAGGCACTGCAGTGGAGTCCACTACCACCCTGTCTGCCTTGGACACTGCAGTGGCGGACCTGTCCACTCCATCTGCAGGGTCCACTGCAGTCGTGCCGGCACCCACAACATCTGAGTCATGCCCCCCAGTTGTGCCGGCACACACCATGTCAGACACCTCCACTGCAGTTGTCAGTGGCTCTCCAGCACCCACCACCCCTTCCCTGCTTCCTCCTGGTGAGCCCTGATCCTGTCCCTGCGGTGCCTGGCCTGCCCCCCGGTTGCCCCTCCTAGTGGATTGTCCCTGGTTTTGTGCAGGCATGCGTAGGGTGACATCTGCCACTGTCACCCTGTTTGGACTTTGACAATGGACTGGCCATTGGCCTTTGTGTTTTTTCTGGACTTTGTTTTCATTACACACATATGCTGAATAAAGCAACTTTCTGTTCTCTAGTGCTTATGCTTCTGATGTACATGTTGTTGATGATGCTAACCATGCCCTTGCTGCAGTGATGGTGATATTTGGTCTCATGATAATGAAGTGTTACTGTGCAGGAACCCATGTGGTCCAGGGGGAATGTGTCCTATCCTGTGGTGTATCCATGTCATCCATAGCAGCATCTGAGGGTGTCATGTGTTCAGTATTTGGCAATGGGATTTCCTACTTAGATTAGCTATTTCACATCTGTGGCTTCCACCCCTGCACATCTGTTGTGCCTGCCATTGTTCAATTTGTCTACTTCCCTGACCGTGTGGCCATCTCCACTGGACATGCAGGTTTGGGCATCAATGGGGAAGGACTCATCTGTGTTGTCAGTGCAACATTGCTATACAAGTGTGTTGGATCTGTGCTGATGATTTCGTTGGCACTTCCATGACCAGGCTGATGTGACGGGAGCCCTCATTTGGTGCTAATTGTTGATTGTGTGACCAAGTGCTCAGCTGACATGATGGGGCCCTACTGAGGCAACATATGGCACAGCTTTCCTCACACAGGAGTGGAGTCCCCTCATGGCAGTGTGTACTCCTGTGACATTGCCTGCGCCCAAGGTGTGTGTTGTATGTGCATGTCTGTGTGTTCACTTCCGTTTAGCTGTGCATGCTGTGATCCCTAGTGTTGTACCTGTTTGTGATGCTTGCTGAGTTGACCTATGTTCCCCCAAAGTCTTCTCCCTGGGTTCTCTGTGATGTGGGTGCATGGCACATTACTGGTCATCAGGGTGTCACCCATAGGTGTGTTTGCTGTCAGGGCTGAGTTTGTGTGCAGACGCAGATGGGTCACAGTCAGGTTTCCCCTTGGCACTTGTTGTTTGCCCCTGTCATGTGATTTCCAGTTTGTGTTATCTTTCAGTGATTGTGACACGTTGTGTGTGTGACTGCTGGCACTCCTCAGGGTCCGGGCTGCAATGTTGGTTGTTGTCTATGTGTGTTCTTTGTGGGTGACCTTGGCTTCTTCATTGGTGTGTGACTGTGGCTGGGATCCCATTGGTTGATGTGGTATTGCCGTCATGTCCATGTACAGCGTAGTGTGCAGTGTGTCAGACATTCAGGAGTCTTGTTGAGTGGCCATGTGTGATATGTTTCTGCACCTTGGTTCCCACCCACCACCCTGGAATAGTCATGGGTGCATGTGCAATGTCACCAGTGCATGTGTGCTTCACTGCTGCACATTGTTGGAGGTCGAGGGGTGTGGTGTTGAGTGTGTGCAGATGGGAGTTGTTGCCCGGCTAGGCCCCTGCCTCCATGTTGGCCATGCTGATTGATTTGTGCTTGTGTAGGTGTGATGGTAGTTTGTTGCTCAGGACACATGACTGTGGTTCACAGTGTGAACGACATTTAGCTTTGTCATCACAGTGGGATTGTAATGCAGCCCAGGGTCACCACATTGTGGGGGCCCTGGGGGTAGTGCTGTGGTGTGTCTGTGTCTTGCTGTGTCAGTTGCTGTTCCTACGTGCCTGTGTGACATGTGTGATTTGTGCTCCCTCTCATCTGACAATGCCTGCTTGCCCACATAGGGGATTTGGATCCATGAGTTACCTTTGTGTGGCACTGTATGCACATCTGTATGATTGGTATTCAGGTCTCCTCATGTGTTGTGTGGTTGCCTGGGGACACTGGCACCCCCCCCCCTCACCTGTTGTGTATGATGTGCAGTGTGGGTCTGCCTGTTTGTGTTTGTGCATCTGCACCACTGCATTGGCATATCTTGGGTGTGCCATTGGCTGTGTGTCGTTTGGTGGGTTTCCCCTGCTGTCCCTGGGACTCCTAGGTCATCGGTCAGCACAATGATCATGGTTTGTGTGTCCCATTGCTGCCATGGTATGGTATCTGTTCACCTCACATCCACAGTCTCCACAGGGTATCTGCATTTGTGTGCCCATTGGTGCAAATATGTGGGTCTGCATTCTGATGGTCACTTCTGTCATTGTGTCATTGATGAATGTTGACAGTGTCAGCCCCCATGGGTGTTGTTTGTCTGCACATGGCCAAAGGTATGTCTTATTTGCACTGCAGTATTTGGCTCCCCCAATTTATGTTGCAATGGGACACATGCACTACTTTGCCACTGATGTGTTTTATGTTCTGTGACCAGGAATCATCCATGCAGTTTGGCAGTTGCAGCTCTTTCTTTGTCAACACTTACCTTTTGGTCACTGTGATGATGGGGGTTTGGAACCCATTGCCACAATGTTCAAAATGGGCTTCAGCTATGGACCCCACACTTACCTTTTGGTCACTGTGGTGATGGGGCGTTAGACCCCATTGTCACAATGTTCAAAATGTGCTTCAGCTATGGACCCCACACTTACCTTTTGGTCACTGTGGTGATGGGGCGTTAGACCCCATTGCCACACTGTACAAAATGTGCTTCAGCTATGGACCCCACACTTACATTTTGGTCACTGTGATGATGGGGGTTTGGACCCCATTGCCACAATGTTCAAAATGTGCTTCAGCTATGGACCCCACACTTACATTTTGGTCACTGTGATGATGGGGGTTTGGACCCCATTGCCACACTGTTCAAAATGTGCTTCAGCTATGGACCCCACACTTACATTTTGGTCACTGTGATGATGGGGGTTTGGACCCCATTGCCACAATGTTCAAAATGTGCTTCAGCTATGGACCCCACACTTACCTTTTGGTCACTGTGGTGATGGGGCGTTAGACCCCATTGCCACAATGTTCAAAATGTGCTTCAGCTATGGACCCCACACTTACCTTTTGGTCACTGTGGTGATGGGGCGTTAGACCCCATTGCCACACTGTACAAAATGTGCTTCACCTATGGACCCCACACTTACATTTTGGTCACTGTGATGATGGGGGTTTGGACCCCATTGCCACAATGTTCAAAATGTGCTTCAGCTATGAACCCCACACTTACATTTTGGTCACTGTGATGATGGGGGTTTGGACCCCATTGCCACAATGTTCAAAATGTGCTTCAGCTATGGACCCCACACTTACATTTTGGTCACTGTGATGATGGGGGTTTGGACCCCATTGCCACACTGTTCAAAATGTGCTTCAGCTATGGACCCCACACTTACATTTTGGTCACTGTGATGATGGGGGTTTGGACCCCATTGCCACAGTGTTCAAAATGTGCTTCAGCTATGGACCCCACACTTACCTTTTGGTCACTGTGATGATGGGGGTTTGGACCCCATTGCCACACTGTACAAAATGTGCTTCAGCTATGGACCCCACACTTACATTTTGGTTACTGTGATGATGGGGGTTTGGACCCCATTGCCACACTGTTCAAAATGTGCTTCAGCTATGGACCCCACACTTACCTTTTGGTCACTGTGATGATGGGGGTTTGGACCCCATTGCCACAATGGTCATGGCCTGCTTGCATTGTGGGGGCCACACACATATATGTGTGGCACATGTGCTAGGGGGTCACATTGTATGTTCAAAGTCATGTTCAGTGTTATAGGCATTTGACACAGTCTACACACGCTTGTCATGGTGTTGGGGGGATGTCTTTTTCTTGCATTCCCTAGGTTGTGGTGTGCTGGTTGTGTCATGCATTGTCCATCCTATGAGTGGGGGTGGTGTTGGTGGTAGGCATCCAGCCCCCCATGGGTAGAGGTGGTAGTAGTGACAGGCATCCAGCCCCCTGGGTAAGGGTGGTAGTAGTGGTAGGCATCCAGCCTCCCTGGGTAAGGGTGGTAGTAGTGGTAGGCATCCAGCCCCCTGGGCAAGGGTGGTAGTAGTGGTAGGCATCTGGCACCCCCATGGCTAAGGGTGGTAGTGGTGGTGGGCATCCAGCCCCCCCTGGGTAAGGGTGGTAGTGGTGGTAGGCATCTAGCCCCCCCTGGGTGAGGGTGGTAGTAGTGGTAGGCATCCAGCCCCCCCTGGGTAAGGGTGGTAGTAGTGGTAGGCATCTGGCACCCCCATGGCTAAGGGTGGTAGTGGTGGTGGGCATCCAGCCCCCTGGGTAAGGGTGGTAGTGGTGGTAGGCATCCAGCCCCCCTGGGTGAGGGTGGTAGTAGTGGTAGGCATCCAGCCCCCTGGGTAAGGGTGGTAGTGGTGGTAGGCATCCAGCCCCCCTGGGTAAGGGTGGTAGTAGTGGTAGGCATCCAGCCCCCTGGCTTAGGGTGGTAGTAGTGGTAGGCATCCAGCCCCCTGGGTAAGGGTGGTAGTGGTGGTGGGCATCTGGCACCCCCTGGCTAAGGGTGGTAGTGGTTGTTGGCATCCGGCCCCCTGGGTAGGGGTGGTGGTGCGCATTCAGGCCCCTGTGTGCATATGTGGCATTGGTGATGGGCATCCCGCCCCTATGGTGCTGCTGTTGCTGGTGTAAGTAAATTCTGCATCCCTCTGTGTGTGTGTGATGTGTCGTGTACGTGTTGTATGTGTTTTGTGGTTGGTGTCTGACTTACCTTCTGCGCCGTACGCGTCCGTGCCTGTTCCGGTAGTAAATGTAGAATATTGGTATGATCGGGATGAAGGGATTCATGGTTGGTTCGTGTTGTTCGTCCTTCTCGTTGCTTCGCGTCGTCCTCGTCGCTTCGCGTCGTCCTCGTCGCTGGCGTGTTCGCCTCGTAGCTGTGGATCGTGTTGTGGCGCGAATCGGAGCTTTTGTGCGCCTCTCCCGGATGCTTTGACGTGCCGTGCGTAGCGACGGGTTCGGCGCGTACGGAAAGCGCATCGTACTTGTTCGGCCGGACGGAGCTGCATTTTCCCTTCCGTGCGACTCGATTCTGCGTTTCCGGATTCGCCTCGGTCGGAGAACAGGACCTGGATTGGGTGAGTACGACTCGGCCGGATTCTGTACTGTTGTGCGCATCGTACTTACTCGTTCGGTGTGCTGTACGGATCGGTCGGGAAACAGGCATTCGCATGGCTTTTTTCCCGACCGAATGGTATTGGGTGCGCCTCCGACCGAGATCGGAATCGGCCCCAAAGAGTGATCCTTCCAGCTTCAAATCCAAATGAAAACTGACCAGGAGATGGACAAAGCACTGGGAGGAGCCTGCTGGACAGGAACAGGAAGTTGGAGGCTCTGGGACACTTCCTTCCTCTTGAAAAAAAAAAAAAAAAAAGGACTTCTTGCACAAAAAAAGTATAGCCAAATGTCAATTTGAGGAGTATTTTTACTCTAAATCGTCATTTTGAGAAGGGTTTGGTGCTGCTCTGGGAGGAACCTTTTCCAGACTGCAGTTGTGGTCGGGATCGTGTTCCTCACAAAACCCCCACCGGAACACCGCTGGCGCGCTCGCATGAAGTGTTGGTGACCGCAAACTCTTGCGAGACCATGTGGCTATTTAGCAAATCTCGTGGTGCTCGTGAACGGCTCAGAAATCTCGTCAGCGAATGGGGGCACCCGGTAAGTTGCTCCCGCTTGGGCCAAAAATCATTTCTGGTGCGCCAACACAAAAGAAACTCCGCTTGGTTGCGGAGTGTGGAGTTTTTCGGCAACTCTGCATTCTACGCGGAACGCAGAGTTGCCAAAACTCCACAAACTCCACGAGCGGAGCAGAGTTTTATGCCTAGGGTTACAAATTTGGTGTAATTCCATTCAGCAGTTCAGGCTGTAGTGGTGTCTTAAATTCCTATGGAAAATTGCACCGGGAAAACTGGTTTTGGGACGCCCCCTTTATCTCGGCCTCACTTGATGGATCACCCCGAAACTTTTAAGACAGCAGCTGAAGTGAGCATTATACTAGTTTGGAAAATTCCGTGAGGATTTGTCAATGCTGCCAAAGTTATTGTCAAAACAAAAATGTTCTTCCTATGGAAACTGCGTCCTATCTATAACTATCTACTGGTGACCGCAAGTAGGGAATACATTCACTGAAAAAAACAAAGGTTAAAGTGGCATTATAGTTGCGTGTGATAAAAAGATCTGATATTGTTTGGAAAAAAACGTAGAAATTCATTGAAAAACCAAACGTTAAAGTGATGTCACAGTTAGTTGAATATGTCAGAACCAACATAATGCTGCGAAGTAAAAAAATGACAGAAATTCATCAGTTACAGTTAGCAGAGCTAACTATAACTTGCACCCGCCATGCACTGCTTACATCCTCACTTACTACATCCCTCATTACATGTTCTATGACATCATTTATGACATCACTGATGACATCATTGATGACAACACAGATTATATAATCCAAGCTGCTTTTTTATAGATTACTCTATAAATGAGTATGACATTAGAGGTATGCCATTGTCTTTATCGGTAGCTGAGTTCATATTAACAATTAACCACAGATATATTGGTAACCCCGACTGCACATGGTGTTCAATCTGTGTACAACTGCTCAGAGAAAACCACGTTACTCCGGATACTCAACTTCTGTTACATAATCAATGCCCTACTATAGACAGCCTTTACCTGTATCAAACCGTTCACATTCACCCAACCTACAGTGAGAAATGTAGTGGATATGAGTAGAAAGTGGGAATTGTAAACAGTGTTTACTCTATGGAGAGAGTTTACTCTGTACCACACTGTTTGAAACAGTGAAACTCTCATCAGAAATACACCACAGAGTATTAAAAAGTATCTACTAAGAACAGCGTTAATCGGTTCGTGGCCTGCTTGGAGTCAAAATGGCTGCATCATCCGAGTGATCTGGTGATCTGGGCCTCAGCCGCTTGTTTCTGATGGCATAGGGTCAGCCTGCCTAGTCAGAAACTAATTCCCCGGAGCCCGCAAACTGATCTGTGCTTACTGTCTACTAAACGGGGGCCTGAAAGTGCCAGCCGCTCGTCAGTGGACTCAGCGGGAGATCTGCGGTGAACCTGTGGCAGGGTTGACAAAATGGCAGCTGCAATTTAATTGCCGCTGTTGCCGCCTTCTGGATGTTGTGGCTCAGAGCCCTTGAACCCTGTGACTGCCTATAACCCTCGGGGTGCTGGAGCAGAACCTCGGTGAGGCTTGAACATACTCTGGAGGAGTTTGAACAGCGAAGTTGTGGCTGCCCTACCAAAACAGCAGCTGCAGTGGAAAGGCTGAAGTGGCCTATCGGCGGTAGCTACAGCCTATGTGCTAAGGACTTGCCACTGCTGTGGATCTGAATCAGCGACACTGCGATGGATGGGGGCTGCCTGGGCCACAAGTGTCTAGAGGGTTGCTGATGATGAAGGTCACTTGATGCTGTATGCCCAGACGTGGGTCCCTTGCTCACTTTGCCACTGGATTCAAGCAAGCCTGGCTGATGACGGCTGGAATGCCAGAAACCGGTCCTAGGATGCTTGTTTCCGGTCCAGGGAAGACATGGCTTGGCAGTTCGGGCTGGACTGTTCCCATGAGGCACAGGGTCAAACTGATTTGCATATGGCCATGTCTGAACTGGGGTGGTGGAGTGAGCTAAAGAATGATGATGGATTAAACCCAGATCAGTTGACTGGGGGTGAGTGTTTGATTGGCTCAAACGTTCCGTCCATCATCCCCTTTGTATCGCTTTGTTCGCCCTAAGTTGGCGGGGGTATGCCCAGACGTGGGTCCCTTGCTCACTTTGCCACTGGATTCAAGCAAGCCTGGCTGATGACGGCTGGAATGCCAGAAACCGGTCCTAGGATGCTTGTTTCCGGTCCAGGGAAGACATGGCTTGGCAGTTCGGGCTGGACTGTTCCCATGAGGCACAGGGTCAAACTGATTTGCATATGGCCATGTCTGAACTGGGGTGGTGGAGTGAGCTAAAGAATGATGATGGATTAAACCCAGATCAGTTGACTGGGGGTGAGTGTTTGATTGGCTCAAACGTTCCGTCCATCATCCCCTTTGTATCGCTTTGTTCGCCCTAAGTTGGCGGGGGTATGCCCAGACGTGGGTCCCTTGCTCACTTTGCCACTGGATTCAAGCAAGCCTGGCTGATGACGGCTGGAATGCCAGAAACCGGTCCTAGGATGCTTGTTTCCGGTCCAGGGAAGACATGGCTTGGCAGTTCGGGCTGGACTGTTCCCATGAGGCACAGGGTCAAACTGATTTGCATATGGCCATGTCTGAACTGGGGTGGTGGAGTGAGCTAAAGAATGATGATGGATTAAACCCAGATCAGTTGACTGGGGGTGAGTGTTTGATTGGCTCAAACATTCCGTCCATCATCCCCTTTTGTATCGCTTTGTTCGCCCTAAGTTGGCGGGGGTATGCCCAGACGTGGGTCCCTTGCTCACTTTGCCACTGGATTCAAGCAAGCCTGGCTGATGACGGCTGGAATGCCAGAAACCGGTCCTAGGATGCTTGTTTCCGGTCCAGGGAAGACATGGCTTGGCAGTTCGGGCTGGACTGTTCCCATGAGGCACAGGGTCAAACTGATTTGCATATGGCCATGTCTGAACTGGGGTGGTGGAGTGAGCTAAAGAATGATGATGGATTAAACCCAGATCAGTTGACTGGGGGTGAGTGTTTGATTGGCTCAAACGTTCCGTCCATCATCCCCTTTTGTATCGCTTTGTTCGCCCTAAGTTGGCGGGGGTATGCCCAGACGTGGGTCCCTTGCTCACTTTGCCACTGGATTCAAGCAAGCCTGGCTGATGACGGCTGGAATGCCAGAAACCGGTCCTAGGATGCTTGTTTCCGGTCCAGGGAAGACATGGCTTGGCAGTTCGGGCTGGACTGTTCCCATGAGGCACAGGGTCAAACTGATTTGCATATGGCCATGTCTGAACTGGGGTGGTGGAGTGAGCTAAAGAATGATGATGGATTAAACCCAGATCAGTTGACTGGGGGTGAGTGTTTGATTGGCTCAAACGTTCCGTCCATCATCCCCTTTTGTATCGCTTTGTTCGCCCTAAGTTGGCGGGGGTATGCCCAGACGTGGGTCCCTTGCTCACTTTGCCACTGGATTCAAGCAAGCCTGGCTGATGACGGCTGGAATGCCAGAAACCGGTCCTAGGATGCTTGTTTCCGGTCCAGGGAAGACATGGCTTGGCAGTTCGGGCTGGACTGTTCCCATGAGGCACAGGGTCAAACTGATTTGCATATGGCCATGTCTGAACTGGGGTGGTGGAGTGAGCTAAAGAATGATGATGGATTAAACCCAGATCAGTTGACTGGGGGTGAGTGTTTGATTGGCTCAAACGCTCCGTCCATCATCCCCTTTTGTATCGCTTTGTTCGCCCTAAGTTGGCGGGGGTATGCCCAGACGTGGGTCCCTTGCTCACTTTGCCACTGGATTCAAGCAAGCCTGGCTGATGACGGCTGGAATGCCAGAAACCGGTCCTAGGATGCTTGTTTCCGGTCCAGGGAAGACATGGCTTGGCAGTTCGGGCTGGACTGTTCCCATGAGGCACAGGGTCAAACTGATTTGCATATGGCCATGTCTGAACTGGGGTGGTGGAGTGAGCTAAAGAATGATGATGGATTAAACCCAGATCAGTTGACTGGGGGTGAGTGTTTGATTGGCTCAAACGTTCCGTCCATCATCCCCTTTTGTATCGCTTTGTTCGCCCTAAGTTGGCGGGGGTATGCCCAGACGTGGGTCCCTTGCTCACTTTGCCACTGGATTCAAGCAAGCCTGGCTGATGACGGCTGGAATGCCAGAAACCGGTCCTAGGATGCTTGTTTCCGGTCCAGGGAAGACATGGCTTGGCAGTTCGGGCTGGACTGTTCCCATGAGGCACAGGGTCAAACTGATTTGCATATGGCCATGTCTGAACTGGGGTGGTGGAGTGAGCTAAAGAATGATGATGGATTAAACCCAGATCAGTTGACTGGGGGTGAGTGTTTGATTGGCTCAAACGTTCCGTCCATCATCCCCTTTTGTATCGTTTTGTGGCGCCTATCTGGGCCTGGTGTTTATCTGGGTGCCCTAGATGTGATCCTGTGTTGCAAGAGCGGAGGCCTTATCTATATTCCTGGTATGATTTGCTGATTACCTTTGTAATGCAGCTGCAGCACAGGTGTCTGGGATTCTGAGGAGTGTTTAGCGGATCTGGTCCTTGGTACCTGAGGGTGTGGATGATGGCAGTGGATATGGTCACGGAGAGCCCAGGGGTAAGGAGCAGTTGCTGTGGTTGTACCATAAGCTTTACTATGGAGCAATGATTCTGAAGCTTTGTGAGCCTTGGGGAATACCTCTGACTCCAGGCAGTCTAAACTGAGATTTGAAGGGTGCAAGATACATAAGCAGATGGAGGTTGAAGATCCCTCCTCAGAGATAACCCCTGAATCAGACTCCCTGGAGATCGAGCAATTATTACAAAATCTGCAGTCAAGACTCACTGCAATTGACACAAAAAATAGACAAGTTTAATTTCAGGATGGACACCATTGCTGCCAAGTTGGAGAAGCAGGAAGGTTGTCTCATGGAAATGGATCTTTGCATCTTTACTATGGAGGATTCACAGCAGATGGAAAAAGAGCAGCTACACTAAATAGATAAAGTCCTGAAAGTGGTTAAAGCAAAAAATGAGGACCTAGAGGCCAGATCCAGATGAAATAACCTGCACATTCTGAGAATAGCTGAATCAACCAACACAGGGAAGATGGAGACCTTTGTTGAGACCATACTTACAACTCTATTCGGAGTGGACCCTATCTCTAAGATGTTTCTTGTCAAGTGAGCGAATAGATCATTAGCTGCCTGACCTCCTTGGCCACCTGCTCATCAAATTATAGGTAAACTGTTACCAAGATAGAGACACTGCACTCATGCTGGCAAGAGAACATGGTGTTCCACTGGCAATCTTCCATTCTTAAGTACCTGGGGATCCTGGTGAATAAAGGCATGGTGGGGATGGTCCCGGACAATCTGAGCCCATTGCTTGCACAGATGAAACGTGACTTAGAGAAATGGGATGTGTTGGGGCTTTCCATGTGGGGCAGAGTACAAGCTGTGCAAATGGTAACCCTCCCATGCTTTATATATACCCTCGGAATGCTCCCCATCTAGGTAGCCCTCACCCTCCGCCTCATTGATTCCAGGATAAGATCCTTTGTATGGGGCTCTTCGAGACTTCGCCTAGCTGCATCTAAATTGAAGGCCTGCCGTACCAGCAGAGGACTGAGCCTCCCATCTGTGGAACACTATGCCCTTGCCCTCCAGCTCTCACAATTGGCATATATGCTGCCTGGAGTCCGAGACCCGCCACAATGGGTGCTTATCGAACGACATCTACTATCAGAAGACTCCCGGCCTCTCCACTTTATACGGGGCAGAGCCATGCCAGCATGACCCCAATCATCCGGTGCTATATGCTATGCACAAGGCCTAGCAGCGTGCACATCGCTTCCTAGGGACAAACCAACGGCTCCACGAGAAAGCCCCTCTGTGGGTGAATGCAAGCATACACATCAATGGGCAGTGACTGTCCTGGCCTCGATGGAAGGCAGCGGGTATATACACTCTCGACCAGCTCCTCCATAATGGAGACCTCAAACCTTTTGAACAGCTAAGGGAGGAGGTTGGCCTCTCCGTGCCACAATCCTGGCGATACACGCAACTGCAACACTGTCTGAGCGAATACCTGGGCCCACGCACGTGGTCCCTGTCGGCCTCAACAGTGGCATCATATCACTACATATGGGGGAAACACAAAGGGGTGATGTCAGTACTACACGGTACACTATCATACCTTTTCTCACAACCCCTATTGCGAGCTCTCTATGCCAGATGGCAAGCCCGATTATTAGTCTCCTATGAAGAGGATGTGCGGGTGGACGCCCTAGAAGCCCTGAGCAGAGGCACCAGGGAGGTGCAACTGAAGTTCTGCCATTTTAAGACACTGCATGACTGGCACTGGACCCCAACGAAACTAAATAGAGCAGGCTTACCCTGCATGCAAATTGCTGGAGGTGCGTGAACACTCACTGCGACACAACACACATCATATGTGAATGCCCATTGATACAACCCTTCTGGTCCTATGTAGAACAGGTTTTGAGCGTCTCCATGCCCCTCCACTTGCCGCTTACCCCCTCAGCCATTCTCCCCCATGATCTACGCCACTCACCAGAGCTATTGAAGCCGCAATGCCACCTCTTCCACACGGCCATGGCTACAGCTAAAATTTGCATCCTTCGTCAGTGGAGGTCACCGACACCCCCGTCACAGGAGGCTTGGCGAGTTGTCATGATCAATACCACTTCTCATGAACGAGTCATTTACAACCTCCAAGACCAGTCCGATCTGTTTCTACAGACATGGGTACCCTTCTTGCGCGCAGAGGGTGACGGTGGAAGCCCTACATCAGATGGTCTAGGCCTCCCCTCTCTCACCTGCCCCACACCCCCTTCACAGCAATAGTCACAGATGTATGGACCGTAATGGGCAATACTACTTTATGCAACAGCCTACCCCCAGTGACATAGCCAGTTCACACACTTCCGTGGACACCCCCTCCCTTGCACACCCCGTGCCGCTCAGGCACTCAAACTATCTTCTATCTACCTACCCTTCACCTCCCCTGTGTCGCCCTCTACCTCCTACTGACAGACATGTCTTTGTCTTCTTTTCTTCACCTCCCCCACCCATCTCCTATAACCCCAAATGTGATCAACCCTTTCCCCTCACAACCTCTCCCGCCCTCACCCCACTCCCCCCCTTTTCCCCTCTGCCCTCCCACACCACCCCCTGGTCATGCAGACCCGCAGACCCTCAGTAAAAGGACCCCCCTCTTCTCCACCCAGAAGGCAGCGGAAATCACTGACACTGCCGGATAGAACTGCGCATGCCCCACACCCCCTGTACCCACATCCATTTCAGCAGTGACATAGGCCTACATCAATGATAGTGAGCATGGCAGAAATGGCTGCTCTCCACCACTAACCCCCTCCTTATTACGTACACGCTCCACCACCCACCCTGCTCTCACACTCCACACATACACGACAGTGCACAGCTCCAAATATACCACTCTTTCCCCAGTGCCCTAGGTACTCCACACATAAGTCTGTCTCCACAGGAATACCCTTCCCCCGTCCCCTAGACCACCAACACAGATGTTACCCAGGACTTCCCCAATAGAACCCTTAGGGGAGTTGACTTGATATCAGAGGCACGGACACCGGATACCTGGTAACTCATCACCTGCGCATAGATGCCTAGATGCCCGGATTTCCCTCCCCACCCCCCCATGATCATTAATATCGTCCGGGAATATATGTATGAGGGCACCATCTCAAGGAGCACCGGGCTCATACCTCTTCTGTCTGCTCCTTACCCCTCCCATACAGATGCTCTTGCCCTCCCCTCTCCACCCCCCCTCTTCACCTCTCACCATTAAATATGATGTACCCACCATTCATGTTATCATTGCAATGTGATTACTGTACCTGTTTGGAGGAGGATCATTATCCATGCTATGCATCTTTGATACTTCTTAATAAAGTAAAGGCTACGAACCCGATCCATGAGAGAATGAACGCCACTTATCAAGGTGGCCCATATTTCTATTTTTATTCACGACGATGAGTGCTAAGAAGTTGCCCTGAAAATGTGGGTGGTTAATGGATAGTAGTCTATCACGCATACTGGGAACTCCATGACTTTCGTATGTGCGCCTTGAAGGATAATACTCAAGCCCAGATGAAGTTCACATGCAGTGAACAAAACGCCTAGGCTGTTCTGCTTGTTTTTCAAGAATAATAAAGAACTTTCTGAATAATACAAGACGGAATTGGACTGATATCTATGAACAATAACTGTGCGGTGCACTTCACATCAATTGGTGGAACTATCTGACATTATATTGTTTGGTTTTTGAAAGCATAATGATCTAAAATTGTGTTACAATTTTTTGCTAATTTATTTTTCATCCCATATAGGAGACACAGCTTATCCTAACTGACCATGGTTGTTAGCACCACTGTGGGCTTCAACAACGCGAGGGGAAGTCTGCTTCAATGAGGCCCATGGAACAACACGTAGGCCAGTGGAGCTGGCTTTTGGGCTCCGAAAGGCCAGATTTCAATGTCTGGACAAGACTGGTGGAGACCTCCTCTACTCACCCGATGGCATGCTGCATTTTAGACAGCATAGCCCTGCAACGGAACATCCCATACATCTCAGATGAAGAAGACTATGAAGAGTCACTGGGTGAAGATGCTGAAATGCTAAATGAAGATGATAGTAGGAATTGATGTACATCAAGATATCACTGACAACTTCTTCACATGAGTATACGTATATCATTGCATTTTATATAATGAAATGTTAAACTACCTTTTAGGGGCCGATTCCGATGTCGGACGGACCAAAGTCTGTCCGACTTCAGTTGGGAACTGGAACCTGTCGTCAGTTCCAGCCCAGCATTGTAAAGAGCAGGGGTGCAGTTCATCCCTGGCACTGGGTGCAGGGATCAACAGGGGGGCACATAGGTGCCCCCTAGTCTGCCATTTGGTGGCCTTTCACCCATGGAGGCCCTGCTGGGGGCCCCCAAAGAGAGATTCCCAAAGCCTTTCTGTGTAAGAAAGGCCGGCACAGAAAGGCTTTGGGAATCTGCCATAGTAATCCCTCGGCCGGAAAGAGCTGGCAGAGGGATTACTGAAGGCTTTCCAAATGGCAGACGGGCTCTCTGAGCCCGTCGGAGGCCATTCAATATCCGATTTGGCTTCCCTTCTGACCGACACCATCAAAATGGGTCGGTCGGAAACAAATCTGACCAGCCGATTACCATGCGGGCTAAAGGGCTCAGACCGACGGTCGGAGCCGTTTCAGCCTGCTTCTTAATCGGGCCCTAAATGTAATGAGGATAAAGGACTATGCTAGACAATTTTTTGAAAGGCCAAGTAAAGTGACATCCAGGGCAAAGATGTTTGTTGATCCAAGTCTTGATACATTGACCACTGTGTTCATTTGCATTCTTCATCTTTGATTGTTCTTAGAAAATGTGCCCTCAAATATATTCGTTTTGTAAGATGTCAATTTTTTATTTTAAGTTAATAAACGTTTTGTTTTTCTCTGTTTTAGGACCCATCACTATGTCATCTTCATTTGGACATTTCACAGTTGTGACATTTGTAGATATATGCTATTGTTGCAAAGTACAAACGGGAGCATGGGTTGATACTGTGGAAGACACACACAGACTTTGGGTGTACATATCTTGAAGAAACACAACTTGCACAGTGATTGAATAGAAGTCTGAAGATTGCATTGGACTTGTTTTATGTTGAATGTTGCCACCAAGACAATATGTGCTTCTTAAAGTGCTCTAACCACATGTAGTAGTCAAGCCAAAGCTTACTAATCTCCCTTTACATTGGCAAAAACCTCTTTTTGTGGTAAGTGTATGAAGCTATTAATGTGCCTCATCATTGTAGAAAGTATTTTTGTAGCACACCACTAAACATTGGTTGTGACATTGCACCAGGTACCGCAACTGTCTATAGGAATAATCCTGTAGCCTCAAAATGCAGTAATGGCATGATTCAGAGTACTGGTGTAACCGATGTGGAATTCCTATTGTGAGCCACAAGATCTGGCTCCAGCTGATGACATAAAATGATCATTGTTTTTCAACTGAATCTGATTTTTTTAATTATATCCCATCATTCCATGATGACAAGGTCTGGAACTGTAACTATTGGCACTGAGTATTTGTGTTATGTGTGTGTTGTAATGTTTTTGGTAAACTATGACAAACAAATACTCATTACATTTTCATAATATACTAGTTATTGATTTGTTGTTTCTGCTTTTTAATGTCATTTCTGACAGATGTGAGGAGCATTGCCTACATGGCAACTATTTATGAATGAACATTCTATTTGTTTTGTTTACATTTAAAATTGTATGATGGAAGCAAAAAAAGAAAGTAATTGAGAAAAGTAATACAACTCAAGCCTTTGACTTTGCTAGTTTTGCATTTATTAAACAAAACCATATAAATGTAAACTGGATGAAAACAATAAAGCACACAAAAAAATAAAAAGTCATTCATGGTGAAATAAACTATTATTGAAGAGCCAGATTTGTTTGAAGTCCAATGTACAAGATATAACTGGCCTCAGAAAGGTAAATGTGTCCAGAAAATAGTCCACAGAGTGAATGGTAGTCACACACTGGAGGAAATTAAGTTTGGCATCTCTTGCTGGTGGTGGTCTTGCCATCCTTTCCTGGTGGTCCGGATGAACGTGTACACCTGCGGGTACTGGTGGATCCACGGTTGCCGGGACAGAGGTGGCTGCAGGTGTTTCCTCTTAAGGGAGATCCTCCCTTTCTGTGGCTGAGGCAGATGTATTTGGCCCAGATGTTGTTGGACCACAGAAAGGGGAAGATGGTGCTGGAAAAGCCCTGCAGATATGGTTGAATATGTCATGCAGAACCCCAATTAAGGAGCCCATAGTAGAGATGTGATTTTCCATTTGAACATTGACCTCCCTCTGAAATTTCTTCATCTCCCTGCGCTCTGTAAGGACCTTGCCCATCATGTCTTGGGACTGATGGAGGAATCCAAAGACTTGGTTGATGGTGGCCTGGGTGACAGTTAACCCAGCGGTCTTACTTTGCTGGCACACAGGTTCCCTCACACAACCCCTACCCTCACTGCCCTCTGACCTTGACCAAGTGTGCCCCATCACACTCATTCCAGGCTGAATTTGAGGTGGTGGTGTCGGCTGACCAGCAGTCAGGACTAGGGGGTTACAATATTGGGGTGATGTTGTTTAGGACCCAGAAAGCAGCGGTATCCATGGCCTGAGATGTGGTAACAGCTTGGGTGGGATGTGTAGGTGTGGGTCGAGTGAGACTCACTGGAGCCGTCTGCCCAGGAAGACCAGATAAGCCAGCCAACTCCCCACCATCCAGACTTGCAGGAGTGGATTCCTCACTGAAGACTTGTTCCTGGTGTGCAGTGTAGGTCTCCTCATTGGCAGGTGTTTGCATACGTACCCTTGGTGTTGGACCAATTATGAATAAAAAATATAAATTATTAAAGGTCTGGATCATACGTGTTTGAATATAAAAAAGTAGCAACATAAAAAAAAAAATAACATAACGATTGGACGTTTCAGTGGTATTACAATCGGTATACTGGCAAGATATAGAAACCCAAAATATCCCCATACAAAAATTTAGGGGTCCATTACGATGGCGGGCGGACAAAGTCCGCCCGCCATTGCAATGGAGAAAGGGACCGCCCGCCACATGTGCGGCGGTCCCGCTATTCGAATTAGGATGCGCCCGCCACACTGGCGGGCGCATCCCCCATACTCAGCATTGTGGCGGGCGGTGCTCACAGCACCGCCCGCCACAATCCTGGAAATGCATGTTGTGCATTTGCATGCACAGGGTGACAGGCACCGCGTGGTGCCTGCCACCTTGTGCATTCAAATGCAGGGGTACCATAGGTACCCCCCATGTGCACCCCCCACCCCCCAACATCCTGGGGCCCGCAACGGGCCCCCAAATGTGAATACTGCATGCCTTTTCATGGCGGTAATGCCGCCATGAAAAGGCACCTCTCCGCCTACATTGTAATATGGATGGCGGTGTCTTGCAGACACCGCCACCATATTATGCCCCTTTTCCGCCGGTCGACGAGTCGACCGGTGGAAAAGCGGCGGACGGTTTTACCGGGGTCCCCCCCGCCATAGTAATATGGCGGGGGGTAAATGTGTGGCGGCGGAGGGAAATAGCGGGCGGATCGCCACCGCCATACGGGCGGAGGCGATCCGCCCGCTATTGTAATGACCCCCATAGTGACCAAAATATTGATGTTAAAAATATCTACATCCTTTAGTTATAATGGTGAGTACAAAAATATAGAAAAAAAATATCGATGTCATAAATATAGTTGTACAAAATATTGTTTTTTATATAAATATAAAATACATTAATAAATATTTAATTTATTAAAGAATAACATTAATTAAAAAAAAAATTTAATATACATTTTAACAAACAACAAATAAACTTAATTTAAAAAAGTTAAACACACATATATATATATATATATACATATATATATATATATATAAATATATATATATATATACATATATATATATAAATATATATATATATATACTTTAAAACAATTATTAAACTAATAATTTTAATGTAGTTTAAAATTTTAAAATTATATAAAATTGTAACAAATAAATATATATATACATAGACCAATAACATAAAATCTATGTAAGGGAAAGTGTTGGATAGCGGTGGGCTAAAAATTACTATTCCCACTCCAATGAGTGCAACAGTAGGGAAAGTGTTGGATAGCGGAGGGGTAAAAATTACTATTCTCACTCCAGTCATTGCAACAGTAGGGAAAGTGTTGGATAGCGGAGGGGTACAAATTACTATTTCCACTCCAATGAGTGCAACAGTAGGGAACGTGTTGGATAGCAGAGGGGTAAAATTTACTATTCCCACTCCAGTCAGTGCAACAGTAGGGAAAGTGTTGGATAGCGGAGGGGTAAAATTTACTATTCCCACTCCAGTCATTGCAACAGTAGGGAAAGTGCTGGTTAGCGGAGGGGTAACAATTACTTTTCCCACTCCAGTGAGTGCAACAGTAGGGAAAGTGTTGGATAGCGGAGGGATAAAATTTACTATTCCCACTCCAGTCAGTGCAACAGTAGGGAAAGTGTTGGACAGCGCAGGGGTAAAATTTACTATTCCCACTCCAGTCAGTGCATCAATAGGGAAAGTGTTGGATAGCAGAGGGACACAATTTACTAGTCCCACTTCAGTCAGTGCATCAATAGGGAAAGTGTTGGATTGCAGAGGGGTAACATTTACTATTCTCACTAACAAACAAAATGTCAACAAAATAAAAAAAAAATTTGCAAGTAAATAAAAAATATATAAATATGTTGGAAAGTAAAATAAAAATATATTTAATATTAAAAAAAAAAAAAAAAAACATAATATAATATTAAATACATATCCCAAATACCTACAAATATTATATTAAATTAAAAAAATTAAAAAAATTCAAACAAATAAATATTTTTATTTAGAAGTTATTTATTAACAAAAACATTAATTATTACATAAATTTAGTCTATTTACTTCCTACCCTATAACACCACAAAACTCACAACCCACTTCGAAAATAAATAAAAAAGGTATTTGCATAATTAACATAATTAATTATCACTTAAACAAATATTATTAATTAAAAAACAAATAACACATAAAATTTAATTAATGTTCCACCCATTACACGTATAATCCCCACAACCCACACCTAAAATTATACTGTAAAAAAATGAATTACACAAGTAAAAAACTTTTTCAATTAAATAACTAATAGTATTTAGCAACTAATTATAAAGTAAGTAAAATTAATTTACTCCCCACCATTCGCCCCTATAAACCCAAAACCCACTCACAAAAAAAACAATTACACTAATTAATTATCAATTAATTAATTAATATTAATTATCAGCTAATCATTTAATTAAAAATAAGTTACTTCCCACCATTTACTCCTAAAAACCCCACAACCCACAACTAAAATTAGTTACACAATTTCCATATTTAATTGTCAAATAATTAATTAATATTAAATAACAACTAATTATTAATTATTTAAAAATAAATTACTTCCCACCCGTTACCCCTGTAAACCCCACAGCCCTCACCTGAAATTAATTACACAATTACCATAATTGCAATTAATTAATTAATATTAATTTACAACTAATTATTAATTAATTAAAAATAAATTATCCCTATAATTCCCACAACCCACACCTACAATTTACCCAAAAATATAAAAAACACAATTAACATTATAAAATCTCAATTAAGAAAATATTAATAAATAAATATATTCATTAATTTATTATAATGAAATTACTTCCCACCCTATTCCCCTATAAACCCACAACTCGCTACGGAACTAAAAAACGTAAAATAATTTAATTAAAATAAAATTAATAACTACTAAAAATGTATCACCTATATATTAAAAAACATAAACAATACTTATACAAAAAATATATCACATACATTTAAAATATATACTAAAATACATAACACTAATTCAAAAATCGATATTTTAAACAACTATATTTTTGCAAACAATATTATTGACTTCTATATTTTCAAAATCGATATTTCTTACCTTAATGTCGATATTCTTGACCACGATATTCTTGCTGTCGATATTTCTGTGTCACAATATTTAAAACTCGATATTAGCGTAAGTCGACATTTGAAACTCGATATTTTGACTGAATACCATTACAATCAATAACAGAAACAGCTTAAATTACACACAGAAGTTAATCAGAAAAGCAAGTAAACAGGTACCCCGAAATGAAAAACAATAATTAATTAGAAAGTATACATGAAATATACCAAACATTCGAAACAACGCAGTAAAGATGAGATATGTGAAATGCTAAAAATGTGACTATTACACAATCTAGAATAATATATTGCATTAGTCATCACATAAATATTGCAGAGTACATTTTAAAAAGCACCACTTTAATTCATCATACAAATTTACATATCTTACAATTTTGAAATCAACAAACTGCTTTGTGATACATATGACAACAATTCATTAACATGTCAAGGATAGGCCAAGACAGAAATTTAAAACTTACAACATTTAAAAACAGCACAGACTATTGATTGATAAATACATTACAAGTTAACATATGTGAAAATGTTGTAGAAAGGAGAGAAGGAGCAAACTAACATAGCAATCTTATTTTCAAAAACTAAAACAAGGCATCATGGTAGTTGTAGCTATTTAAATTATATAAAGACAACACTCGCAACATTGAAAGTTAAACATACATAGTGAAAATATGCAGTACAAAGTAACAGACATTGTTGGAAACCAGCACTTTCTGGTTGGCTGAAGGAATGCCCCCAGCCAAGCAGAACCTACTGCTCCCATTATGGGTGGGTGATTACTCGCGCTGTATGACCTGTGCTCACCTTTGGATAGCTTGGCACTGAGCAGTCAGGCTTAATCCAGAGGCAAAGTGTAAAGCACAGGCACAGCAGATAATCAAACAAATACACTGAGCATCACAAAATAGACTTCACACAGGATGCATGTAAAAACATTTGTGTTAAACACACGTTCAGTTTTAATAACATGAACATCAGATATTTTTGGGCATAAGCCACATTTGGAATTATTACTAGCAGTACTAGGCCCACCCGTAGGAATATGATATCAACAGTATGTACGTGGAGACAATTCCTAATCTACCCCAACCCACATAGGGTGCGCACTTATGCTGTCCGCCCCAGGCCTACCCTGGCAATCCTAATACTAAAAACCCACACAGTTATATGGTACACACCGGGTCACAACGATATCAACAATATGTGCATACATGAAACAAGAACAATGTTAACAGTACCCTGGGCTGGAGCCACAAAGGTAAACCCAATGTCAGATGTATTGTGCCTTATGATGCAATCAACGTATAATGCGGCACTGCCAGCCACTGACTTGAATCACAGATGGTCCGCACACTATCACTCCCACTCATACACACTCACTCCTCACCGTTCTATGGTGCTACAGGTATCCAGCTCAGTCTGTACGAAAGGTTCTTGCACCCATACGCACTCAGCACACTAATGCAGTGCTATTGGTACCCAGCAGGTCAATGGATACACACACTGCAGACTCCGTGGCCCCAGCCTCCTTCCAACCTCAAGGTCACCCTGATGGTCCGATACCCATATCTGGCAAATAACCAACCCCGCCTCCCAGACATGAGGCCACACACGGCCTAAGTCAATTATTCTGGGTCCGCGGGAAGCAGGTGGGAATATATAGCACATTTTTATTTAAGAAGCAAATGTAAACAAGGGGAGTTTAGCAGTCACTCAGGAAGTTCACCCACAGGTCTCAAAACACAATGAAATCAAGCAATTTCCAATCTGCTTCAGAACTGTCCCGGAAGCGTTCCTTCATCCTTGTCAATCTCTCTCTCTACCACATAGTGCCAAGAATTCATCGGGAGGGGCCAGGTGTGGAGAGGGCAGTTGGTCTGCCACAATGAGAGTCAAAAAGGGAACAACCGATAAATGAGGACTAACACAGGCTAACCTCTTGATAGGATGAAGCACCCCAACAGGTATACAATTATCGGGCCGGGCACAGAGTCTTGTATGCGTTGGTAAGAGTCGCACCAGACACTTCAGATCTCAAACACTAAGGGGCCGATTACGATGTCGTTCGGAAAGGCTCTGAATGGGATGCGGTATTGCAGAATCCGATTGGGAACCCTTGTTTCCTAACGAATCGTACACATTTCCCAACGACCGGTTACGATGCCCAGAAAACATTTGGGCAGTCCAAATCGGTTCCAAAAGGCATTTGGACCGCCCGAGTCTTTCCGAGCGGAATCGTACAGCTCTATGGACACAGTTTCCGGATGAGCGATTACGATGACCGATTCAGACAGTCATTCCAATTCGGTCTGTCTGACATGAAACGGCTGTCGGAGTCTGTCTTCACCCAGAGGTGTCCGAATGGGGCTCGTGGGGGTACCCAAGTGACCCCTCTTCCCAACCTTGCACAACGTGGCAGGCACCATGGGGTGCCCGCCACTGGGTGCAAGGTTTTCCCCAACCACCCCTTTTTTCAATGGGAGCCTGTGTTCTCGTTCCGACTGAACGATGTTGGAAAGCATCGTAATCAGTCGTCCGGACTTGCAGGACCCAATTAGTTTGGAAATGAGTCCGAGACCGATTAGTTCAGAACAGTTTCCAAACGACATCGTACTCGACCCCTAAGAGTTGAAAATTCCATACCTCCTTGGAAAAGAGGCAATATGAGAGGTGCACGTTAAAATGGGTTACACCAGGCAACTCCGGTCACACACAATGAAGAGTTGCACATTCTGTACCTCCCTGGACAGGAGGCACCATGTCTAGCGCACAATGATCAGGTTGTATCAGAGCAGTCTGGTCAAACACACATAAGCAAGCTCACAAGAGCCACACGAGGTAGAATGCGGCAGTACTACGGGTACACCCCCATCTTCGAGGGTCACACCCTGTGAATCAGTGAATCAGTCGGCGTGTTGCGCACAAGAGATGTGACACGATTGACGAAGCGGGTCACCTTCAATCCCGCAATTGGTGAATCCGCTAAACAACATCAAGATGCATATGAGTGTCAGGGTTCCTGCGATCCGAGAACCACACGCTTTAAAGCTGGGCTAGATTTCTAGGCTCCACACTAGACAATCCGATTGTCAGGCAAAAGTCTTTAGTTCCACACTCAGACAACGCTACTCATTGTGATTTAGTAGCCTATGTGGGCATTTGGGATGGCACCGCTCTCCAGATGGAAGGTATATGGTGTAAATACCTTGCGGGAGATCTTTGATGTACCTGAGATCCCCGAGAGAACAGGAGGCCAGTCGACGGACCCTTGGAGAGCACACTTCAGGGCACCACACTTCTGCAGGTCTCAGCCCAGCCAGACACTATTCTGAAAGGGCACACTGTCCCCTTTAAGGGCAGTGATCCTCCAAGTGCACAACATAGTCCTCTGGCAATGTGCACCATGCAGTCCGGTTGTCTGGTCCCACATCCCCACAAGCGTATCTCACCCCTTGCTGAAGGATGTCACCCATAGTTATTCTATTGTGTGCCTTTTGAAGTTAGGGGGTGGTGTAAAGTTTCCCCTTTGAACCACAGATGTTTCCGCTAATAATAGAAGGCCTGTCTGCCATGGGGCAATGGAATGTAGATCTTAATCTTTAGTGGGGCCATGATGCGGCCCCTACAGTCCAAGTGTCGAAACCTGGCTCTCCTATCTATTCCATCCAACCCTCAAATGGCAGAGATCTGTTGTTCCCATTGTATGCCCATGCTTTATGGCGGTAGCTGATGAATGCACAGATGTGCTTCCCCGATCCCATGTGTAGACCGGCGTAGACATCACACGAGACTCTGAGAGCATAGAAATGGCCATATTCCATAAGTCAAAAAGCTTGCAATGTTCCCTAGCTGAAATTATTGAATAAACACTTTTTCATAGGATCAAGTAATTTCATTTTCTTAATCTTTTTATGATTTTTCTTCTCACTTTGTGTTTTTCAGATACATTTAAAAAAACACATCTTCGTATTAATCAGACCACATGTTTGAGTGAGGCACATTTCAGCAGCACTCTCTGGCTGCACATTACATTTCCAAAACAACTTAAAAAAAAAAAAAAAAAAGTAATTTATGCCTAAAACTATTTGTCAAAACATTCAAAAACTTAAAAAATATATCCAGGGGGGCGTGGTCTGGCCACGAGCGGAGATGGCGCCTGATCTGAGAGCTCCGCTACGAGACGGGCTCCGGGCGGAGGCGGTGGCCTTCCCAGCATGGCCCGGGACACAGCATAGCTGTCCCTCAAGGTGCTGAGAACCCTGGATGTCGGCAACCTGAGATCCACCGCCACCGAGGGACACACCGGAGGGAGCGCGGCATGAAGCATGGGTGAGAGTGCCGGGCCTAGAGGCACGCCTGCAGCCTCGGCCCTTGCGTAGTTAGACGCCCCGCCCTCCGCGGCTCCAGATCATCACTCAGCACCCCAGCTCCTTCAGAATCGGCTGGCCCGTGAAGCAGCAAGCGCGTCTAAGGACATCAAAGTAAGGGCACAAACTCGCCGGGGGAGTCCCGAACACGACCCCCAGGAAAGAGTTCTCAAGGGCCCCAACATGCAATCCACAGCAAAGGGCAGTCTAAGAAGGCCAGACAGGCCCACACCATGACCCCAAGATGGATGACCGGCCCTGCGCCATGACAAGCGTGACGCTGCAAGCACGTCCAAGGACATCAAAGTAAGGGCACAAACACGGCAGGGGGAGTCCTGTACACAACCCCCCCTCAAGTAGGAGTTCTCAAGGGCCCCAATACGAGATCCACGGCAAAGGGCAGTCTATGAAGGCCAGACAGGCCCACACCATGACCCCACAAGGGATAACTGGCCCCACATTGTGACAAGCGGGAGTCCCCAAGGGCCCCCACTGAAACCGGCGCCTGGACCTAAGCCCCAACATGCAGCCTCCGGCCCAAAGGCATCGAACAGCCCACGGAGACCAGGCAGGCCCCTACTATGGTCCCCGAGGGATGGCTGACCCCACGACACAGCGAATGCACCCAGGGGCATGAAAGATGGCACGCTAACACAGCGGGAGCCCTGTATACGACACCCCCACCCGAGAGAGAGACCTCTAGGGCTCCGCTCCAGCCAGGCACTAACACCCGCATCCCAACATGCGGCCCACTCCTCGACGCCACCAGGCTCCTTACCACAGCCAGGCAGGCCTCAGCTCGCTGAGCACAGCATGACATGACTGCCCACAGCAGGAACAGGACCGGCAGAGACACCGCTTCTCCCTCTACAGGGTGCCTCCTGTAGAGGCACCCAGCGCAGAGTGGTGGTGTCCCCCCCACCCAGCACCTGGACGCCCCAGGACCCTACTAACCCCATGGGCTGACACTAACCCTGGGCGTAGTTCGCGTAGTAGCACTACGCGTAGCTACGCGAAGTGCACTTTGCACTCCGCAAGCTACGCGTAGCTACGCGAACTGCGTAGTGCACTGTGCAAAATGCTGTTCGCACTGATTGCACAGTGCCGGATGCTTGTCCGCACTGTGCAATCATTGCAAAACGCATCTTGCACAGTGCAAGCGGTCGTTTTCTGCCACTCGAGAAGATTTGTACTCGAGCGGCAGCTTTCTCAACGCGGACTGGTAGTTTCTCATCGCGAGCGGTCGCGAGCATACGCGACCACTCGCAATGAGAAACTTGACCTCCCCGCGTTGAGAATCTCGCCGGGAGGTTTATTTTCCACGCTCGCGATCGGCAACTTGGTGTTGCTGATCGCGAACGAGGAAAAAGTCTCGCCGGGATGTTATTTTGCTCACTCGCGGTCGCCAACTTGACGTTGAGGACCGCGAACAAGCAAAAACGGCCCGCTACGCGTTTTTGCACTGTGCTACGTGCAATTCGCGTAGCGCGTAGTTGCGCACACTACGCAAACTACGCGAGCGTAGCGTAGTCCTACGCCCAGGGTTAGCTGACACCCAGGAAAACACGGGCAGGCGCAGAGGGAGAGTCCGGGTGCCGAAGGAGCTAACGCTGAAGCCCCTACAACCCACCATTGTGTCCTGCACTATACTGAAGCACACGTGGGGAGTTTCCCCCCCTCCACCTATGCCCCCGGCGCTAAAGCTTTGAAGGCTCTGGCACGGGTACCGGCTAACACCGACACACTGGCAGAAGGGGGCTGCCACCTATGCTTGGATTGCCCACAGAGCGTAGCCGCAGCTAGCCCACTACTGGGGCGCCAGAGACCTGACCCCACAGATCTTCGCTGTGCCTCTACACTGCCATAACGCATCGTCCTGAGACTAGAGGCGAATGTCCACCAACAAGCACGGGAGCAAGTCCTCCAGGCAACTCCTTTACGCAGAAGCGCTCAAACAGCCACGCAATATGTTCACAAAGGGTGCCACCCCCCCTACAAGTGCCCCTCCCAGGCCACTCCAGCCTACACACAAGGTGAGACCATGGACCACATCCTGCTGGAAATCTCAGCCATCAGCCGGCGACTAGAAGGGATGGACACTAATATTTCCTCACTGGGAGCGGAAGCCAAGTCGATAAAGGCAGACATAGCGGGGTTCCACACACGAGCCGAGGGTCTGAACCAAAGGCTGACAGTGGTAGAGGGCCTCCTCGAATACGTACATGGCAGAGACCAAGAACTACTATTTCTCTGCAGCGGTAGAGGGCTGCCTCAAATCCGTACAAGGCAGGGACCAAGAACTACTATTTCTTCGCAGCAAACTGATCGACTTGGAAGATAGCAGCAGGAGGGACAACGTTTGCTTCTTTGAATTCCCAGAAAAAAACAAAGGCCCGAACACCATAGCGTTCCTCAACAACACCCTCCCAAACCTGGTTGGCATCACCTTCAACCCACCACTGGAAATACAATGGGCCCATCGCATCGGTCCTCCACGCAAGGACTCTACAGCACGCCCACAGCCCCTCATTGCATACTTTCTATGACATGAGCAGATGAGGCAGCTGTTGGCCGCAGTGCGCACCCAAGGCCCATTCACATATGAAGGGCATGACATCCGTATGGCAGCCGACTTTTCCAGGGAGACCAACGATCGCCGCAAGGCATTCCTTTCCATGAGGCCCGAACTGCGCTAAATGAACATCAAATATGGCCTCTTTGAGCCTGCCCGCTTCCGCATCACCAAAGATGGGGACTCCAAGGATTTCCTTGACCCAGAGGACCTGCGCCTCTTCTTAGACTGCCTGGGGCCACAGGACATGGACACCCATCATACTACTCCGGAGCAGTTGCAACTCGGTCCCTCCCCTCAGACGCCAGGCAACAGAAGACAGAACACCAGTGGCTCACTGCACTGTGGCAGGAAACTTGAGAGGTCCACCCGCACTCTTCAGGACCAGGCCTCGGCCCTTCAAACTGTGGCTGCCTTCTTCCAGGGGCAACACAGAGACAAGTCCTGCTCTCCTCTAAAACCCGCTTTGGATGCAGACTGAGACAGAGGAGGGCCTAGTCAGAGCCTCCCATACTAGAGACAGAACTGGGTGCGGACGCTATGCCAAGAAGAAAGAAGACTCCCAGACATCGGACAGCTGAGAATCGCCCTCATTGTGTTAACTGTTTGAATAGTTGTATATGCAGTATATGTTACCTGCAGATGTGGTTTACATGACCCGTGCTGCTTGTAACATAATTGGCATCACTGCCTCTAGCTCAATGCCATCTGTTGTATGCATTTAACCCTCCTTGTGCCTCCGGGTGCGACCAGCGCACTACCATGCTGGATCAGGGTACTCCCCCAGGCCACCACCGCCCCTCCACCCCCCCTCTTGCCAACACTGCATACACCCCAGCCCGCATAGCGCAGACACTCTTCCATTTTGCCCTAGACATCGCCCCGCCCTCCCAATGGGGCCCCCACCTCACAGCGGCGCTCCACCAAGCTTAGACCTGCGGTTGAAAGTTTTGGATCCCCAGTGCTGCATAGCAGCCAACAGACCCTTCCTTCTGGTTACTCCCCCCTTCCACCCTCCCTTGCACCCCCTACCAAGTCGCACCACCCCTCCCACGACCTACATTCAGGTCCACATCTCTGCCACCACCGACCTCGGCCGCCCCACCTGACGGTAATACTTCGTCTACGTACCAGTGGCCCTCGGTCGCCCATATCTCCCTTCCTCACCCTCCTCCTCTCCCTCCCCTTCTTTCATCACCGTGCCGGCAAGACCTCACGCACCACTCCCACCCTACCTGCCTCACTCGTCCCTCTACCTAATACCTGCTTTTTCGTTCCAACTCTCCTCCTCCCCTCTTCTCTCTATATCTACATCTGAGCCTCTCTAACTTTGACTCCCTTCCCCCTTTCCTGCGCACCATCCTGGGCGCCCGCTTCCTACACACACACACAGAAGGGGAGAATCGCCCCTGCTGCCCTCTAACATGTTCTCCACACCACTGAGGGCCCTTAACATACCTTTAGTGACCATTTGCCACCGCCCGTCCCTCCCCGCTTCCTCAGCATGGACACCACTCACCCTCTCCAGGCAGTAACATGGAACGTTTATGGACTCATGCACTATATCAAAAGGAAAAAAGTACTCTCTTACCTTCAATCAAAACGGGTGGACATAGCACTATTACAGGAAACGCACCTAGATGCAATAAGAAGTCTGATAAGCTGGGCAAGGACTGGGTGGGGAAGGTGATCCACAGCAGTGTACAGGGGGGATGCCCTGGATGCGGGACCCACCCGCAAATGTGGGGCAGCGATCCTCATACGCAAATCTCTCCCGGCCATGGTGTCAAGGACGTGGACGGATCCAGACGGACGCTACGCGTTTGCCAAGCTGCAAATAGGGGATGCCCATATCTGCGTAGGATCAGTCTATGCCCCGATTGGAGCAATAAAATCGTTCCTTTTTCAACTGAATCGTCTACTGGTGGAGATAGGCGCCTCGCAGTACTTTATTGGCGGGACTGCAACCTGGTGAGAGACCCAGTTCTGGATGGAACAGGACCCTTTGACAGGGGCAATGCTGCGGACAGAGCTCTGATGGACGACATACGGCGGACAATGGATTGGTGGACCACTGGTGCCTTTGCCACCCGGCCGATGCAGAATTCACCTTTACCTCCCTGACCGACAGCATGCTCTCCTGCTTGGACTACTTCCTGGTCTCTCAGAGGATGGTGCAGCTTGTCAGAGAATCCCACATTCTAGAGGCAGCACTCTCTGACCACTCTCCGGTCCTCCTATCGCTGGAGGTAGGACAGGCCAAACCGGGCCGCAAGCCCTGGCGCATGAATATACGGTGCAACCGTACCCCTAAGGGCAAATCTCAATTGCGAGCGAACCTCCAGGGCTGCCTATCCACCAACCGAGGGTCTGTGGATTGGGCAGGGTCCTCTAGGCCGCAGCAAAAGCTACCATTCGGGGCCAGCTTATGCGGGATGCAGCGCAGGCCAATAGGCAAACAGCCCCCCGGCAGAAGGAGCTAGAAAAGGACATTGCGTCCTATACCCGCTTATACGCAAAAAAAACGAACCCTACAGCGCCGTAGATCCTTGGAGCAGGCCCGCATGGCGCTGGACAGCCTTTTCACTTCCAAGGCAGAATACGCCTTCCAAAGGATGGAAAGGAGACATTATGAGCAGGGGGAAAAGGCAGGGAGACTATTGGCGGTGCAGCTGTGCCAGAGGGAAGCTGCCATGGCCATACCAGCTATACAGTCAGCTGGAGGGGCAACACTTACCTGTCCCCAGGATATTGTGAACAAATTTGCTCTGTTTTACAAGTCTCTCTATACCCCAGGACGCAAGCTGACAAGGACAAACTGCCCACCTTCCTTACAGAGGCGACCCTCCCCAGCCTCTCGGACAAGGTCAGGAAACTCCTTGAGTGAGAGATTAGTAAAGAGGAGATTGCACACGCAATAGCTAACCTACCCTACCACAAGGCTACGGGCGAAGACGGCTTCCCGGAAGAGTTTTATCGCTGGGCAGGAGGGGGGTAGCTGACACGCTGCATGCTGCATTCCAAGATGCAGAGTGCACGTCCTCTCTAGGTCCCCTCTCTAATAGAGCAGTGATTGCCGTCCTACCCAAGCCTGGGAAAGACCCCCTACTGTGCGGCAGCTACAGCTCCATCTCACTGCTGAACTGCGATATCAAAATCCTGGCCAGTGTCCTGGCCTCCCGCCTCCGTAAAGTCCTCCCCTCCCTGGTTCACCACACGGAAGTAGGATTCGTACCCTGCCGCTCCTCCAGGAACCACCTGCGCACCCTAGCCCACTCGTTATGGTCTGCCAAAAGTCTTCAGACTGATGCACTGGCACTCTCACTCAACGCAAAAAAAGCGTTTGATCGCATCGATTGAGACTATCTTTTTAAAGTAATGGAACGCTTTGGACTGGGCGACCAATTCATCGACAAAGTGCGACTGTTATATGACAACCCCACTGCACAGGTAAACTGCGGGGGCTTTGTATCGGATCCGTTCCCGATCAGCAGGGGGACACGTCAAGGATGCCCCCTTTCCCTACTTCTCTTTCTCTTGGCCATGGAACCCCTAGAGCACCATACGCCAATCGGCCAACGTTATGAGCATACGCCTCCCAACGGGAGAATCCAAACTCTATCTGTACGCAGACGACATTCTGCTCACTCTCATGGATCTACACCGCTCCCTGCCGTATCTGCTTTAAATTATAAATTACTTCTCATCCTTCTCCAGCTACAAAATAAATTGGGTCAAAAGTGAAGTGCTGTCCATCTCAGATGGCACCACAAAGGCAGCCATACATGGATTCCCCTTTCACTGGCAACCCTCACGCCTCAAATATCTGGGTGTCTTGGTGAACAAAGGGATGGAGGGGATGGTTGCGGATAACCTAAACCCTCTGCTCACTCAGATGCAATGCAACTTTGAAAAATGGAAGGTGCTGGGGCTTTCCATGTGGGGTAGAGTACAAGCTGTACGCATGGTCACCTTCCCACCCTTCATATATACCCTCGGTATGCTTCCCCTCCAGGTACCTCTTGCCACGTCTGCTTGATCGATTTGATTCCAGGATAAAATCCTTCGTGTGGGGTTCCTCGAGGCCCCATTTGGCAGTGCTAAAGCTAAAAGCCCACTGCTCTTGCGGAGAACTGAGCCTCCCGGTGATTGAACACTTTGCCCTCACTCTCCCAAATGGCGTATATGCTACCAGGAGTCCCTGACGTGTTACAATGTGTACAAATAGAAGGGCACCTGCTGTTTACAGAGATAGGCCTCTCTGCTCTAGAGGGGCCAGGGACAAGCCACCAGGACCCCACCAACCCGGCCCTATCGGCCATGCACAAGGCCTGGCAATGAGAGAGGTGATGATTTTGGGGTCCCCCCTAACCTAGGGGGAGGACCAAGCAGATGCCTTGAGCACAAAGAGCATATCATGCTGAACGATTCAGTGGTGGTCCCATCCTCTTAGGACCACCCCAAGCACAGTTATGGGCAAAAATACAATCCCAATCAAAGGCCCTGCAAAGCATTATGGGACGAGATTAGCAGTGGGCAGTGAATATTATAGTATCCAATATCAAAATAATTCTACTAAGAGCTGCAGTTCAACTAGTCGTTACTAGGTGTCCCTCACGAGTCAAATGCAAAAGCATTGAAATTATTACATCAAGCTGCAGTTCAACTAGTCGTTGCTAGGTGTCACTCAAGTCAAATGCTTTTGCATTTGACTCATGAGGGACACCTAGTAACGACTAGTGGAACTGCAGCTTCATGAAAGGGTTTCAATGCTTTTGCATTTGACTCGTGAGGGACACCTAGTAACGACTAGTGGAACTGCAGCTTGATGTAATAATTTCAATGCCCTCCCTACCGTCCCACACCCCCTTCTATCCCTCAACCCTCCCCCACCCTTACTCTTCCACGTGACCATACCCCTCCCCTAACACTGCCCCTCTCCCCCTCCCCCCTGGCACCTCAGCCCCGCAGGCAAACAATACCCAAGCTCCATCCAGGTACCGGAATGGGAACCCTCAGAAGGACATGTGCAACACCCCCATACCCCCATGCCCCTGCCCCACCCCCCCAGGTACAGCCTACACATCTCTAGAGCAGGGCGAGTTCCTTCCGTGCTACGAGCTGACTCAGAGATGGGGAGCGCCCCCCATCACCAGCCATACCCCCTATCAGCCTGTATCTCTTGCATACAATAATCCTTCACTTAGGGGATACCCTGGCCCCAGCCTGACGTAAGAAACCACAGACCTCGGGGCTTCTTACACGGCCACCAATACTTCGGGACTCCCCCCCCCACACAGGGCCACCACCTGAAACGCTAAAGCCGGCATGCTTCCCATGAAACGGGCTGCCCCACTCCCCCCCACCCTTTAGATACCTCCTTCAGTTCCCAAGAGGCACACGCCACGCAAGTTTTCATTAAACTGTTTCCTCCGGCCATTGTATCTGTGTGGCCGACGCTGTTGCTCTCAAGATGTAATTTCTTAAGAACTATTAATAAAGAATTACAACACAAAAAAAAATATATATCCAACATGAAAATAGATTCACTTATTCATATTACATTTATACCAGTGAAATGATGTCATCAATAGTGAGATCTCTTTTGTTAATCTCCTTTGTGACCTACGTGGGTTATATAGCGCACGTTGTTAGTGTAGTCTCCCAAAATAATTTTTCTTTTTTCAGGATAGCCCACACATGTGTCGTGCTTCGAACCTCACATTTCTTCTTGGGTCTCATCAGGACCTGACTGATGGCTGTCACCACAACAGAGGACACCAACGATTTCTTCGGGCAGCAGAAAACCTTTTCAACTCTAAGGAGAAGTCATATAATATTAATCTCACAAGAAAAAGGATTTGAGTGGAACCGACCAGAGTATGAGCTTTCAACAGCCAATATAAGGATCGACAGGAGCTTAAGAATAAACCAGTCAAGTCCTGATGAGAACCCAAATGAAATGTGAGGTTCGAAACGCAACGTGTCAAACCATTCATGGGGAGTTGTTTGCAATCATTGTAACAATTGCATGTGGGCTATCCTGAAAAAAAGATATCTGGAGCCTCAATCAGGCCCTATGTCTTAGAACATCAAAGTTTGGTGTTTGTGGGAGAGCGTGGGAACTTGTGTGAGTGGAGGGTATATTTGAGGTCCGAGTGTTAGGAAAGGCAGCTCAATAGAAGAGGTGTGGTGCAGCGGCCAGAGCGGCTGACTCCGGAACACGGGGGCTCACAGTTCGATCCCCTGGGCCGGCAGCAGGTCAGCCCAGCACCATGTGACTCTGGGCAATAGCTCGCTTAATCTTCCCGACTGCAGTAGTAATTAGCATTTGCAACAGTAAACACTGTCGACAAGGACAGAGACATCTAAATAGGGCGGGCGGGATTCTGTCATCTTGAGGAGTACTTGGAAACTCTGCCATGGAGTGACGATGGTAGTCCCGCCAAGATCTAAATCAGGCCCTCTGTCTCAGAACATCTAACATATCAGTAAGTTTGGTGTTTGAGGGAGAACGTGGGAACTTGTTTGAGTGGAGAGTATATTTGAGGTCAGAGTTCTAGGAAAGGCAGCGCAGTATATTAAATGTGAGATCCACAGCCGCATCTGAATTGGTATTTTACAGTTGAATGGTTGTACTGGGAATTATGCTTTATTTTTCTAGCGTTGTATTTGAGGAATAGTGATTTAATAATGAATAGTTGGATCTGATTTTTATATTTGTTCAACTGGAATGCAGGACAGTTACATTCAAAATTATATGTTATTATTGGACAGTTATATCTAGAGTGTTAGGGGCCCATTACGATGGCGGGCGGAAGCACAACCGCCGTGCTGGCGGATGCAAAAAGCACCAGTTACCGCCGGCACGCAGCAGTCCACACGCCCGCCCAATTACGATGCGAAAAGCAGGCCAAACACCGCCGGCAAGCCAGCAACACCGTCCGCCATCAAAGTGCGCCCGTTCACGTAGCGGCGCAGCACAACTGACACACACCGTCCGACGAAACACGTCCCGCCCGGCGCATAAATTACGATGCCGCAAACAAACGGCTCCCACGGCTAAGAGACACCGCACGTGAAAGAGAGGCGGTAACACGGACGCAGAGCACGGACAACGAAGAAGCGGCACCCCGGGCATGAATCCAGCACTGCAGGCCCTTCCCATGCTTCTGCTGATGCACCACCAAGGACGCAACGTACCGCGGAGACGCAGGTAGGCACACACACAACAAGTGCACGCAAACAGCGCACACAGTGCAAGGGCGGAAAAAGCGGACAACCCCCACCAGCGCGTGTACACTACACATCCACCATTGCATCCACATATGACACACAGGCCAAATCCTAACATCGCGGAACACATGTGTACACACCACCTGGGACTAGGAACCAACCACCCTGTCACGGCCACAAAGCGCCGATGACGCTGCCACACATGCGCACAACGCAGAGGCCAACCGCAGCGCCATGCATGCGTCGCACACAGACACAGGGACACAACCAAGCAGCACACACATCAGCCCCACCCCGAACGCACATGACACGTGACAGGCCTGCCACAGACATGTCCCCAACGCCCAATTCACGGACAACACCCAACGCCACACAACCGACGCACACATGTCAGTGAAGTCACACAACAGCAGGACACACCCCAGTGTAACAAACATGGCGAAGCACACAGCGGCGGCAACACCAACTAGGAGAAGCAGGGCCCCTTCGGGAAGAGGAACGCCAGTACCACACTGAAAAACCCATACCACCCTGCACATATGAACAAGACACATGAAACGGAACACCAAAGAGCCCGGGGACCGACAACAGGTGGCCCAAGAATAACATCCACACACAAGGCCCAACGCAGAGCGGAAAGGCAGCCTGCCGCCCACACAAGGGAGAGCAGACAGCACTGAATGACCTTCCATTCCAACTCCGAAACCACAGCCCTACGATAGAAGCCGGTGAATACAGCCATTGTCCAAGAATAGACCAACACAGGCATGCCGAGGAGACCGACCACAGGGCAGATAGCGCATATCACAGAAGCACACAACGGACGGGGAAGAAAGAAGGAAACACTCCCCCATGTCGGCCACATGCAAGTTAATTGGAAGGAGTCACACAGCACTGACCTTGAACTGTCTGAGAAGCATGTGGGAAGAGGGCCCGTGTCCTCCAAACAAGCCAACAGAACACAAGTCCTGTCTCCCTACGACTACACAGAGCTCACAGCAACCCCGGAGCGTGCACATTGCAGACTGCACACACAGCCGGAGCACGCCACCTCAACGAACCGCTGCGAAATGGCAACCGCAACACACCTACCCAACTACGCCGAACAGCTCAAGCTGTACAAAACCAACACGATACATACATTGGGATGCGATCTCCTGTCCCTGCTGAACGTAAGTTACCGACTGACTTACCGCATCACATTGTTCAGCTGCGTCATGCCCGTCTTCTACTGTCGGAGGTGTCCCTACCAGCATCCCGTCGAGATATGCCTCTCCAACCCGGCATGTCTGAAGGCGGACCTGCTACCACTACTCCTCCCTCTGGACGCACACGACAGGGCCTGCTCTGCCTATGGGGGCATGGCGTATGTGGCCAACATCGCACGCGCACTGAAATGGGACCACTGTGCCTCCACACGACGGATCATCGAGAACAGCTACATCGAATGTCACCCAGCATGCCCCATCATGGTCCTCCAAGGGACAACCTACGAACAACACCTTGACAGCCACCATCCGCTTCATTGGCTGGCAAACATGTGCACCACCAATGACATGGAAGCCCTGCTGGACGGCATCGCATACCTGACAACCTGTAAATACGTCGGACCACAACGCAGGTTCCCCGAGTGACCTATGAAGTCCAACCCCGCACCCATGCTCAGCTTCCGCACGGACTGGCCAGTCACCACCACAACAGCCATACCAAACGACCGGCAACTGTAACCACACCATCAACGACATCGCCATGACATCGGATATGACCGGGACATGCACACTGTTCCCCATCACATCCAGGAACACCGCATGCATCGTGGGAGGCAGTGGCATGGGCTCTGTGTATCGCACCCACATGGACGGAACTGCACGAACAACCAGGACACGACATGGATCCAGCGCACATGGACACACACACCGCTCAGTGGACATGAATAGGTCGCCTGGAGTCTGTGGGTGCTGCACCCCTCCCACCCCCGCCCCGGGAATCCCATACCAGGACCTTTGCATGTACGACAAGTGCATACAACAACAACACGACCCCAGTGACTGTGACATGTCCAGTAACCACCACAGTGCAACAACAAGTGGCACGCCGCTGCATGCACGCAAGCACATGCCCTGATGTCATCTCACATGCACGCGTGCATGAGGAACAACCGCAGCAAACCTGTCACATGGAACTGAGATGGACTGTGCCCATGATGCCGAGCGGTCTGGTAGGCTACATGTATACCGTCTGTGTCAAAGTCCGCAGCTCCGCAGCTATATGTAAATGTACATTAGCACAGCCTTGGCCAAGCAGATGTTACCCCACACCCTATCCCATTTGTGATCATGCTCAGTATATCCTCAACATGTATTCCGCTGCCAGTAGTGTCCACTATACTGCATCACAGAGGACAGAAGACTCAATATAATGTTTGAAACCAAAACTGTCTCCGCTGACTCATTTCACAAGTACGAATGAGAGAGGATGAGAGTATGTGAAGTACACGGCAGTCGTGACATGACCATGTAGTCCACTGGTATTGGATGTCAACGCAAATGAGTAGCACTACTGTGGAAGACACACATGTGTCGTGTGAAGTCGTATGGACGCAGTGCTCAGGTGGGTGGGTGCGACGGGTAGATGCGCACATGCCAAGTTGGAGCACGCCGTGTTGGGAGGGGTCATGAACAGTACACCACCGCTTCCCTGGGCATTGTGAGAGGACACCTGTCGGGGGGAGTGAACACGTGTGTGCACAGCAGCCGGGCACACGTACAAAGCGGTACCAGGCGCACCTCAGCCCACCCTCTGTGGACAAGCTGGATCCTGTTGTGCGCCCGCCATGCCCCTTGACAAGGCACACACAGCCCCAGTCGACCAGGTGTAACCCCAACATAGTCAATCCGCACAGGCGATACAGGGCACGGGATGGCAGTGGAGCATGGTGTGTGAGAGGTCTCCTCGCGCTCCTCCTGGTCATATCACGCAGGCAATAGAACCTCAACGTCTAGCATGGCACAAGTCACATGGAAGTGTAGGGGGACGCACCACAGCACGAGCAGCACTGACGTCACGGGAGGTGGCTCGCACCATCCCATCCATTGCCCATCATACCAACCACGCCACATACCATTGCGACTAAGTGCAAGCGCGTGCGCCACCACCCCGAGCCCTCCCCAGAGAGGCCAAAGAGTGAATGTGTGGGCCATCAGCCACAGACGGACGCGGCATGGCCGCAAGGGCAGCCACAGCCACTGGGTGTCGCAGGTGGCGGATCCGGAAGGCGAAGACTGTGATGCATAGTCCATGCAGGCCGGGTCTCCATTTGGGGCACCACGCAGGTGGACGGCGTCCCGCCACACATCATACCCTGGACCCACACATACACTCCTTGCCCTCTCTGGTGCGAGCTTGGGGCTGCCTGTGCAAGCGCTAGCCTCGCAGGTGAGCATGCATATTGGGGGGCGAGGGGAGGACATGAGGGCTGGGGCGAAGATGACTGTATCACTGTCAGTTAGTACAAGGGATGACCCAGATGTGGAAAGGAAGAGACGTGTCCCGTGTGTACTGCAACTAGTCGCCAATCCGACTACCCCCCATGTCCGGAATGTAAGCCCGCACCTAGGCCCGCCCATCCGCCACATCGAACATACCACCAGCACGACAACCTTCCCATTCGAAACACTGACTGGGGGTGGCGACCAGTGAACAATCATGTGTAGCCTACCCACGCGTACATGTGGGCCCTCCATGATCCATGTCACCTGCGGCAAAGACATGACATGCGCAATGAGGGAAGTGAGGAGAGCTGTCCGCCCCACGCGCAGAAGGTGCATCAGCTCCACAGACCCAGCAGCGAGTCCAGCAGGGGTCAAATGTGCAGGGGCAGCTGTGCCTGGTGTGAAGGCACATGCATATAGACAGCACATCGACCAATGTGTAGTCTGCCCACATCCACAGTCCATCATCATGCGGACATTGGAATTGAACACAGGGCAACACATCTTAGTTGGTGCACCCACCGTGACCAACAATGCGCAATCATCAACGTACCCGCCCTGTGCATGGCCCCCCACCCAACGGAGGCACATCCAGTGCCACCATCCCACACACACAAGCCTTCCACGGAACATGCTGTGTCCAATGGTCAGTACAGAGTCAGCGCCCATCTGGTGGATCCTGAACAGGAGACACATGCACACACATGCCAGCTCCCACTATGTACGTCTGCCACCTGGCACGTGCAATGTAACCTCTCACCTGTGACGTGTGACTGCAAGCACACAGCCGTCTTGGCATGGGGCTGTCAATGTGGACACCAGTCAATGTTTCGGGAGCTGTGATCCGTACAGTGCTGTACATAGGGTGCACTGCTGACACAAACTACTGTCTCATATCCCCTCGTGCCACAGGTCCCACTTGTATTGGCCGCTCAGCCCGTGCCCACATCGTCGTCGTCGTGTGCCATACTCATCCAGCCTCGGAAGGAGTTCCATGCTCAGCAGACACTCATGTTGCCGTGGCGTTGCCGCTTGACGAATATGCAGTCAGTCCCCATCAGCACGCCCCGCAAGTCATTGGGGCCTAGATCCCCATGTGCATGCACATGGCAGTGGTATGTGTCACTTGCCATTGCCATTGTTGGGAGACCTGTGTAAGTGTATTGTGGCCGTGCCGTCCCAGCTTGACAGCTGGGCTGTGGCTCATGTGCTTGCTCAGTCATGTCAGTGATGTGTATGCGAAATTGCTATGTGTCGTGTTGCTTTGACATGTGTCCTCTGCCATTTTCCCCAGGCGGAGACCGAACATTGACCGCCCATACCAATTGCTGGCGGACATGGACGATACAGAGGTGATCAGGAAGTTTCGGCTGGACAGGCCAACCCTGCATCGACTGTGTGCCATGTTAGAGCCCCATCTCCGTCCCCGCAGGGTGTATCCGACTGCTGTCACCCCCACGGCTAAGGTGATGGCCGCCATGCATTTCTTCGCCACTGGGTCATTCCAGCACACAGTGGGCAGTGGAGGAGGGATGTCCCAGCCCATGTTCAGCAAGGTGCTGAGGGATGTACTGGCAGCCATGATGCTGTACCGGAACAGGTACATCAGATTCCCCAGGGCTCGTGAATTGGCGGCAGTGAAGGGTGCATTCTATGCCCTTGGCAGAATCCCACACGTCGTGGGAGCCATTGACTGCACACATGTTGGCCTTGTTCCACCACAGGCCACTGAGCACCTGTACCGCAACAGGAAGCACACGCACTCCCTGAATGTGCAAGTGGTGTGCCTTGCGGACATGGTGATCACCCACGTGTGTGCCAAGTTTCCAGGCTCGGCACATGACGCACACATAATGCGCAACAGCATCTTGCCACGACTGATGGCCAATCTGCAACAGGATCGTGGCTGTATTGTCGGTGAGTATGTGGAGTGGTGTAGCGTGCTGGTTGTGCGATGCTGTCCCCTGTCCAGTTGGAATAGCAACGGTTCTCTGTGTCCCTCACACCCAGGTGACTCTGCGTATCCGAATGGGGCATGGCTGCTCAGTCCATTGAGGAATCCTCGCACCCCAGCAGACGATCGATACAATGAGGCACATGGGAGGACCAGACGTGTGGTCGAGCGTACCTTTGGCCTCCTCAAGTCCAGGTTCAGGTGCCTGGACCGCACCGGGGGTGCACTGGCGTACTCCCCACAGAAGGTGTGCCAGATAGTGGTGGCGTGCTGCATGCTGCACAATCTGGCCATTCGGAAGCAGATCCCCCTCATTGTGGATGACGGAGATCAACCAGGGCCCCAGCCCGCAGACCAGGACAGCTCGAGTGAGGTGGACAGCGGAGAGGAGGGAGCTGGGAATGTGCGCCAGCAGCTCATCGCCCGCTACTTCACTTGACGGTGAGTGTCCATGTACGACGGATGATGTGTCTGTATCTGTGCAGGTGTGTGTGTGCTGTGTCAGGGTGGCCGTATGTTCACTGCGTGCAGTGTGTCAACGCTCCATGGCCAGGGTAGTATGCCACTGTTGGTGACTGTGGCATTGTGCCCTATTGCTCTGTGCGATGTGTGTACATTGCTTGTAGTTGTTGACATGTACTGTGTGATGGGTGTGTGACACACTCATTGAATGTGCTCCTGTTCTGTCTCCCACCCCTAGGTCCCTACAGGCCCTCCGGATTCCATTGCCATGCCACGCATCAGGTGCCTTTCCGCCCAAGGTGGCCGTTGTATTCCGTACAAATAAAACACAGGGCACAAACAGCAGTTAGTGAAAAAGGTGCATTTATTACAAACTGTGACATGTGATTGTGTGTAAGGTGATGACATAAGTGGTGCGTGCAGTGACAATGAGCTGTCGGTCATGGCTGCGTGAAGCTCAGGGTGTACCCACTGGTTCTATGTCCATAGTCCAACACACACATGCCATCCAGATGGCTGTGTGGAGTGGGATCGTAGAGCAAGTCAATGCAGTGGCTGGTCAAGGAAGGCTGGCGGAAGGCTGGCTGGCTGCCTCACTTGCGACTGGAGCGTGCGAAGTCCTCCCGGGAGATCTGTTTCCTCTTCGGACGGCCCCTTCCACGTTTGGGAGGGGGGTGTGTGGTGGCGACCTGCTGGTGGTGGGTGAGGTGTGCTCACTGGCTGTGGACGCAGGGGAAGTGGACACTGCTGCCCGACCCTGCGCCCTAGCAGGTGGTGGCGGAGGTGGTGTTGCTGGCCTTGCCTGTGACCCCACCGCCACCACCAGCTGGCCCATGAGGTCCACGAGTTGGCCCATACGGGCGTCCATGGACCTCAGCACCCCCAGCACCTCCCGCGTGTCTGTAGCAGACCTGACCCATTGTTCTTGGGCCTCCTCATAGGCCCCAAGGACTCTGGCCATTTGAGGCAGGGCATGGCTCCCAGGGGAGGCTGGCGTTTCCCTGACCCTGCTCCTCCTACCAGTCCTGCTGCCACCGGCCTGCCCACTAGCCACATTGCACACCACGGTCCTCGCTGTGGCTCCCAGGGTGGTTCCAGTCTGCCGGGCCACCACCTGCGCTGGGGCTGGTGCCAGCGAAGACGTGGTAGTGGTGGTGGCGGTGGTGGTCGGTGCGGCGATGGTGGCGGTTGCGGCAGTGGTAGTGGCCGCAATGACCGTGGGTGTGGCCGCAACGACAGTGGCAGCAGGGGGCTGGGACTGTTCAGCATCCCTGGATGATGGGTTGGTGGGTAGGAGGGGTCCTGGGGAGCGGCTGGGCCCTGCCACGCCAGATGGGCCTGCTTGGTGGTCCGTGTCCGAAGAGGATGACAGATCCTCCAGATCCGTGTGTCCTCGTTGGGGGCTTGTGGGCTGGCTGTGCTGGCTGCTGTCTCCATCCCCAGCATCCGGCAGTTCGTCACCTGTGGAGAGAATGAGATTTGTTATTGTGTTGCACCTGGCGAAGTATGTATTTGTCGTCTGACATTGGCAGTTCGTGCAATCTCGTACATGGGTTTCCCGGAGGCGAGTGTGTGGCTGTGGCATCTGTAGTTGTGTGTGCTAGGCAATGGGACTGTGTGCTGTGCACATGTGGCATGGGACGGATTGGCCATGCCGATGGGTGTGTTGCAGTGCCCCTACTCATTGTGACTCTGGTGTATGCGGGCTCCTGGCCCATCCTGGGTCTGGTTTGTACTTTGCTTTTGGGGTTCACATGGAACGCTTAGGAACGCATATGGCAACATGGGGGCCATGCCCCAGATTCGCATTTGGGAGGGGATATGCTTTTGGGGTTCAAATGGAACGCTTAGGAACGCATATGGCAACATGGGGGCCATGCCCCAGATTCGCATTTGGGAGGGGATATGCTTTTGGGGTACATGCTGTGAGCCATGGGTGCCGAACGTGACATGTGTTGTGGCAGCATGACAGTGCATGGTTTGAGGTGTGTGCATGCTTGACATGGCCTGCATATTTGCTGTCTGTTGTGATTACTGGACATGGCATTGGACGCATCGTTATGAGTGAGTGATAGTTGTGTGCCAGCCAACGTATTGCAGTTGTCCCATCTCCTTGGTGTGCGTGCTGCCCTGTGCCATGTGCATCACTGCAGTGCTCGGGGGGGTGTGGCCCATGTTGTGTGTTGTTGCTCACAGTGTGTCGTGCGCTTAATTGACTTCTGGCACATGGTTGGTCATGGGCATGTGTCTTAGCGTGACTGCTGTATGTGTGGCAGCTGTGCGGATGACATGCCTTTCATGAGACTGGGGCTGACGGATGGGATGGATGGTATGTTGTATGTGCATGGTGTGTCTGTGTGTTTGATGGGTTCAGTGGTGTTCGTGTGCATTTATGTTGTTCCGCTCTGTTGCGTCTAGTGTTGTTTGTCTTACATAGGCGTAGTTGTGGGGTGTGTGGTTGACAGGCAGTAGGGGCTACATGGACAGGACTTCAATGGTGTTTCGGTTGTGTGTGATGAGTTGCACAGTGGCTGCCGTGTGGGACTATATTCAGTGTGGCTTGTGCATGCAGACGTGGCTCCTTGGGTGTTGCTATGTCTGTGATGGGTCATGTGGGGTGTGAGTCTGTTGTTCATGTCCGTGTGCACATTGTTCACTTGTTCGTGACGGTGGGCGGTGCTGCGTGTTCGTCTGCTACGTGACATGTCCCATGTGTTGGTCGTGTTATGGTCCTCATGCCTCCAGTAATCCAGCCCTGTCCAGTTTCCCACCTGCAAGTTGTTCGTGCGTGCACTGTACTGGATGCCACATGGCTCTAAGCGGGGGTGCTCCATGTTGCAGGTCTGTGGGGGTGGGGGGGTGTTGTGGGTCGTGGGGGTGGCTGGACACCCACTGACACCGATTGCTGTGGACCGTGATGTCTGCCTTTCGGCTGTCGTTGTGCACTGCGGTGGCTGACACGTGGCTGTGGGGTGTGGGGGATGCTCCTCCTTGCTGTGCTGTGGGACTGGGGCCTGGGGTGTGTTGTACTTGGGCTGTCCACCCTCCCACCCACTGCACTTTGTGTTCCTGCCACTTACCTGTTACTTGTCGGTTAGTGCAGCTGTGGCGGACACATGGGTGTGGTGGGTGCTCGTTGTGGCGCTTCTGGCATATTTGGGGACCTGTTGGTGGTTACGTGGCTGGCTTAGTGTACACATGTCCCCACGCATCTTACAGTTGTTCGGTTTGGGCTGTGTGTGGTAGTGTCTGTTGCATGTGTGTGATGTGTTGTGTATTGTGTGCTGGACATGGGGGTGTTTGTCCCTGGGAGCTGTGGCATGGTGGTAGTGCATGTGAGTACATAGCGGTGTGCTGGTATACATTAGTTTGTACTTACCAGCCTCCACTCCCCCTGCTAATCCGGCGAGGATCTCCGGATGGATTACGACTCGCACCTTCTCCTCCCACGCTTTGAAGGTCTTAAAGAGCGCGGGATTCCCTCCGCCAGTGACGGCAGCCAGCTCTCTGTTTTTGCCCTCTTTCTTCTTGACCAGGCTCTTTACGTCATTCCAACGTTTGTTAATTTCGACTCTGTTCCTGGGCAGGGTCCCGACTGCATTGACCTGGTCTACGATCCGGTTCCACATTCTGTTTCTGGTGGCTAGTGGTGTGTGCTGGACCATGTTCCCATAGATTTGTGGGTACACCTTGATGATCTCGTCGACCATGACCGTCAGCTCCATGGGCGTGAACTTGGGCATCCTTTGTGGTGCCATGGTGTTTGTGGTGCTGGTGCGGTGTGTGTTGTGTAATGTGCAGGGGGTTTGTGGTGCCGGGGTGTGGTGGTGGTGGTGTTTGGTGGTGGTGGTGGTGGTGGTGGTGGTGGTGGTGGTAGTGATGTGTGCGTTTCTGTGGTGTGCTGCTGTCCTTGCTGTGTCACTGTGTCCTCTCCTCTCCTCTCTGGTTTGCAATGTAGCAAGGGGTTGTGGTCTGTGGGAGTGCTGCTTTTGTACTCACCTATGTGGGTGTGTCCTCATGGTCTGTTGTTTTCAGGTGTGTTGTGTCTGGGGTTCTGGCCTTTGTATTTTTTGTTTGTCCGGGGGGTGTTTTCGGGATGTGTACTGTGCTTGTGTATTTGTGCGTGCCTTGCTGTGTGGACTTGTTGGCCATGTTGTGTGCTATTGGTTTTGTGTGCGGATGGTTTCTGTGCAGGTACGTTGGCGCCATGGCTTCTGCCGTGTCGATTCTCATCGGCGTTGTTTGCGCTGGCGGGCGGTATATTTGTGGTTTTTCCGCGCTCATGGCGGTGCGATCGTAATTTCACGTGCGGTGTGTCGGCCGTGTGGGCGGGCGGTTTTGTGTTGTCGTGCGTGTTTCCGTCCGTGGCGGGCGGTTTGACTCCGACTCGGACGATGGCGGGCGGTATTTTGTGTGCTTTTTCCGCTGATGGCGGTTTTCGGTTTGTGTAATCGTAATGGCGTGGTCGGTGTTCAGGCGGTGTGTGCGGGCGGATTTTTGCCGCTTCCATGCCTGGCGGATTTTTTTACGCCGGGTATCGTAATGAGCCCCTTAGTTTTGTATTATATCTAAACCTCTGTTACATTTTGAATAGCTGCGTCTGAAAATGTGTCTGTTGAACCCAGCATCCCTGCCATGGTTTCCCTCACCTTTTTGCCTTTCATCCTCCTGTTTTTTCTGACCTTGTTTTTTGCTGTCTTTAGGACTCTGCAACCACTGCTAACCAGCGCTAAAATGCTTGTGATCTCTCCTTTAAACATGGTAAAATTGGCTTACACCCACTAGCACATTTAAATTGCTTGTAAGTCCCTAGTAAAGTGGTACTACATGTACCCAGGGTTTGTAAATTAAATGCTCCTAGTGAGCCTGCAGCACTCGTTGTGCCACACACGTCAGTTGCCCTTTCAACTTGCCTTAGGACTTCAACTGCAGCCTGTGTGTGAAGTTTTAAACAGCCATTTTGAACTGGCAAAAAAAAATCTTTGTGTATTGCTCCCAGATAATGAGACAAAAATAGGTTTTGGCTGCATGGGCCATCTCTCACTTGATGGGGGTGAAGCCATCTCTCACTTGATGGGGGTGAAGCCATCTCTCACTTGATGGGGGTGAAGCCATCTCTCACTTGATGGGGTGAAGCTGTCACCTACCACTCTTGCACATTACAAAGGCTCTGTTTGAGCACACTCACAAATAATTTGACGCTAGCCTTTTGTGTCCGCAGACAAGCTGGGGCCGGGAAAGGAAGGCAGACAATGTAAAGCATGTCTGGGGGTGGAACCCTCAAGAAACTTCTCCTACTTCAAAGCCGGCATCAAGGATGAATAGTGGATCCTCAAACCCAACTCTTCTGTACACTCCTAGATCTGTGGCTACTACAGAATACGGACTGCTGTGCTGCTTTGGTGCTAGAAGGGCTGCCACTCTGCTGCCCACTTACACTGCTGACCTGCAGCCTGCTTGCTGAGAAGGAAGACTGGCTCTGCACACTTCATTCCAGGGTGAAATGACTCAAAGAGTGAGCTGACTGACCTCCTTTTCTGAGCTACAGGGACATAACAAGGTCCAGAGTCTCCCCTGCATCTGCCCAGCTGACTTACTGCTGGCAACTGCTACCGGGCCTGTCGGAGCCCTGCTGGCCTCTGCTGGAGTGAGTTCCTTATCCCTAAGAGGTGCCCCTCGGTTGAGCTCTCTCCCCAAGAAAAAAATGAAACCTAAAGTTTTGGGATCTTTGCGACCACCAACAGGCCTGCTCGTGCCAAGGTTCTGCCACCAGTGCAACGTAAAGCTCTGGTTAATCTGACTCTTCACAAAAGAGCAAACACCAGTGACGCCCAGCAACGCAAAATCTGCATTTTGCGCTACACCATTGACATCTCGTGATGACCACCAATGCGAATCTCTTACAAGATCCGCAATGCCCGAAAGGATCTTTGCACTACAGAGACAACCATCTACGATGCCCTGCCTGCTCCAAGCACTACAGGGACGACCTGCTCTTGCAGCCTCCTCCACTGTGAATGGAACTGTTCGTGCTGGACTTTCGAAGGTAACTCTTTCAACGGGACTAACATGTTCCCTTCATTTGGCCCGCACTCCATTGCACTCGGCCTGAACTTGTGACTTTCACCCGGTCTCACGCAACCAGATAACCAAGAGTGGATCTTTGTGCTTTTAGGTGCTAGATTTAAATCTTTGAAATTGCATATTTCCCGCTCTACTGATTGGATTTTTGTTGTTTTTGTCTTAATAATTTATAAAATGTTATTCTATTTTTCAAAATTGGTGTGGGATTTTTCTTGTGTTATGTTTTCACTTTATTACTGTTTGAAGTGCTGCATTAATGCTTCACAAGTTGCCTCTAAGTTAAGCCTGACTGCTTTCGTGCCAAGATACCAGAGGGTTAAGCACAGGTTCATTTGGTATTTGCTTGTGTCTCACCCTGACAAGAATCGTGGTTTCTCCTTGAGTAGGGTGTCACCCCCCTTCTACTAGTAACCCAGTTTTCATCCGTGTCTTATTGTGGAACGTTTGCTTCTCAAACAGCACTTCATTGTTGGACAGTGACATTTGGAATGGTGGTTTATTGTGGACGAGCAGCATCTTGAATGGTGTTTCCATATTGTATAGTTACTTGCAGTGGTGGCAAACAGCTCAACATAATATCTGGAGTGACGGCTCATCTTAATTGGTTGTATCTATAATAGTGTTTTATTGCTCACATCTGGAATTTTTCTTATGATTGAACAGCTGTGTCGGAAACCAGGCTTCATAGTTAGCCATGTTTCTTTTGATTGAACACATTTTGTTGTTGAACAGTTGAGTCTGCAATGGTGTTTTATTTTGGAATAGTTGCACATTCACTGGTGTTTTAGTGCTGAACAGCTCAGTTCAGAATGGTGGTTTAGAGTTGCAGAGCTGTGTTCAGAGTAATGTTTGATATGACTGGCTGTTTTGAAGCAATGTTTTATGGTAAAGCGGTTGGATCTTAAATGGTGTTACACTGTTGAAGAGCTGTAACTGTGAACACCTTTTATTGGTGAACAGGTGTATTTATAATAGGATTTATTAGTTGAGTTTATTAAAAATGTTTTGCGTTGTGCACTGTTTCTTTCTATAATTATTTGTATGCTATTAGTGGTGCTGTCCGGAATTGCCTTTTATTGTTTCGACAGTCATATCCAGAAGGATGTTTTATTGTTTAATGGTTTTTTGGAGACTGTTTCTTATTGTTCATTGTTTCTTGGATGCTAGTTTTTTATTGAACAGTTGTTTCTGAAAACATGTTTATTTTCGAGCTGAATCTGGGATACAATTATATTATTAACATTTTTTCAAGGAATGACATATGATTGTTCAACATTTGTGTCTGGAGTGGTGATTTATGTTATTTGCATATAGTTTAGTTCTTTAATGCTGTAGCAGTTGTAACTATAAAGGTATTTTATAGTTCACTGACTAAATTATAATGTTTTGCTGTTTTTACAATGGTGTTTTGATCAATAGTCTCTAAATGTTTATTTGTGGTTGCACAATTGTATCTGGAATGGTGTCTTGATTGGTTATAATATTATGAAGAATGTATTTTTTTAAGCAAACACAAGGAGATGATGGACGGAGTGATGAAACTTTTCAGACACTCACTCCCAGTCACAGTTCTGGGTTGAATCCATCATCGTTCTTTAGCTCACTTCGCCACCACAGTTCAGACCCTGCTATATGCAAATCAGTCTTGACCCTGTGCCTTATTGGAAATGTCCAGCCTGACCTGCCAAGCCAGGTCTTCACTGGACCGGAAACAAGCATCCTGGGACCGGTTTCAGGGTAACACCCCTCATCAGCCAGGCTAGCTTGAATCCAGTGGCATATTGAGCAAGGGACACACGTCTGGGCTTACCCTGATAACTTAGGGCAAATAAAGCAAACACAAGGAGATGATGGACGGAGCGCTGAAACTTTTCAGACACCCACCCCAATTTGGACCCAACCTTATGTAAATCAGTCTTGACCCTGTGCCTCATGGGAACAGTCATCATCGTTCTTTAGCTCACTTTGCCACCCCAGTTTGCATATAACTAGGGTGGCGAAGTGAGCTAAAGAACGATGATGGATTCAACCCAGATCTGTGACTGGGTGTGAGTGTCTGAAAAGTTTCAGCACTCCGTCCATCATTTCCTTGTGTTTGCTTTGTTCGCCCTAGTTGGCAGGGTATGCCCAGACATGCTTCCCTTGCTCACTTTGCCTCTGGATTGAAGCTAGCCTGGCTGATGAGGGTGTTACCCCAAAACCGGTCCCTGGATGCTTGTTTCTGGGTCAGTGACGACCTGGCTTGGCAGTTCGGGCTGGACTGTTCCCATGATGCACATTGTCAAGACTGATTTGCATATAGCTGGGTCTGACCTGTGGTGGCGAAGTGAGCTAAAAAAACGATGATGGATTCAACCCAGATCTGTGACTGGGGGTGAGTGTCTGAAAAGTTTCAGCGCTCTGTCCATCATTTCCTTGTGTTTGCTTTGTTTGCCCTAGTTGGCAGGGTATGCCCAGATGTGGGTCCCTTGCTCACTTTGCCACTGAATTCAAGCTAGCATGGCTGATGAGGGGTGTTTCCCCGAAACTGGTCCTAGGATGCTTGTTTCTGGTCAAGTGAAGACCTGGCTTGGCAGTTTGGGCTGGACTGTTCCCATGAGGCACAGGGTCAAGACTGAGTTGCATATAGCTGGGTCTGAACTGGGTTGGCGAAGTGAGCTAAAGAACGATGATGGATTCAACCCTGATCTGTGACTGTGGGTGAGTGTCTGAAAAGTTTCAGCGCTCCATCCATCTTCTCCTTGTGTTTGCTCTGTTCGCCCTAAGCTGGCAGGGTATGCCCATATGTGGGTCCCTTGCTCACTTTGCCACTGGATTGAACCTAGCCATGCTGTTGAGGGGTGTTACCCAGAAACCAGTCCCAGGATGCTTGTTTCCGGTCTAGTGAAGACCTGGCTTGGCAGTTCAGGCTGGGCTGTTCCCTTGAGGCACAGGGTTAAGACTGAATTGCATATAGCTGGGTCTGAACTGGTGTGGCGAAGTGATCTAAAGAACGATGATGGACTCAACCCAGATCTGTGACTGGGGGTGAGAGTCTGAAAATTTTCAGTGCTCCGTCAATCATCTCCTTCTGTTTGCTTTGTTCACCCTAAGTAGGCAGAGTATGCCCAGACGTGGGTCCCTTGCTCACTTTGCAACTGGATTTAACATAGCCTGGCTGATGAGGGGTGTTACCCCGAAACCTGTCCCAGGATGCTTGGTTCCGGTCCATTGAAGACCTGGCTTGGCAGTTCGGGCTGGACTGTTCCCATGAGGCACAAGGTCAAGACTAATTTGCATACCGCCGGGTCTGAACTTGGGTGGCGACGTGAGCTAAAGAACTATGATGGATTCAACCCAGATCTGTGACTGGGTGTGAGTGTCTGAAAAGTTTCAGCACCCGTCTATCATCTGCTTATGTTTGCTTATGTTTGCTTTGTTTGTTCGGGCTGGGCTGTTCCCATGAGGCACAGGGTTAAGACTGAATTGCATATAGCTGGGTCTGAAATAGGGTGGCGAAGTAAGCTAAAGAACGATGATGCATTCAATCCAGATCTGTGACTGGGGGTGAGTGTCTGAAAAGTTTCAGCGCTCCATCCATCATCTCCTTGTATTTGCTTTGTCCGCTCTCAGTTGGCAGGGTATGCCCAGACGCATGTCCCTTGCTCACTTTGCCACTGAATCCAAGCTAGCCTGGCTGATGAGGGGTGTTTCCCTGAAACCGGTCCTAGGGTGCTTGTTTCCGGTCCAGTAAAGACCTGGCTTGGCAGTTCAGGCTGGACTGTTCCCATGAGGCACAGGGTCAAGACTGAGTTGCATATAGCTGGGTCTGAACTGGGTTGATGAAGTGAGCTAAAGAATGATGATGGATTCAACCCAAATCTGTGACTGTGGGTGAGTGTCTGAAAAGTTTCAGCGCTCCATCCATCATCTCTTTATGTTTGCTTTGTTCGCCCTAAGTTGGCAGTGTATGCCCAGACGTGGGTCCCTTGCTCACTTTGCCACTGGATTCAAGTTAGCCTGGCTGATGAGGGGTGTTACCCCAAAACCGATCCCAGGATGCTTGTTTCCGGTCCAGTGAAGACCTGGCTTTGCAGTTCGGGCTGGATTGTACCCATTATGCTCAGGGTCAAGACTGATTTGCATATAGCTGGGTCTGAGCTGGGGTGGCGAAGTGAGGTAAAAAATGATGATGGATTCAACCCAGATCTGTGACTGGGGGTGAGTGTCTAAAAAGTTTCAGCACTCCATCCATCATCTCCTTGTGTTTGCTTTGTATGCCCTAAGTTGGCAGGGTATGCCCAGACGTGGGTCCCTTTCTCACTTTGCCCTGGATTCAAGATAGCCTGGCTGATGAGGGGTGTTACCCAGAAACTGATCCCAGGATGCTTGTTTCCGGTGCAGTGAAGACCAGGCTTTACAGTTCGGGCGGGACTGTTCCCATGATGCACAGGGTCAAGACTGATTTGCATATAGCTCGGTCTGAACTGGGGTGGCAAAGTGAGGTAAAGAATAATGATGGATTCAACCCAGATCTGTGACTGGGGGTGAGTGTCTGAAAATGTTCAGTGCTCAGTCAATCACCTCCTTGTGTTTGTTCGCCGTAAGTTGGCAGAGTATGCCCAGACGAGGGTCACTTTGCCACTGAATTCTGCCTAGCCTGGCTGATGAGGGGTGTTACCACTAAACCTGTGCCAGGATGCTTCTGTCATTTCCATTGAAGACCTGGCTTGGCAATTCAACCCAGATCTGTGACTGGAGGTGAGTGTCTGAAAAGTTTCAGCGCTCCGTCCATCATCTCCTTTTGTTTGCTGTGTTCGCCCTAAGTTGGCAGGGTATTCCCAGATGTGGGTCCCTTGCTCACTTTGCCACTGGATTCAAGCTAGCCTGGCTGATGAGGGGTGTTACCCCGAAACTGGTTCCAGGATGCTTGCTTCCAATCCAGTGAAGACCTGGCTTGGCAGTTTGGGCTGGACTGATCCCATGAGGCACAGGGTCCAGACTGATTAACATATAGCTGGGTCTGAACTGGGGTGGCAAAGTGAGCTAAAGAACGATGATGGATTCAACCCAGGTCTGTGACTGGGGGTGAGTGTCTAGAAGGTTTCAACGCTCCATCCATCATCTCCTTGTGTTTGCTTTGTTCGCCCTAAGTTGGCAGGGTATTCCCAGATGTGGGTCCCTTGCTCACTTTGCCACTGGATTCAAGCTAGCCTGGCTGATGAGGGGAGTTACCCCGAAACCGGTCCCAGGATGCGTGTTTCCGGTCCAGTGAAGACCGGGCTTGGCAGTTTGGGCTGGACTGTTCCCATGAGGTACATGGTCAAGACTGATTTGCATATAGCTGGGTCTGAACTGGGGTGGCGAAGTGAGCTAAAGAACGAGGATGGATTCAACCCAGGTCTGTGACTGGGGGTGAGTGTCGGAAAAGTATCAGCACTCCGTCCATCATCTCATTGTGTTTGCTTTGTATGCCCTAAGTTGGCAGGGTATGCCCAGACGTGGGTCCCTTGCTCACTTTGCCCTGGAATCAAGCTAGCCTGGCTGATGAGGGGTGTTACCCCGAACCCGGTCCCAGGATGCTTGTATCCGGTCAAGTGAAGACCTGGCTTGGGAGTTCGGGCTGGACTGTTCTCATGAGGCACATGGTCAAGACTGATTTGCATATAGCTGGGTCTGAAATGGGGTGGTGAAGTGAGCTAAAGAACGATGATGGATTCTACCCAGATTTGTGAGTAGGGGTGAGTGTCTGAAAAGTTTCAGCGCTCCGTCCATCATCTCCTTGTGTTTGCTTTGTTCCCCCTAAGTTGGCAGGGTATGCCCAGACGTTGGTCCCTTGCTCATTTTGCCACTGTTTTCAAGCTAGCCTGGCTGATGAGGGGTGTTACCCAGAAACTGATCCCAGGATGCTTGTTTCCGGTCCAGTGAAGACCTGGGTTTGCAGTTCGGGCTGGACTGTTCCCATGATGCACAGGGTCAAGACTGATTTGCATATAGCTGGGTCTGAACTGTAGTGGCGAAGTGAGGTAAAGAATGATGATGGATTCAACCCAGATCTGTGACTGGGGGTGAGTGTCTGAAAAGTTTCAGCGCTCTGTCCATCATCTCTTTGTGTTTGCTTTGTACCCCTAAGTTGGCAGTCTATGCCCAGACGTGGGTCCCATGCTCACTTTGCCCTGGATTCAAGCTAGCCTGGCTGATGAGGGGTGATACCCCGCAACCGATCCCAGGATGCTTGTTTCCTGTCCAGTGAAGACCTGGCTTGGCAGTTCGTGCTGGACTGTTCCCATGAGGCACAGGGTGAAGACTGATTTGCATATAGCTGGGTTTAAACTGGGTGGCGAAGTGAGCTAAAGAACGATGATAGATAAAACCCAGATCTGTGACTGGGGGTGATTGTCTGGAAGGTTTCAGAGCTCTGGCCATCATCTCCTTGTGTGTGCTTTGTTCTCCCTAAGTTGGCAGGGTATGCCCAGATGTGGGTCCCATGCTCACTTTGCCACTGGATTCAAGCTAGCCTGGCTGATGAGGGGTGTTAACCCAGAAACGGTCCCATGATGCATGTTTCCGGTCCAGGGAAGACCTGGCTTGGCTGTTCTGGCTGGACTATTCCCATGAGGCAGAGGGTCAAGATTGATTTGCATTTTAGCTGGGTCTGAACTGGGGTGGCGAAGTGAGCTAAAGAACGATGATGGATTCAACCCTGATCTGTGACTGGGTGTGAGTGGCCGAAAAGTTTCAGCGCTCCGTCCATCATCTCCTTTTGTTTTCTTTGTTCGCCCTAATTTGGCAGCATATTCCCAGACGTCGGTCTCTTGCTCACTTTGCCACTGGATTCAAGCTAGCCAGGCTGATGAGGGGTGTTACCCCAATACCGGTCCCAGGATGCTTGTTTCCGGTCCAGTGAAGACCTGGCTTGGCAGTTCGGGCTGGACTGTTCCCATAAGGCACAGGGCCAAGACTGATTTGCATATAGCAGGGCCTGAACTGGGGTGACGAAGTGAGCTAAAGAATGATGATGGATTCATCCAAGGTTTGTGACTATGGGTGAGTGTCTGAAAAGTTTCAGCACTCCGTCCATCATCTCTTTGTGTTTGCTTTGTTCACCCTAAGTTGGCAAGGTATGCCCAGATGGGGGCCCCTTGCTCACTTTGTCTCTGAATTCAAACAAGCCTGGCTGATGAGGGGTGTTCCCCGAAACTGCTTGCTTCCGGTCCAGTGAAGACCTGGCTTGGCAGTTTGGGCTGGACTGCTCCCATGAGGCACAGGGTCAAGACTGATTTACATATAGCTGGGTCTGAACTGTGGTGGCGAAATGAGCTAAAGAACCATGATGGATTCAACCCAGATCTGTGACTGGGGGTGAGTGTCTAAAAAGTTTCAGTGCTCCGTCCGTCATCTCCTTGTGTTTGCTTTGTATGCCCTAAGTTGGCAGGGTATGCCCAGCCGTGGGTCCCTTGCTCACTTTGCCCTGGATTCAAGCTAGCCTGGCTGATGAGGGGTGTTACCCCAAACCCGGTCCCAGGATAGTTGTTTCCTGTCCAGTGAAGACGTGGCTTGGCAGATCAGGTTGGACTGTTTCCATGAGGAACAGGGTCATGACTTATTTGCATATAGCTGGGTCTGAACTGGGGTGGCAAAGTGAGCTAAGGAACGATGATGGCTTCAACCCAGATCTGTGACTGGGGGTGAGTGTCTGAAAAGTTTCAGCGCTCTGTCCATCATCTCCTTGTGTTTGCTCTGTTTGCACTAAGTTGGCAGGGTACACCCAGACGTGGGTCTCTTGCTCACTTTGCCACTGGATTCAAGCTAGCCTAAATGATGAAGGGTGTTACCCCGAAACCGGTCCCAGGATGCTTGTTTCCGGCCCAGTGAAGACCTGGCTTGGTAATTCGAGCTGGACTGTTCCCATGAGGCAGAGGGTCAAGACTGATTTGCTTACAGCTGGGTCTGAACTGGGGTGGCGAAGTGAGCTAAAGAACGATGATGGATTCAACCCAGATCTGTGACTGGGTGTGAGTGTCTGAAAAGTTTCAGCACTCCGTCCATCATCTCCTTGTGTTTGCTATGTTTTCTAAGTTGGCAGGGTATGCCCAGACGTGGGCCTCTTGCTCACTTTGCCACTGGATTCAAGCTAGCCTGGCTGATGAGGGGTGTTACCCAGAAACCGGTCCCAGGATGCTTGTTTCCGGTCCAGTGAAGACCTGGCTTGGCAGTTCGGGCTGGACTGTTCCCATGAGGCACAGGGTCAATCCTGATTTCATATAGCTGGGTCTGAACTGGGGTGGCTAAGTGAGCTAAAGAACGATGATGGATTAAACCCAGATCTGTGACTGGGGGTGAGTTTCTAAAAAGTTTCAGCACTCCGTCCATCATTTCCTTGTGTTTGCTTTGTTCGCCCTAGTTGGCAGGGTATGCCCAGACATGCTTCCCTTGCTCACTTTGCCTCTGGATTGAAGCTAGCCTGGCTGATGAGGGGTGTTACCCAGAAACTGATCCCAGGATGCTTGTTTCCGGTGCAGTGAAGACCAGGCTTTACAGTTCGGGCGGGACAGTTCCCATGATGCACAGGGTCAAGACTGATTTGCATATAGCTCGGTCTGAACTGGGGTGGCAAAGTGAGGTAAAGAATGATGATGGATTCAACCCAGATCTGTGACTGGGGGTGAGTGTCTGAAAATTTTCAGTGCTCAGTCAATCACCTCCTTGTGTTTGCTTTGTTCGCCCTAAGTTGGCAGAGTATGCCCAGACGAGGGTCACTTTGCCACTGAATTCAGCCTAGCCTGGCTGATGAGGGGTGTTACCCCTAAACCTGTCCCAGGATGCCTCTGTCATTTCCATTGAAGACCTGGCTTGGCAATTCAACCCAGATCTGTGACTGGGGGTGAGTGTCTAGAAGGTTTCAACGCTCCATCCATCATCTCCTTGTGTTTGCTTTGTTCGCCCTAAGTTGGCAGGGTACTCCCAGATGTGGGTCCCTTGCTCACTTTGCCACTGGATTCAAGCTAGCCTGGCTGATGAGGGGTGTTACCCCGAAACTGGCTCCAGGATGCTTGCTTCCAGTCCAGTGAAGACCTGGCTTGGCAGTTCGGGCTGGACTGTTCACATGAGGCACAGGGTCAAGACTGATTTGCATTTAGCTGGGTCTGAACTGGGGTGGCGAAGTGAGCTAAAGAACGATGATGGATTTAACCCAGGTCTGTGACTGGGGTTGAGTGTCTGGAAAATGTCAGCACTCCGTCCATCATCTCCTTGTGTTTGCTTTGTTCGCCCTAAGTTGGCAGGATATGCCCAGATGTGGGTCCCTTGCTCACTCTGTCACTGGATTCAAGCTAGCCTGGCTGATGAGGGGAGTTACCCCGAAACCGGTCCCAGGATGCGTGTTTCCGGTCCAGTGAAGACCGGGCTTGGCAGTTTGGGCTGGACTGTTCCCATGAGGCACATGGTCAAGACTGATTTGCATATAGCTGGGTCTGAACTGGGGTGTCGAAGTGAGCTAAAGAACGAGGATGGATTCAACCCAGCTCTGTGACTGGGGGTGAGTGTCTGAAAAGTTTCAGTACTCCATCCATCATCTCCTTGTGTTTGCTATTTTCACCCTAAGTTGGTAGGGTATGCCCAGATGTAGGTCCATTGCTCACTTTGCCACTGGATTCAAGCTAGCCTGGCTGATAAAGGATGTTGCCCCAAAACCGATCCCAGGATGCTTGTTTCCGGCCCAGTGATGACCTGGCTTGGCAGTTCGGGCTGGACTGTTCCCATGATGCACATGGTCAAGACTGATTTGCATATAGCTGGGTCTGAACTGTGGTGGCGAAGTGAGCTAAAAAACGATGATGGATTCAACCCAGATCTGTGACTGGGGGTGAGTGTCTGAAAAGTTTCAGCACTCTGTCCATCATTTCCTTGTGTTTGCTTTGTTTGCCCTAGTTGGCAGGGTATGCCCAGATGTGGGTCCCTTGCTCACTTTGCCACTGAATTCAAGCTAGCATGGCTGATGAGGGGTGTTTCCCCGAAACTGGTCCTAGGATGCTTGTTTCTGGTCAAGTGAAGACCTGGCTTGGCAGTTTGGGCTGGACTGTTCCCATGAGGCACAGGGTCAAGACTGAGTTGCATATAGCTGGGTCTGAACTGGGTTGGCGAAGTGAGCTAAAGAACGATGATGGATTCAACCCTGATCTGTGACTGTGGGTGAGTGTCTGAAAAGTTTCAGCGCTCCATCCATCATCTCCTTGTGTTTGCTCTGTTCGCCCTAAGCTGGCAGGGTATGCCCATATGTGGGTCCCTTGCTCACTTTGCCACTGGATTGAACCTAGCCATGCTGATGAGGGGTGCTACTCAGAAACCAGTCCCAGGATGCTTGTTTCCGGTCTAGTGAAGACCTGGCTTGGCAGTTCAGGCTGGGCTGTTCCCTTGAGGCACAGGGTTAAGACTGAATTGCATATAGCTGGGTCTGAACTGGTGTGGCGAAGTGATCTAAAGAACGATGATGGACTCAACCCAGATCTTGACTGGGGGTGAGAGTCTGAAAATTTTCAGTGCTCCGTTAATCATCTCCTTCTGTTTGCTTTGTTTACACTAAGTAGGCAGAGTATGCCCAGACGTGGGTCCCTTGCTCACTTTGCAACTGGATTTAACATAGCCTGGCTGATGAGGGGTGTTACCCCGAAACCTGTCCCAGGATGCTTGGTTCCGGTCCATTGAAGACCTGGCTTGGCAGTTCGGGCTGGACTGTTCCCATGAGGCACAAGGTCAAGACTAATTTGCATACCGCCGGGTCTGAACTTGGGTGGCGACGTGAGCTAAAGAACTATGATGGATTCAACCCAGATCTGTGACTGGGTGTGAGTGTCTGAAAAGTTTCAGCACCCCGTCTATCATCTCCTTATGTTTGCTTTGTTTGCTCTAAGTTGGCTTGTTTCTGGTCCAGTGAAGACCTGGCTTGGCAGTTCGGGCTGGGCTGTTCCCATGAGGCACAGGGTTAAGACTGAATTGCATATAGCTGGGTCTGAAATAGGGTGGCGAAGTAAGCTAAAGAACGATGATGCATTCAATCCAGATCTGTGACTGGGGGTGTGTGTCTGAAAAGTTTCAGCGCTCCGTCCATCATCTCCTTGTATTTGCTTTGTCCGCTCTCAGTTGGCAGGGTATGCCCAGACGCATGTCCCTTGCTCACTTTGCCACTGAATCCAAGCTAGCCTGGCTCATGAGGGGTGTTTCCCTGAAACCGGTCCTAGGGTGCTTGTTTCCGGTCCAGTAAAGACCTGGCTTGGCAGTTCAGGCTGGACTGTTCCCATGAGGCACAGGGTCAAGACTGAGTTGCACATAGCTGGGTCTGAACTGGGTTGATGAAGTGAGCTAAAGAATGATGATGGATTCAACCCAGATCTGTGACTGTGGGTGAGTGTCTGAAAAGTTTCAGCGCTCCATCCATCATCTCTTTATGTTTGCTTTGTTCGCCCTAAGTTGGCAGTGTATGCCCAGACGTGGGTCCCTTGCTCACTTTGCCACTGGATTCAAGTTAGCCTGGCTGATGAGGGGTGTTACCCCAAAACCGATCCCAGGATGCTTGTTTCCGGTCCAGTGAAGACCTGGCTTTGCAGTTCGGGCTGGACTGTTCCCATGAGGCACAGGGTCAAGACTGAGTTGCATATAGCTGGGTCTGAACTGGGTTGATGAAGTGAGCTAAAGAATGATGATGGATTCAACCCAGATCTGTGACTGTGGGTGAGTGTCTGAAAAGTTTCAGCGCTCCATCCATCATCTCTTTATGTTTGCTTTGTTCGCCCTAAGTTGGCAGTGTATGCCCAGACGTGGGTCCCTTGCTCACTTTGCCACTGAATTCAAGTTAGCCTGGCTGATGAGGGGTGTTACCCAGAAACTGATCCCAGGATGCTTGTTTCCGGTGCAGTGAAGACCAGGCTTTACAGTTCCGGCGGGACTGTTCCCATGATGCACAGGGTCAAGACTGATTTGCATATAGCTAGGTCTGAACTGGGGTGGCAAAGTGAGGTAAAGAATGATGATGGATTCAACCCAGATCTGTGACTGGGGGGTGAGTGTCTGAAAATTTTCAGTGCTCAGTCAATCACCTCCTTGTGTTTGCTTTGTTCGCCCTAAGTTGGCAGAGTATGCCCAGACGAGGGTCACTTTGCCACTGAATTCAGCCTAGCCTGGCTGATGAGGGGTGTTACCCCTAAACCTGTCCCAGGATGCCTCTGTCATTTCCATTGAAGACCTGGCTTGGCAATTCAAACCAGATCTGTGACTGGGGGTGAGTGTCTAGAAGGTTTCAACGCTCCATCCATCATCTCCTTGTGTTTGCTTTGTTCGCCCTAAGTTGGCAGGGTACTCCCAGATGTGGGTCCCTTGCTCACTTTGCCAGTGGATTCAAGCTAGCCTGGCTGATGAGGGGTGTTACCCCGAAACTGGCTCCAGGATGCTTGCTTCCAGTCCAGTGAAGACCTGGCTTGGCAGTTCGGGCTGGACTGTTCACATGAGGCACAGGGTCAAGACTGATTTGCATTTAGCTGGGTCTGAACTGGGGTGGCGAAGTGAGCTAAAGAACGATGATGGATTTAACCCAGGTCTGTGACTGGGGTTGAGTGTCTGGAAAATTTCAGCACTCCGTCCATCATCTCCTTGTGTTTGCTTTGTTCGCCCTAAGTTGGCAGGATATGCCCAGATGTGGGTCCCTTGCTCACTCTGTCACTGGATTCAAGCTAGCCTGGCTGATATGGGGAGTTACCCCGAAACCGGTCCCAGGATGCGTGTTTCCGGTCCAGGGAAGACCGGGCTTGGCAGTTTGGGCTGGACTGTTCCCATGAGGCACATGGTCAAGACTGATTTGCATATAGCTGGGTCTGAACTGGGGTGTCGAAGTGAGCTAAAGAACGAGGATGGATTCAACCCAGCTCTGTGACTGGGGGTGAGTGTCTGAAAAGTTTCAGTACTCCATCCATCATCTCCTTGTGTTTGCTATGTTTGCCCTAAGTTGGTAGGGTATGCCCAGATGTAGGTCCATTGCTCACTTTGCCACTGGATTCAAGCTAGCCTGGCTGATAAAGGATGTTGCCCCGAAACCGATCCCAGGATGCTTGTTTCCGGCCCAGTGAAGACCTGGCTTTGAAGTTCGGGCTGGACTGTTCCCATGATGCTCAGGGTCAAGACAGATTTGCATATAGCTGCGTCTGAACTGGGGTGGCGAAGTGAGGTAAAGAATGATGATGGATTCAACCCAGATCTGTGACTGGGGGTGAGTGTCGGAAAAGTATCAGCGCTCCGTCCATCATCTCATTGTATTTGCTTTGTACGCCCTAAGTTGGCAGGGTATGCCCAGATGTGGGTCCCTTGCTCACTTTGCCCTGGATTCAAGCTAGCCTGGCTGATGAGGGGTGTTACCCCAAAACCGGTCCCAGGATGCTTGTATCCGGTCCAGTGAAGACCTGGCTTGGGAGTTCGGGCTGGACTGTTCTCATGAGGCACATGGTCAAGACAGATTTGCATATAGCTGGGTCTGAACTGGGGTGGCGAAGTGAGGTAAAGAATGATGATGGATTCAACCCAGGTCTGTGACTGGGGGTGAGTGTCGGAAAAGTATCAGCACTCCGTCCATCATCTCATTGTGTTTGCTTTGTATGCCCTAAGTTGGCAGGGTATGCCCAGACGTGGGTCCCTTGGTCACTTTGCCCTGGATTCAAGCTAGCCTGGCTGATGAGGGGTGTTACCCCGAACCCGGTCCCAGGATGCTTGTATCCGGTCAAGTGAAGACCTGGCTTGGGAGTTCGGGCTGGACTGTTCTCATGAGGCACATGGTCAAGACTGATTTGCATATAGCTGGGTCTGAAATGGGGTGGTGAAGTGAGCTAAAGAACGTTGATGGATTCTACCCAGATTTGTGAGTAGGGGTGAGTGTCTGAAAAGTTTCAGCGCTCCGTCCATCATCTCCTTGTGTTTGCTTTGTACGCCCTAAGTTGGCAGTCTATGCCCAGACGTGGGTCCCATGCTCACTTTGCCCTGGATTCAAGCTAGCCTGGCTGATGAGGGGTGTTACCCCGCAAACAATCCCAGGATGCTTGTTTCCTGTCCAGTGAAGACCTGGCTTGGCAGTTCGGGCTAGACTGTTCCCATGAGGCACAGGGTCAAGACTGATTAACATATAGCTGGGTCTGAACTGTGGTGGCGAAATGAGCTAAAGAACGATGATTGATGCAACCCAGATCTGTGACTGGGGGTGAGTGTCTGAAAGTTTCAGCGCTCCGTCCATCATCTCCTTGTGTTTGCTATATATGCCCTAAGTTGGCAGGGTATGCCCAGACGTGGGTCCCTTGCTCACTTTGCCCTGGATTTAAGCTAGCCTGGCTGATGAGGGGTGTTACCCCGAAACCGGTTCCAGGATGCTTGTTTCCTGTCCAGTGAAGACCTGGCTTGGCAGTTGGGGCTGGACTGTTCTCATGAGGCATAGGGTAAAGACTGATTTGCATAAAGCTGGGTCTGAACTGTGGTGGCGAAGTGAGGTAAAGAATGATGATGAATTCAACCCAGATCTATGACTGGGGGTGAGTGTCTGAAAAGTTTCAGCGCTCCGTCCATCATCTCCTTGTGTTTGCTATATATGCCCTAAGTTGGCAGGGTATGCCCAGACGTGGGTCCCTTGCTCACTTTGCCTTGGATTCAAGCTAGCCTGGCTGATGAGGGGTGTTACCCCGAAACCGGTCCCAGGATGCTTGTATCCGGTACAGTGGAGACCTGTCTTGGGAGTTCGGGCTGGACTGTTCTCATGAGGCACATGGTCAAGACTGATTTGCATATTGCTGGGTCTGAACTGGGGTGGTGAAGTGAGCTAAAGAACGATGATGGATTCTACCCAGATTTGTGAGTAGGGGTGAGTGTCTGAAAAGTTTCAGCGCTCTGTCCATCATCTCCTTGTGTTTGCTTTGCTCACCCTAAGTTGGCAGGGTATGCCCAGACGTGGGTCCCATGCTCACTTTGCACTGGATTCAAGCTAGCCTGGCTGATGAGGGGTGTTACCCAGAAACCGATCCCAGGATGCTTGTTTCCGGTCCAGTGAAGACCTGGCTTTGCAGTTCGGGCTGGACTGTTCCCATGAAGCACATGGTCAAGACTGATTTGCATATAGCTGGGTCTGAACTGTGGTGGCGAAGTGACGGAAAGAATGATGATGGATTCAACCCAGATCTGTGACTGGGGGTGAGTGTCTGAAAAGTTTCAGCGCTCTGTCCATCATCTCCTTGTGTTTGCTTTGTACGTCCTATGTTGGCAGGGTATGCCCAGACGTGGGTCCCATGCACACTTTGCCCTGGATTCAAGCTAGCCTGGCTGATGAGGGGTGTTACCCCGCAACCGATCCCAGGATGCTTGTTTCCTGTCCAGTGAAGACCTGGCTTGGCAGTTCGGGCTACACTGTTCCCATGAGGCACAGGGTCAAGACTGATCAACATATAGCTGGGTCTGAACTGTGGTGGCGAAATGAGCTAAAGAACGATGATTGATTCAACCCAGATCTGTGACTGGGGGTGAGTGTCTGAAAGTTTCAGCGCTCCATCCATCATCTCCTTGTGTTTGCTATATATGCCCTGAGTTGGCAGGGTATGCCCAGACGTGGGTCCCTTGCTCACTTTGCCCTGGATTCAAGCTAGCCTGGCTGATGAGGGGTGTTACCCCGAAACTGTTTCCAGGATGCTTGCTTCCAGTCCAGTGAAGACCTGGCTTGGCAGTTGGGGCTGGACTGTTCCCATGAGGCACAGGGTAAAGACTGATTTGCATAAAGCTGGGTCTGAACTGGGGTGGCGAAGTGAGCTAAAGAACTATGATGGATTCAACCCAGATCTGTGACTGGGGGTGAGTGTCTGAAAAGTTTCAGCGCTCCGTCCATCATCTCCTTGTGTTTGCTGTGTTCGCCCTAAGTTGGCAGGGTATTCCCAGATGTGGGTCACTTGCTCACTTTGCCACTGGATTCAAGCTAGCCTGGCTGATGAGGGGTGTTACCCCGAAACTGTTTCCAGGATGCTTGCTTCCAGTCCAGTGAAGACCTGGCTTGGCAGTTCGGGCTGGACTGATCCCATGAGGCACAGGGTCAAGACTGATTAACATATAGCTGGGTCTGAACTGGGGTGGCGAAGTGAGCTAAAGAACGATGATGGATTCAACCCAGGTCTGTGACTGGGGGTGAGTGTCTAGAAGGTTTCAACGCTCCATCCATCATCTCCTTGTGTTTGCTTTGTTCGCCCTAAGTTGGCAGGGTATTCCCCGATGTGGGTCCCTTGCTCACTTTGCCACTGGATTCAAGCTAGCCTGGCTGATGAAGGGAGTTACCCCGAAACTGGTCGCAGGATGCGTGTTTCCGGTCCAGTGAAGACCGGGTTTGGCAGTTCGGGCTGGACTGTTCCCATGAGGCACATGGTCAAGACTGATTTGCATATAGCTGGGTCTGAACTGGGGTGGCGAAGTGAGCTAAAGAACGAGGATGGATTCAACCCAGATCTCTGACTGGGGGTGAGTGTCTGAAAAGTTTCAGTACTCCATCCATCATCTCCTTGTGTTTGCTATGTTCGCCCTAAGTTGGTAGGGTATGCCCAGATGTAGGTCCATTGCTCACTTTGCCACTGGATTCAAGCTAGCCTGGCTGATGAAGGATGTTGCCCCAAAACCGATCCCAGGATGCTTGTTTCCGGCCCAGTGAAGACCTGGCTTTGCAGTTCTGGCTGGACTGTTCCCATGATGCTCAGGGTCAAGACAGATTTGCATATAGCTGCATCTGAACCTGGGTGGCGAAGTGAGGTAAAGAATGATGATGGATTCAACCCAGATCTGTGACTGGGGGTGAGTGTCGGAAGAGTATCAGCGCTCCGTCCATCATCTCATTGTATTTGCTTTGTACGCCCTAAGTTAGCAGGGTATGCCCAGATGTGGGTCCCTTGCTCACTTTGCCCTGGATTCAACCTAGCCTGGCTGATGAGGGGTGTTACCCCCAAACCGGTCCCAGGATGCTTGTATCTGGTCCAGTGAAGACCTGGCTTGGGAGTTCGGGCTGGACTGTTCTCATGAGGCATATGGTCAAGACTGATTAACATATAGCTGGGTCTGAACTGGTGTGGTGAAGTGAGCTAAAGAACGATGATGAATTCAACCCAGGTCTGTGACTGGGGGTGAGTGTCTGAAAAGTTTCAGCGCTCTGTCCATCATCTCTTTGTGTTTGCTTTGTACTCCCTAAGTTGGCAGGTTATGCCCAGACGTGGGTCCCATGCTCACTTTGCCCTGGATTCAAGCTAGCCTGGCTGATGAGGGGTGTTACCCCGCAACCGATCCCAGGATGCTTGTTTCCTGTCCAGTGAAGACCTGGCTTGGCAGTTCGGGCTAGACTGTTCCCATGAGGCACAGGGTCAAGACTGATTAACATATAGCTGGGTCTCAACTGTGGTGGCGAAATGAGCTAAAGAACAATGTTTGATTCAACCCAGATCTATGACTGGGGGTGAGTGTCTTAAAGTTTCAGCGCTCCGTCCATCATCTCCTTGTGTTTGCTATATATGCCCTAAGTTGGCAGGGTATGCCCAGACGTGGGTCCCTTGCTCACTTTGCCCTGGATTCAAGCTAGCCTGGCTGATGAGGGGTGTTACCCCGAAACCGGTCCCAGGATGCTTGTATCCGGTCCAGTGAAGACCTGGCTTGGGAGTTCGGGCTGGACTGTTCTCATGAGGCACATGGTCAAGAATGATTTGCATATAGCTGGGTCTGAACTGGGGTGGTGAAGTGAGCTAAAGAACGATGATGGATTCTACCCAGATTTGTGAGTAGGGGTGAGTGTCTGAAAAGTTTCAGCGCTCCGTCCATCATCTCCTTGTGTTTGCTTTGCTCACCCTAAGTTGGCAGGGTATGCCCAGACGTGGGTCCCATGCTCACTTTGCACTGGATTCAAGCTAGCCTGGATGATGAGGGTGTTACCCAGAAACCGATCCCAGGATGCTTGTTTCCGGTCCAGTGAAGACCTGGCTTTGCAGTTCGGGCTGGACTGTTCCCATGATGCACAGGGTCAAGACCGATTTGCATATAGCTGGGTCTGAACTGTGGTGGCGAAGTGACATAAAGAATGATGATGGATTCAACCCAGATCTGTGACTGGGGGTGAGTGTCTGAAAAGTTTCAGCGCTCTGTCCATCATCTCCTTGTGTTTGCTTTGTACGTCCTATGTTGGCAGGGTATGCCCAGACGTGGGTCCCATGCACACTTTGCCCTGGATTCAAGCTAGCCTGGCTGATGAGGGGTGTTACCCCGCAACCGATCCCAGGATGCTTGTTTCCTGTCCAGTGAAGACCTGGCTTGGCAGTTCGGGCTACACTGTTCCCATGAGGCACAGGGTCAAGACTGATCAACATATAGCTGGGTCTGAACTGTGGTGGCGAAATGAGCTAAAGAACGATGATTGATTCAACCCAGATCTGTGACTGGGGGTGAGTGTCTGAAAGTTTCAGCGCTCCGTCCATCATCTCCTTGTGTTTGCTATATATGCCCTGAGTTGGCAGGGTATGCCCAGACGTCGGTCCCTTGCTCACTTTGCCCTGGATTCAAGCTAGCCTGGCTGATGAGGGGTGTTACCCCAAAAACTGTTTCCAGGATGCTTGCTTCCAGTCCAGTGAAGACCTGGCTTGGCAGTTGGGGCTGGACTGTTCCCATGAGGCACAGGGTAAAGACTGATTTGCATAAAGCTGGGTCTGAACTGGGGTGGCGAAGTGAGCTAAAGAACTATGATGGATTCTACCCAGATTTGTGAGTAGGGGTGAGTGTCTGAAAAGTTTCAGCGCTCTGTCCATCATCTCCTTGTGTTTGCTTTGCTCACCCTAAGTTGGCAGGGTATGCCCAGACGTGGGTCCCATGCTCACTTTGCACTGGATTCAAGCTAGCCTGGCTGATGAGGGGTGTTACCCAGAAACCGATCCCAGGATGCTTGTTTCCGGTCCAGTGAAGACCTGGCTTTGCAGTTCGGGCTGGACTGTTCCCATGAAGCACAGGGTCAAGACTGATTTGCATATAGCTGGGTCTGAACTGTGGTGGCGAAGTGAGCGGAAAGAATGATGATGGATTCAACCCAGATCTGTGACTGGGGGTGAGTGTCTGAAAAGTTTCAGCGCTCTGTCCATCATCTCCTTGTGTTTGCTTTGTACGTCCTATGTTGGCAGGGTATGCCCAGACGTGGGTCCCATGCACACTTTGCCCTGGATTCAAGCTAGCCTGGCTGATGAGGGGTGTTACCCCGCAACCGATCCCAGGATGCTTGTTTCCTGTCCAGTGAAGACCTGGCTTGGCAGTTCGGGCTACACTGTTCCCATGAGGCACAGGGTCAAGACTGATCAACATATAGCTGGGTCTGAACTGTGGTGGCGAAATGAGCTAAAGAACGATGATTGATTCAACCCAGATCTGTGACTGGGGGTGAGTGTCTGAAAGTTTCAGCGCTCCGTCCATCATCTCCTTGTGTTTGCTATATATGCCCTGAGTTGGCAGGGTATGCCCAGACGTGGGTCCCTTGCTCACTTTGCCCTGGATTCAAGCTAGCCTGGCTGATGAGGGGTGTTACCCCGAAACTGTTTCCAGGATGCTTGCTTCCAGTCCAGTGAAGACCTGCCTTGGCAGTTGGGGCTGGACTGTTCCCATGAGGCACAGGGTAAAGACTGATTTGCATAAAGCTGGGTCTGAACTGGGGTGGCGAAGTGAGCTAAAGAACTATGATGGATTCAACCCAGATCTGTGACTGGGGGTGAGTGTCTGAAAAGTTTCAGCGCTCCGTCCATCATCTCCTTGTGTTTGCTGTGTTCGCCCTAAGTTGGCAGGGTATTCCCAGATGTGGGTCACTTGCTCACTTTGCCACTGGATTCAAGCTAGCCTGGCTGATGAGGGGTGTTACCCCGAAACTGTTTCCAGGATGCTTGCTTCCAGTCCAGTGAAGACCTGGCTTGGCAGTTCGGGCTGGACTGATCCCATGAGGCACAGGGTCAAGACTGATTAACATATAGCTGGGTCTGAACTGGGGTGGCGAAGTGAGCTAAAGAACGATGATGGATTCAACCCAGGTCTGTGACTGGGGGTGAGTGTCTAGAAGGTTTCAACGCTCCATCCATCATCTCCTTGTGTTTGCTTTGTTCGCCCTAAGTTGGCAGGGTAGTCCCCGATGTGGGTCCCTTGCTCACTTTGCCACTGGATTCAAGCTAGCCTGGCTGATGAAGGGAGTTACCCCGAAACTGGTCCCAGGATGCGTGTTTCCGGTCCAGTGAAGACCGGGTTTGGCAGTTCGGGCTGGACTGTTCCCATGAGGCACATGGTCAAGACTGATTTGCATATAGCTGGGTCTGAACTGGGGTGGCGAAGTGAGCTAAAGAACGAGGATGGATTCAACCCAGATCTCTGACTGGGGGTGAGTGTCTGAAAAGTTTCAGTACTCCATCCATCATCTCCTTGTGTTTGCTATGTTCGCCCTAAGTTGGTAGGGTATGCCCAGATGTAGGTCCATTGCTCACTTTGCCACTGGATTCAAGCTAGCCTGGCTGATGAAGGATGTTGCCCCGCAACCGATCCCAGGATGCTTGTTTCCTGTCCAGTGAAGACCTGGCTTGGCAGTTCGGGCTAGACTGTTCCCATGAGGCACAGGGTCAAGACTGATTAACATATAGCTGGGTCTCAACTGTGGTGGCGAAATGAGCTAAAGAACAATGTTTGATTCAACCCAGATCTATGACTGGGGGTGAGTGTCTTAAAGTTTCAGCGCTCCGTCCATCATCTCCTTGTGTTTGCTATATATGCCCTAAGTTGGCAGGGTATGCCCAGACGTGGGTCCCTTGCTCACTTTGCCCTGGATTCAAGCTAGCCTGGCTGATGAGGGATGTTAGCCCGAAACCGGTCCCAGGATGCTTGTATCCGGTCCAGTGAAGACCTGGCTTGGGAGTTCGGGCTGGACTGTTCTCATGAGGCACATGGGTCAAGACTGATTTGCATATAGCTGGGTCTGAACTGGGGTGGTGAAGTGAGCTAAAGAACGATGATGGATTCTACCCAGATTTGTGAGTAGGGGTGAGTGTCTGAAAAGTTTCAGCGCTCCGTCCATCATCTCCTTGTGTTTGCTTTGCTCACCCTAAGTTGGCAGGGTATGCCCAGACGTGGGTCCCATGCTCACTTTGCACTGGATTCAAGCTAGCCTGGATGATATGGGGTGTTACCCAGAAACCGATCCCAGGATGCTTGTTTCCGGTCCAGTGAAGACCTGGCTTTGCAGTTTGGGCTGGACTGTTCCCATGATGCACAGGGTCAAGACTGATTTGCATATAGCTGGGTCTGAACTGTGGTGGCGAAGTGACATAAAGAATGATGATGGATTCAACCCAGATCTGTGACTGGGGGTGAGTGTCTGAAAAGTTTCAGCGCTCTGTCCATCATCTCCTTGTGTTTGCTTTGTACGTCCTATGTTGGCAGGGTATGCCCAGACGTGGGTCCCATGCACACTTTGCCCTGGATTCAAGCTAGCCTGGCTGATGAGGGGTGTTACCCCGAAACCGATCCCAGGATGCTTGTTTCCTGTCCAGTGAAGACCTGGCTTGGCAGTTCGGGCTACACTGTTCCCATGAGGCACAGGGTCAAGACTGATCAACATATAGCTGGGTCTGAACTGTGGTGGCGAAATGAGCTAAAGAACGATGATTGATTCAACCCAGATCTGTGACTGGGGGTGAGTGTCTGAAAGTTTCAGCGCTCCGTCCATCATCTCCTTGTATTTGCTATATATGCCCTGAGTTGGCAGGGTATGCCCAGACGTGGGTCCCTTGCTCACTTTGCCCTGGATTCAAGCTAGCCTGGCTGATGAGGGGTGTTACCCCGAAACCGGTCCCAGGATGCTTGTTTCCTGTCTAGTGAAGACCTGGCTTGGCAGTTGGGGCTGGACTGTTCCCATGAGGCACAGGGTAAAGACTGATTTGCATAAAGCTGGGTCTGAACTCTGGTGGCGAAGTGAGGTAAAGAATGATGATGGATTCAACCCAGATCTCTGACTGGGGGTGAGTGCCTGGAAAGTTTCACCACTCCGTCCATCATCTCCTTTGTGTTTGCTTTGTTCGCCCTAAGTTGGCAGGATATGCCCAGATGTGGGTCCCTTGCTCACTTTACCACTGGATTCAAGCTAGCCTGGCTAATGAGGGTGTTACCCCAAAACCGGTCCCAGGATGCTTGTTTCCAGTCCAGTGAAGACCTGACTTGGCAGTTCGGGCTGGACTGTCCCCATGAGGCACATGGTCAAAACTGATTTGCATATAGCTGGGTCTGAACTGGGGTGGCGAAGTGAGCTAAAGAACTATGATGGATTCAACCCAGATCTGTGACTGGGGGTGAGTGTCTGAAAAGTTTCAGCGCTCCGTCCATCATCTCCTTGTGTTTGCTTTGTACGTCCTATGTTGGCAGGGTATGCCCAGACGTGGGTCCCATGCACACTTTGCCCTGGATTCAAGCTAGCCTGGCTGATGAGGGGTGTTACCCCGCAACCGATCCCAGGATGCTTGTTTCCTGTCCAGTGAAGACCTGGCTTGGCAGTTCGGGCTACACTGTTCCCATGAGGCACAGGGTCAAGACTGATCAACATATAGCTGGGTCTGAACTGTGGTGGCGAAATGAGCTAAAGAACGATGATTGATTCAACCCAGATCTGTGACTGGGGGTGAGTGTCTGAAAGTTTCAGCGCTCCGTCCATCATCTCCTTGTGTTTGCTATATATGCCCTGAGTTGGCAGGGTATGCCCAGACGTGGGTCCCTTGCTCACTTTGCCCTGGATTCAAGCTAGCCTGGCTGATGAGGGGTGTTACCCCGAAACTGTTTCCAGGATGCTTGCTTCCAGTCCAGTGAAGACCTGGCTTGGCAGTTGGGTCTGGACTGTTCCCATGAGGCACAGGGTAAAGACTGATTTGCATAAAGCTGGGTCTGAACTGGGGTGGCGAAGTGAGCTAAAGAACTATGATGGATTCAACCCAGATCTGTGACTGGGGGTGAGTGTCTGAAAAGTTTCAGCGCTCCGTCCATCATCTCCTTGTGTTTGCTGTGTTCGCCCTAAGTTGGCAGGGTATTCCCAGATGTGGGACACTTGCTCACTTTGCCACTGGATTCAAGCTAGCCTGGCTGATGAGGGGTGTTACCCCGAAACTGTTTCCAGGATGCTTGCTTCCAGTCCAGTGAAGACCTGGCTTGGCAGTTCGGACTGGACTGATCCCATGAGGCACAGGGTCAAGACTGATTAACATATAGCTGGGTCTGAACTGGGGTGGCGAAGTGAGCTAAAGAACGATGATGGATTCAACCCAGTTCTGTGACTGGGGGTGAGTGTCTAGAAGGTTTCAACTCTCCATCCATCATCTCCTTGTGTTTGCTTTGTTCGCCCTAAGTTGGCAGGGTATTCCCCGATGTGGGTCCCTTGCTCACTTTGCCACTGGATTCAAGCTAGCCTGGCTGATGAATGGAGTTACCCCGAAACTGGTCCCAGGATGCGTGTTTCCGGTCCAGTGAAGACCGGGTTTGGCAGTTCGGGCTGGACTGTTCCCATGAGGCACATGGTCAAGACTGATTTGCATATAGCTGGGTCTGAACTGGGGTGGCGAAGTGAGCTAAAGAACGAGGATGGATTCAACCCAGATCTCTGACTGGGGGTGAGTGTCTGAAAAGTTTCAGTACTCCATCCATCATCTCCTTGTGTTTGCTATGTTCGCCCTAAGTTGGTAGGGTATGCCCAGATGTAGGTCCATTGCTCACTTTGCCACTGGATTCAAGCTAGCCTGGCTGATGAAGGATGTTGCCCCAAAACCGATCCCAGGATGCTTGTTTCCGGCCCAGTGAAGACCTGGCTTTGCAGTTCTGGCTGGACTGTTCCCATGATGCTCAGGGTCAAGACAGATTTGCATATAGCTGCATCTGAACCTGGGTGGCGAAGTGAGGTAAAGAATGATGATGGATTCAACCCAGATCTGTGACTGGGGGTGAGTGTCGGAAGAGTATCAGCGCTCCGTCCATCATCTCATTGTATTTGCTTTGTACGCCCTAAGTTAGCAGGGTATGCCCAGATGTGGGTCCCTTGCTCACTTTGCCCTGGATTCAACCTAGCCTGGCTGATGAGGGGTGTTACCCCCAAACCGGCCCCAGGATGCTTGTATCTGGTCCAGTGAAGACCTGGCTTGGGAGTTCGGGCTGGACTGTTCTCATGAGGCATATGGTCAAGACTGATTTGCATATAGCTGGGTCTGAACTGGTGTGGTGAAGTGAGCTAAAGAACGATGATGAATTCAACCCAGGTCTGTGACTGGGGGTGAGTGTCTGAAAAGTTTCAGCGCTCTGTCCATCATCTCTTTGTGTTTGCTTTGTACTCCCTAAGTTGGCAGGTTATGCCCAGACGTGGGTCCCATGCTCACTTTGCCCTGGATTCAAGCTAGCCTGGCTGATGAGGGGTGTTACCCCGCAACCGATCCCAGGATGTTTGTTTCCTGTCCAGTGAAGACCTGGCTTGGCAGTTCGGGCTAGACTGTTCCCATGAGGCACAGGGTCAAGACTGATTAACATATAGCTGGGTCTCAACTGTGGTGGCGAAATGAGCTAAAGAACAATGATTGATTCAACCCAGATCTATGACTGGGGGTGAGTGTCTTAAAGTTTCAGCGCTCCGTCCATCATCTCCTTGTGTTTGCTATATATGCCCTAAGTTGGCAAGGTATGCCCAGACGTGGGTCCCTTGCTCACTTTGCCCTGGATTCAAGCTAGCCTGGCTGATGAGGGGTGTTACCCCGAAACCGGTCCCAGGATGCTTGTATCCGGTCCAGTGAAGACCTGGCTTGGGAGTTCGGGCTGGACTGTTCTCATGAGGCACATGGTCAAGACTGATTTGCATATAGCTGGGTCTGAACTGGGGTGGTGAAGTGAGCTAAAGAACGATGATGGATTCTACCCAGATTTGTGAGTAGGGGTGAGTGTCTGAAAAGTTTCAGCGCTCCGTCCATCATCTCCTTGTGTTTGCTTTGCTCACCCTAAGTTGGCAGGGTATGCCCAGACGTGGGTCCCATGCTCACTTTGCACTGGATTCAAGCTAGCCTGGATGATGAGGGGTGTTACCCAGAAACCGATCCCAGGATGCTTGTTTCCGGTCCAGTGAAGACCTGGCTTTGCAGTTCGGGCTGGACTGTTCCCATGATGCACAGGTTCAAGACTGATTTGCATATAGCTGGGTCTGAACTGTGGTGGCGAAGTGACGTAAAGAATGATGATGGATTCAACCCAGATCTGTGACTGGGGGTGAGTGTCTGAAAAGTTTCAGCGCTCTGTCCATCATCTCCTTGTGTTTGCTTTGTACGTCCTATGTTGGCAGGGTATGCCCAGACGTGGGTCCCATGCACACTTTGCCCTGGATTCAAGCTAGCCTGGCTGATGAGGGGTGTTACCCCGCAACCGATCCCAGGATGCTTGTTTCCTGTCCAGTGAAGACCTGGCTTGGCAGTTCGGGCTACACTGTTCCCATGAGGCACAGGGTCAAGACTGATCAACATATAGCTGGGTCTGAACTGTGGTGGCGAAATGAGCTAAAGAACGATGATTGATTCAACCCAGATCTGTGACTGGGGGTGAGTGTCTGAAAGTTTCAGCGCTCCGTCCATCATCTCCTTGTGTTTGCTATATATGCCCTGAGTTGGCAGTGTATGCCCAGACGTGGGTCCCTTGCTCACTTTGCCCTGGATTCAAGCTAGCCTGGCTGATGAGGGGTGTTACCCCGAAACCGGTCCTAGGATGCTTGTTTCCTATCTAGTGAAGACCTGGCTTGGCAGTTGGGGCTGGACTGTTCCCATGAGGCACAGGGTAAAGACTGATTTGCATAAAGCTGGGTCTGAACTCTGGTGGCGAAGTGAGGTAAAGAATGATGATGGATTCAACCCAGATCTCTGACTGGGGGTGAGTGCCTGGAAAGTTTCACCACTCCGTCCATCATCTCCTTGTGTTTGCTTTGTTCGCCTAAGTTGGCAGGATATGCCCAGATGTGGGTCCCTTGCTCACTTTGCCACTGGATTCAAGCTAGCCTGGCTAATGAGGGTGTTACCCCAAAACCGGTCCCAGGATGCTTGTTTCCAGTCCAGTGAAGACCTGACTTGGCAGTTCGGGCTGGACTGTCCCCATGAGGCACATGGTCAAAACTGATTTGCATATAGCTGGGTCTGAACTGGGGTGGCGAAGTGAGCTAAAGAACTATGATGGATTCAACCCAGATCTGTGACTGGGGGTGAGTGTCTGAAAAGTTTCAGCGCTCCGTCCATCATCTCCTTGTGTTTGCTGTGTTCGCCCTAAGTTGGCAGGCTATTCCCAGATGTGGGTCCCTTGCTCACTTTGCCACTGGATTCAAGCTAGCCTGGCTGATGAGGGGTGTTACCCCGAAACTGTTTCCAGGATGCTTGCTTCCAGTCCAGTGAAGACCTGGCTTGGCAGTTCGGGCTGGACTGATCCCATGAGGCACAGGGTCAAGACTGATTAACATATAGCTGGGTCTGAACTGGGGTGGCGCAGTGAGCTAAAGAACGATGATGGATTCAACCCAGGTCTGTGACTGGGGGTGAGTGTCTAGAAGGTTTCAACGCTCCATCCATCATCTCCTTGTGTTTGCTTTGTTCGCCCTAAGTTGGCAGGGTATTCCCCGATGTGGGTCCCTTGCTCACTTTGCCACTGGATTCAAGCTAGCCTGGCTGATGAAGGGAGTTACCCCGAAACTGGTCCCAGGATGCGTGTTTCCGGTCCAGTGAAGACCGGGTTTGGCAGTTCGGGCTGGACTGTTCCCATGAGGCACATGGTCAAGACTTATTTGCATATAGCTGGGTCTGAACTGGGGTGGCGAAGTGAGCTAAAGAACGAGGATGGATTCAACCCAGATCTCTGACTGGGTGTGAGTGTCTGAAAAGTTTCAGTACTCCATCCATCATCTCCTTGTGTTTGCTATGTTCGCCCTAAGTTGGTAGGGTATGCCCAGATGTAGGTCCATTGCTCACTTTGCCACTGGATTCAAGCTAGCCTGGCTGATGAAGGATGTTGCCCCAAAACCGATCCCAGGATGCTTGTTTCCGGCCCAGTGAAGACCTGGCTTTGCAGTTCTGGCTGGACTGTTCCCATGATGCTCAGGGTCAAGACAGATTTGCATATAGCTGCATCTGAACTGGGGTGGCGAAGTGAGGTAAAGAATGATGATGGATTCAACCCAGATCTGTGACTGGGGGTGAGTGTCGGAAGAGTATCAGCGCTCCGTCCATCATCTCATTGTATTTGCTTTGTACGCCCTAAGTTGGCAGGGTATGCCCAGATGTGGGTCCCTTGCTCACTTTGCCCTGGATTCAACCTAGCCTGGCTGATGAGGGGTGTTACCCCGAAACCGGTCCCAGGATGCTTGTATCTGGTCCAGTGAAGACCTGGCTTGGGAGTTCGGGCTGGACTGTTCTCATGAGGCACATGGTCAAGACTGATTTGCATATAGCTGGGTCTGAACTGGTGTGGTGAAGTGAGCTAAAGAACGATGATGAATTCAACCCAGGTCTGTGACTGGGGGTGAGTGTCTGAAAAGTTTCAGCACTCCATCCATCATTTCCTTGTGTTTGCTATGTTCGCCCTAAGTTGGCAGGTTATGCCCAGATATGGGTCCATTGCTCACTTTGCCACTGGATTCAAGCTAGCCTGGCTGATGAGGGGTGTTACCCCAAAACGGATCCCAGGATGCTTGTTTCCGGTCCAGTGATGACCTGGCTTTGCAGTTCAGGCTGGACTGTTCCCATGATGCTCAGGGTCAAGACAGATTTGCATATAGCTGGGTCTGAACTGGGGTGGCGAAGTGAGGTAAAGAATGATGATGGATTCAACCCAGGTCTGTGACTGGGGGTGAGTGTCAGAAAAGTATCAGTGCTCCGTCCATCATCTCATTGTGGTTGCTTTGTATGCACTAAGTTGGCAGGGTATGCCCAGACGTGGGTCCCTTGCTCACTTTGTCTTGGATTCAAGCTAGCCTGGCTGTAGAGGGGTGTTACCCCAAAACCAGTCCCAGGATGCTTGTTTCCTGTCTAGTGAAGACCTGGCTTGGCAGTTGGGGCTGGACTGTTCCCATGAGGCACAGGGTAAAGACTGATTTGCATAAAGCTGGGTCTGAACTCTGGTGGCGAAGTGAGGTAAAGAATGATGATGGATTCAACCCAGATCTCTGACTGGGGGTGAGTGCCTGGAAAGTTTCACCACTCCGTCCATCATCTCCTTGTGTTTGCTTTGTTCGCCCTAAGTTGGCAGGATATGCCCAGATGTGGGTCCCTTGCTCACTTTGCCACTGGATTCAAGCTAGCCTGGCTAATGAGGGGTGTTACCCCAAAACCGGTCCCAGGATGCTTGTTTCCAGTCCAGTGAAGACCTGACTTGGCAGTTCGGGCTGGACTGTCCCCATGAGGCACATGGTCAAAACTGATTTGCATATAGCTGGGTCTGAACTGGGGTGGCGAAGTGAGCTAAAGAACTATGATGGATTCAACCCAGATCTGTGACTGGGGGTGAGTGTCTGAAAAGTTTCAGCGCTCCGTCCATCATCTCCTTGTGTTTGCTGTGTTCGCCCTAAGTTGGCAGGCTATTCCCAGATGTGGGTCCCTTGCTCACTTTGCCATTGGATTCAAGCTAGCCTGGCTGATGAGGGGTGTTACCCCGAAACTGTTTCCAGGATGCTTGCTTCCAGTCCAGTGAAGACCTGGCTTGGCAGTTCGGGCTGGACTGATCCCATGAGGCACAGGGTCAAGACTGATTAACATATAGCTGGGTCTGAACTGGGGTGGCGAAGTGAGCTAAAGAACGATGATGGATTCAACCCAGGTCTGTGTCTGGGGGTGAGTGTCTAGAAGGTTTCAACGCTCCATCCATCAACTCCTTGTGTTTGCTTTGTTCGCCCTAAGTTGGCAGGGTATTCCCCGATGTGGGTCCCTTGCTCACTTTGCCACTGGAGTCAAGCTAGCCTGGCTGATGAAGGAGTTACCCGAAACTGGTCCCAGGATGCGTGTTTCCGGTCCAGTGAAGACCGGGTTTGGCAGTTCGGGCTGGACTGTTCCCATGAGGCACATGGTCAAGACTTATTTGCATATAGCTGGGTCTGAACTGGGGTGGCGAAGTGAGCTAAAGAACGAGGATGGATTCAACCCAGATCTCTGACTGGGGGTGAGTGTCTGAAAAGTTTCAGTACTCCATCCATCATCTCCTTGTGTTTGCTATGTTCGCCCTAAGTTGGTAGGGTATGCCCAGATGTAGGTCCATTGCTCACTTTGCCACTGGATTCAAGCTAGCCTGGCTGATGAAGGATGTTGCCCCAAAACCGATCCCAGGATGCTTGTTTCCGGCCCAGTGAAGACCTGGCTTTGCAGTTCTGGCTGGACTGTTCCCATGATGCTCAGGGTCAAGACGGATTTGCATATAGCTGCGTCTGAACTGGGGTGGCGAAGTGAGGTAAAGAATGATGATGGATTCAACGCAGATCTGTGACTGCGGGTGAGTGTCGGAAAAGTATCAGCGCTCCGTCCATCATCTCATTATATTTGCTTTGTACGCCCTAAGTTGGCAGGGTATGCCCAGATGCTCACTTTGCCCTGGATTCAACCTAGCCTGGCTGATGAGGGGTGTTACCTTGAAACTGGTCCCAGGATGCTTGTATCTGGTCCAGTGAAGACCTGGCTTGGGAGTTCGGGCTGGACTGTTCTCATGAGGCACATGGTCAAGACTGATTTGCATATAGCTGGGTCTGAACTGGTGTGGTGAAGTGAGCTAAAGAACGATGATGGATTCAACCCAGGTCTGTGACTGGGGGTGAGTGTCTGAAAAGTTTCAGCACTCCATCCATCATCTCCTTGTGTTTGCTATGTTCGCCCTAAGTTGGTAGGTTATGCCCAGATATGGGTCCATTGCTCACTTTGCCACTGGATTCAAGCTAGCCTGGCTGATGAGGGGTGTTACCCCGAAACGGATCCCAGGATGCTTGTTTCCGGTCCAGTGATGACCTGGCTTTGCAGTTCAGGCTGGACTGTTCCCATGATGCTCAGGGTCAAGACAGATTTGCATATAGCTGGGTCTGAACTGGGGTGGCGAAGTGAGGTAAAGAATGATGGATTAAACCCAGGTCTGTGACTGGGGGTGAGTGTCAGAAAAGTATCTGTGCTCCGTCCATCATCTCATTGTGTTTGCTTTGTATGCACTAAGTTGGCAGGGTATGCCCAGACGTGGGTCCCTTGCTCACTTTGCCTTGGATTCAAGCTAGCCTGGCTGATGAGGGGTGTTACCCCAAAACCGGTCCCAGGATGCTTGTTTCCAGTCCAGTGAAGACCTGGCTTTGCAGTTCGGGCTGGACTGTTCCCATGATGCACAGGGTCAAGACTGATTTGCATATAGCTGGGTCTGAACTGTGGTGGCGAAGTGAGGTAAAGAATGATGATGGATTCAACCCAGATCTGTGACTGGGGGTGAGTGTCTGAAAAGTTTCTGCGCTCTGTCCATCATCTTCTTGTGTTTGCTTTGTACGCCCTAAGTTGGCAGGGTATGCCAAGACGTGGGTCCCATGCTCACTTTGCCCTGGATTCAAGCTAGCCTGGCTGATGAGGGGTGATACCCCGCAAACGATCCCTGGATGCTTGTTTCCTGTCCAGTAAAGGCCTGGCTTGGCAGTTCGGGCTAGACTGTTCCTATGAGGCACAGGGTCAAGACTGATTAACATATAGCTGGGTCTGAACTGTGGTGGCAAAATGAGCTAAAGAACGATGATTGATTCAACCCAGATCTGTGACTGGAGGTGAGTGTCTGAAAGTTTCAGCGCTCCGTCCATCATCTCCTTGTGTTTGCTATATATGCCCTAAGTTGACAGGGTATGCCCAGACGTGGGTCCCTTGCTCACTTTGCCCTGGATTCAATCTAGCCTGGCTGATGAGGGGTGTTACCCCGAAACCGGTCCCAGGATGCTTGTATCCGGTCCAGTGAAGACCTGGCTTGGGAGTTCGGGCTGGACTGTTCTCATGAGGCACATGGTCAAGACTGATTTGCATAAAGCTGGGTCTGAACTGTGGTGGCGAAGTGAGGTAAAGAATGAAGATGGATTCAACCCATATCTGTGACTGGGGGTGAGTGTTTGAAAAGTTTCAGCGCGCCATCCATCATTTCCTTGTGTTTGCTTTGTTCGACCTAAGTTGGCAGGGTATGCACAGACGTGGGTCCCTTGCTCACTTTGCCACTGGATTCAAGCTAGCCTGGCTGATGAGGGGTGTTACCCAGAAACCGATCCCAGGATGCTTCTTTCCAGTCCAGTGAAGTCCTGGCTTTGCAGTTCGGGCTGGACTGTTCCCATGATGCACAGGGTCAAGACTGATTTGCATATAGCTGGGTCTGAACTGAGGTGGCGAAGTGAGGTAAAGAATGATGATGGATTCAACCCAGATCTGTGAATGGGGGTGAGTGTCTGAAAAGTTTCAGCGCTCCGTCCATCATCTCCTTGTGTTTGCTTTGTTCGCCCTAAGTTGGCAGGGTATGCCTTGACGTGGGTCCCTTGCTCACTTTGCCACTGGATTCAAGCTAGCCTGGCTGGTGAGGGGTGTTACCCAGAAACCGATCCCAGGATGCTTGTTTCCGGTCTAGTGAAGACCTGGCTTTGCAGTTCGGGCTGGACTGTTCCCATGATGCACAGGGTCAAGACTGATTTGTATATTGCTGGGTCTGAACTGGGGTGGCGAAGTGAGGTAAAGAATGATGATGGATTCATCCCAGATCTGTGACTGGGGGTGAGAGTCTGCAAAGTTTCAGCGCTCCGTCCATCTATCTCCTTGTGTTTGCTTTGTTCACCCTAAGTTGGCAGGGTATGCCCAGACGTGAGCCCCTTGGGAACTTTGCCACTGGATTCAAGCTAGCCTGGCTGATGAGGGGTGTTACCCCGCAACCGATCCCAGGATGCTTGTTTCCTGTCCAGTGAAGGCCTGGCTTGGCAGTTCGGGCTGGACTGTTCCCATGAGGCACAGGGTCAAGACTGATTAACATATAGCTGGGTCTCAACTGTGGTGGCGAAATGAGCTAAAGAACGATGATTGATTCAACCCAGATCTGTGACTGGGGGTGAGTGTCTGAAAGTTTCAGCGCTCCGTCCATCATCTCCTTGTGTTTGCTATATATGCCCTAAGTTGGCAGGGTATGCCCAGACGTGGGTCCCTTGCTCACTTTGCCCTGGATTCAAGCTAGCCTGGCTGATGAGGGGTGTTACCCCGAAACCGGTCCCAGGATGCTTGTATCCGGTCCAGTGAAGACCTGGCTTGGAAGTTCAGGCTGGACTGTTCTCATGAGGCACATTGTCAAGACTGATTTGCATATAGCTGGGTCTGAACTGGGGAGTGAAGTGAGCTAAAGAACGATGATGGATTCTACCCAGATTTGTGAGTGGGGCGGAGTGTCTGAAAAGTTTCAGCGCTCCGTCCATCATCTCCTTGTGTTTGCTTTGTTCGCCCTAAGTTGGCAGGGTATGCCCAGACGTGGGTCCCTTGCTCACTTTGCCACTGTATTCAAGCTAGCCTGGCTGATGAGGGGTGTTACCCAGAAACTGATCCCAGGATGCTTGTTTCCAGTCCAGTGAAGACCTGGCTTTGCAGTTCAGGCTGGACTGTTCCCATGATGCACAGGGTCAAGACTGATTTGCATATAGCTGGGTCTGAACTGTGGTGGCGAAGTGAGTTAAAGAATGATCATGGATTCAACCCAGATCTGTGACTGGGGGTGAGTGTCTGAAAAGTTTCAGCGCTCTGTCCATCATCTCCTTGTGTTTGCTTTGTATGCCCTAAGTTGGCAGGGTATGCCCAGACGTGGGTCCCATGCTCACTTTGCCCTGGATTGAAGCTAGCCTGGCTGATGAGGGGTGTTACCCTGCAACCGATCCCAGGATGCTTGTTTCCTGTCCAGTGAAGACCTGGCTTGGCAGTTCGGGCTACACTGTTCCCATGAGGCACAGGGTCAAGACTGATCAATATATAGCTGGGTCTGAACTGTGGTGGTGAAATAAGCTAAAGAACGATGATTGATTCAACTCAGATCTGTGACTGGAGGTGAGTGTGAGTGTCTGAAAAGTTTCAGCGCGCCATCCATCATCTCCTTGTGTTTGCTTTGTTCGACCTAAGTTGGCAGGGTATGCACAGACGTGGGTCCCTTGCTCACTTTGCCACTGGATTCAAGCTAGCTTGGCTGATGAGGGGTGTTACCCTGAGAGCCAATCCCAGGATGCTTGTTTCCGGTCAGTGAAGTCCTGGCTTGCAGTTCGGGCTGGACTGTTCCCATGATGCACAGGGTCGAGACTGATATGCATATAGCTGGGTCTGAACTGGGGTGGCGAAGTGAGGTAAAGAATGATGATGGATTCAACACAGATCTGTGACTGGGGGTGAGTGTCTGAAAAGTTTCAGTGCTCCGTCCATCATCTCCTTATGTTTGCTTTGTTCGCCCTAAGTTGGCAGGGTATGCCCAGATGTGGATCCCTTGCTCACTTTGCCACTGGATTCAAGCTAGCCTGGCTGGTGAGGGGTGTTACCCAGAAACCGATCCCAGGATGCCTGTTTCCGGTCCAGTGAAGACCTGGCTTTGCAGTTCGGGCTGGATTGTTCCCATGATGATGCACAGGGTCAAGACTGATTTGCATATTGCTGGGTCTGAACTGGGGTGGCGAAGTGAGGTAAAGAATGATGATGGATTCAACCCAGATCTGTGACTGTGGGTGAGTGTCTGAAAAGTTTCAGCGCTCCGTCCATCTATCTCCTTGTGTTTGCTTTGTTCACCCTAAGTTGGCAGGGTATGCCCAGACATGGGCCCTTTGCTCACTTTGCCACTGGATTCAAGCTAGCCTGGCTGATGAGGGGTGTTACCCCAAAACTGATCCCAGGATGCTTGTTTCCGGTCCAGTGAAGGCCTGGCTTTGCAGTTCGGGTTGGACTGTTCCCATGTTGCACAGGGTGAAGACTCATTTGCATACAGCTGGGTCTTAACTGGGGTGGCGAAGTTAGCTAAAGAACGATGATGGATTCAACCCAGATCAGTTGACGGGGGTGGTGTTTGATTGCTCATAGCGCTCCAGGTCCGTCATCCCCTTTGGTATCGCTTTGTTACGCCCCTAAGTTGGCGGGGCCAGCGCGGAGCGTGGGTCCGCTTGCTCACTTTGCGCACTGGATTCAGGAACATAGCCTGGCTGATGAGCGGCTGTATGACGGACTCCGGTCCCCGGGATGCTTGTTTCCGGTCCAGAGAAGACATGGCAGCGAGTTCGGGCTGGAACTGTTCCCATGAGGCACAGGAGTCAGACTGATTTGCATGTAGCCATGTCTGAACTAGGGGTGGTGGAAGCAGGCTAAAGAATGATGATGGATTAAGCCCCGATCAGTTGACTGGGGGTGAGTGTTTGATTTGCTCAGGCGCTCCGTCCGCCGTCCCCTTTAGTATCGCTTTGTTACCCTAAGTTGGCAGGAGTGTGCCCAGGCGTGGGTCCCTTGCTCACTTTGCCACTGGATTCAAGCTAGCCTGGCTGATGACGGCTGAATGGCGAAACCGGTCCCAGGATGCTTGTTTCCGGTCCCAGGAAGACATGGCTTGGCAGTTCGTGCTGGACTGTTCCCATGAGGCACAGGGAGGTCGAACTGATTTGCATATGGCCATGTGAACTGGGTAGTGGAAGTGAGCTAAA